>OZ024829.1:78187817-78563972 GCA_964016985.1 Anodontia alba
AGGTTGAACGTCCATAAAACCAGATTTAGGTCCCGCAGCAGTTTCACTGTTGACCGTTCGAAGGCGGTAGAATATGTTTTTTTCTTTTTTTTTTTCTTTCCGAAAAGGTGCAGTTGTCACTATGCCTGGTGTTGGTGCCGTATGACGGCTGTAAACGTCTCCCTGAACTTCTATATAATTCACTATAGTGTAGTTTATACTTTCCGGTCATTTGTGGTGACTGAGCTCATTCCTTGGTTTTGAATATTGAGATGAGGGCCACTGAAGAGACCTAATTAACCGACACTAGCTAGTCTGGCATAGAATACTTCGACTATTCAGCTATTTTCATCTTTGTGTGGGTGTTCATTGCGCTCAAGATACAATCTTCTTAGAATCTATTTTTGTTGTTGTGTCATGTAATAGATACCTTTAACTGTGCCTTTGGAGTGCTGTATTCTGTGATGTTGGCTTTCAATGAATATTGTTTTTACAAAGAATACTCCTGGACAGTAAATTGTAACCATAAAATTCCATTCCGGGGGTACATTGTACGCACCTGCCAGTGGAAAAAGTTTTCAATCAATAAACCTAGAAATTTACTCGGAATGTTGATAATAAAGTTGGAATGCAGAGCAGTTTGTATTCTTTTCCGCTTGATGTCATTTGTACGCTAGGTTCTGTGATTCTAGCTCTGCTTGGACTTCTATATTGTTTCATACGTTTAGCAGCTAAAAGTTTAATTTGATTATTTACCCATTTATGCCGAGTGGATTCTTCTACCTTAATGCTTTGGACCGCTCCATTTCTAGTTAAGGGATATCTGGTTAGTTTTGATCATTACCATGATTTATAGAAATTATTCCATTTAATGCAAACAGTGCAGACCCTGATCAGACGCCGCGTTCTGCGGCGTCTGATCTGGGTCTACACTGTTTGCTAATATCCCTTTTATGGGACGCCAGGAGTTGATAAGTCACTGACTTGACTATTTGTTCTTGGGAAACACAAGCTGAGACGTATATACCCACATTAGTACGTAGCATGAAGATCATTAGTCTGACAACGAAGCATTTACAATATGTTTGTGATATTGATTATTTTGTTAAGTATTGAGAAGTTACAATCCAGAAACGGGACTTCAGTATCAGAGGTATTAGAGTTATTTATTAAAATATAAGTGAAGATTCCCAGGAAATGCCACAATCACGAATCACAGCCTTCCCGATGCACGAAAAGAAAGAGATGAGGAGCAAATAATGACAAAAACATACGATATATATGAAACAATCAACGCAGAAAGAAGAACTGCAAAAAAGGAAGTGCCTTGGAACGGTTAGTAGGCCAGTTTCTCTTGGATAAATTCTATCTTTAATCTATTCACAGTGATTATCATCAATGGGTATTTCGGTGGAGTGATAAGGTGAAGCTCTTGTTGCTGATCTGTGTCCATTGTCGTACAAGAAAAAATTCATGCTTTCTATCTCTGAGATAAACCAAGCCAATGTCATTGATGCATTTAATTCAACTTCTAAATACTTAGGTTACTTGTTAAATATTGAATATATTTTGACTATACTTTTAAATAATGGCCTAAGTAGGGGATCCTTTTAAAATTCAGTACAAATAAAAACAATAAACAGAAAATATCAGACTCATTTGATTCATGACTCGTTTTGATTGTTCATGGGGAATAATGAAAAATACAACCACTCTCATGTCCTGTAGCAGCCTTGAGCGGTATTCTATTTTCAGATGCAATGCATGCGTCCATTGGTCCCAAAGGACTAGAAACTGTAATACTATCAGCACGACATGGAAGTAAGAGTCGACGGTTTACGGCCCCACACAACCACTTAAAGACAATTGCTGCATTCACAAAATTTTCTAAGGTAAGGATCCTTTAGTAATACAGAACAACTCAAAAACATAAAATAGCAGACTGGTTCGACTGAGTCTATTCACAGGGAATAATGACAAAATAAAACAGCCCTCATGTCCCGTAGCAGCTTTGAGAGGTATTCTATTTTCACATACAAAGTATGAGCACAACAGTCCCAAAGGACAAGAAAATACAATACTATTAAGCACTATATCGCAGTACGAGGTGACAGTTTATGACTCCACACAAGCACTTAACGACAGCTGCTGTGATCTCAAATTTTCCAAAGTAGGGATCCTTTGGCAATACAGAACAAACCCAAACCAGATAATAGCAGGCTTTATTTCTTTATTTCTTTGTATCGATTCCTGATCATTGCCTTCCTTTCTATTTATTTCTAAAGAATTTTATACAGCAAATGCTTCTGTTACCGAAGTTCCATTTCTGGATTTACATTAACCACTATCTAATTGTATAATTACATCTTAAGTGCAGCTCTTTTGACCCTGCAGACCAAACCACATACCCTTGCAAACAGTATAGAACCTGATGATAACGAGATCTACACTGTACAGGATCTACACTGTTTGACATTTGAATTTAGAGTTTTGAATGGCAGCCAAATTCAAAGATAGAACGTCTACTTCAGAAACTCAGAGTTGAATAGTTGACAAAAATATTTTGATTCTGACATTATTTCACGTTTACAGACGGCGACGTCCCCATATACGATATATTCTAACCTAGGCGTATTACTTTTACTAGCGCTCTAGTCACGTTTTTGACTTTTTCGACCATAACAAACTTATAATACGCTATCGGCCTTTATACATTTTGTATAGCATTGTATTTTAATTTAATCGTCAACCCTCTGAATTAATTTCTTATTGTAGTGTTGTCTAAAAGAACTGCTACAACAAGGCACAAAACTCGATTATTGCATACAAAAAGCAGTGTCGCACGTTATTAATAGCCGTGCATTAACCTGCGCAAAAGCCGTGTATTAACAAGGCAATTCACGCGCTGTTAATGCACGGCTACGCAACTTTCAATATAATCGTACCAGGGCCACAGATTTGCTGCCTTTACGAGATGTGTACTGCCCGGCCCTAGAACGAGCATAGTCCGTGGAAATGGCGTTCGCGAGACACCGGTGAAAAGGCGAAATAAAATAGTGCAAGAAATAACGCTAAATGTAGCAAATGTTTTCATTTTTTATGCAATAATAGCGATCGAACATGGTTTTTCAATGCATTAACATTCGCCAGGTCCCAAGGGAGGTGTTGAAAATCGCGGCCTCCGGCCTCGGTTTTCAACAACTCCCTCGGGATCTGGCGAATGTTAGTGCATTAAAAACCATGTTTAAAACAATACCTCCCAATCTAATAATAATGGTCGTTCCAAGGCAGTATTTTTGTTGCGGTTCCTGTTCATTTGTTCGTTCTGTTGTTGATGATATGCTGATTGATGTTGTCAAGTCATATATTGTTGCCTCGAATCAATGGAACAACGAAACCAAATAAACACGAAGCAGCCGGAACCCCAATTCAATCATGAATTTATATTATATGTTGTTGACGATAAATCCCTATTTGTTTCTATTTTTTATCAGAACTTGGTTGACAGCCTGAGATTGCTTGACAGACAGATGGCGGGACGATGTACACACGGAAGAAAGGACAGATGCATGGAAAAATAATGTTGCTCTTGCACACCCTTACCATGAGGGGAAGTGATGTAGCAAATTTGGCTGAATTCCGCACAGTGGTTTAGGAGGAGATAGATCGATGGACAGATGGACAGACAACGACGGATGCATGGAAAAACATTACTTTTGATGTGGTACAACTAAACAGTTCGGAGCACCATGGAAGTGAACATGTATTTACTTTATTATGTAAACAGCTATTACTGAACTGCTCATGGAAAAAGTGGCCGTCACTACATTTATGAGGAACGTCAGACTCTGGTAAGCCTGAACGCCCACTCAAAATAGTGCCTTAGCTTGTCGTCAGTATAGACTACCATACCCCATGACTCTAGGAATAGGCAGTCTGATTTAGATCTGCATTGTCTGTATATGCTCTGAGCAACAATTTCCCATAATCCGGCTCGCATGACAGTAAAAAACTTAGTTCGAACTTTTTATCACCCCTTGTTGATGTAAATCAATTCGTTGTAAAGTAATGAACCAACAAGTGCCTAACTATTTAGTTCACTAACTTGATATTATTGAATTGCGACGCCAACAAGAAACGTACAAATGAAATTAGGGTAAGCCGAATTAATAAGTAGCTTGTCGCAAAGACAGCCTTTTATCAGATTACTGTGTCAGTATTGTCGAAATTGAAGAAAAAGAAACTATCTTTGAAATGTCTCAGGAAGTTATTTCTTCCTACGCTATATTAAAAGAAAACTTAAACTTACAGACTGTTTTTGTTTTTCGGGTTATCATAACGAGCATACAGAACTAGTTTTGTTTGACCAGCTCTACTTTGCAGTCAAAAACAGATACCTTTCAAACTGGGTAGATCTTGATGAGACGGTCTATGATTAGCCGTATCATCAGGATCTACAATGTTTGCCATTCTGTAATGATGTTTTGTCTGACCCTTATCTTCCTCAATAGACGGGTTAAAATTAAACAACAATGACATTTGATTTGGTCAATTCCCTGTCAATACACCCCGTCCCTAGGACTTTTTTTCGGGGTTTTGTTTTTCTAACAAATCCAATAATTGCCAGCAATGAAAACCTAACAAGATAAGCCCAAACCAATTCTATTGTGAAATAATTGTCTTTAAAACATTAAAGTCCAACTACATTCAGATTTCTGTTTCTTGATATGAAAAATCAGCATGCAACTTTTAGTGGATTCAGTCTAGCATTGTGATCACCTTTTGTTAGTAAAGAGTGATCTGGTTGCTTTGCTTTTCTTTGGTTTGTTGCTCGAGTACTGTCTGTTATGGTTTGTTTGCTCCATGGGTGTAAATTTAAATTAATTTAATTGAAGACCACCAGTGTAACCCTGTCTATTTTGGTGGGAAATCATTATAAAATTCTAAAAGGAATGACATTTACTTGTCCTGACGTTTTAAAAGCAACCTAATGATGTATCTAAAACTGCTCGATGAGTGGCAAACAGTGGAACCCCTCAATCAGAATCCGCATTCTGTGAACACACAAGACTGACAACAGCCTGGCACATCCACAGCCACAGCCAGGTTTCCTGGTAAAATACGAGTATAGTGAAAATCGTGGTATGTGGGGTTGTCTATTAGTAGGATTTATGTTCGTATTTTGGCAGTTTAACAGCCTCATTTAAATGTGGATATTATTTGACATTGCATAAATCTATTTTAGTCGATTTAATAATCATATTACTAAATCCATCGGTGATAACTTTTCGCACATTGCGGCTCATTGGTCTCCTTTTATAGATTAAATTTTGTAATAGTTGTTTCTTAAGAAAACAACGTATGAACGTTCAAGCCTTATATTTTTATTTCCTTTAGAATCATTGAGCCCATTCTGCTTACTTTGGAATTCGAATGCTGCTGAAGCCGGTGCTAGGGGAGTGAGTGCAGCCTTTCAAATTACACAGCTATATATGAAGAGATGTAATAAAACTGAGCCTCTGAGTTTCGCTCTTTTCCTGTCTTAGTGTCCAAAGGCAGTCTTTTAGATTTATTATATACCGGATTCAATAACAATGATACTATAAGACCTGAAATAAGGTATGACTATCATATAAAATAATAATAATAATAAAAAAAAAAAAAAATGCATGACAAGACCTCAGGTTTACTGTAGGACCAGAGTCTAACATCAATCAAAGTATTAACTACACCCATCCAAACATTCACCAGATATCTTTAAAAAATTATAAATCGTTAGTATGAAATATTTCAAGATCGTATCGCGCAGGGGCACCGAACCCACGTGCCAAACATCATAGTAAAACTAACATACACGTATGTTATAAATTTTAAGTAAATTTATTCAGACATTCAGGAGATATTTATCTTAAAAACTTTAACGTAATACTTTGGTATAAAAATCTTGTCTGTTAACTTGCTTTCTCGGTCATTGGTGGGGTTTAGGGTGGTTATGTATATACGATGGACCTATAACTACGTACGCCAAATATACACAAAAACATTCCCAAGGGTGTGGATACATAGCTTCTGAAAAACAACGTAAACTTATAAAAAGTGTGTACGCCTACGTTACTGATGACAACTGCCGTCGTCAGCGTTAACGCTGACGCCGGAGACAGTGCGATAGCGGTTCCTGCTCTAATTAACCTATTTAGAAGGCCATTAATTAATTGAGCTTGATAAACGTCATTGCCAAATTATGTTTCTTTGCAATACCTTGTGTTCCGTTCGTCCGACTGAAACGGATTCATAGCAGTCAAACACGAGTTCAGTTTTAGAATTGTGTTTTCCCATGAATGTAGCTAAGCCAATGTTTTGCCACTGGACAGCATAACTGCATCGTATGCGTTTGCATAATTTCAAAACATATTTAAGCAGTCCAAGATAAACATACAAGACCGACAAAATTACCGGTTCCCATTAAAATTACAGTCGACTCTCGTTATCTCGAATTCCAAGGGACTGTCTGAAATACTTCGAGATATCCGTACTTCGACATATCAGATTTGCAAAATTGAGGAAAAACTAATTCGATTAACCACATTTAACAAATATATGTGTAATTTGTCTCCTGAAGTTTGAGATATATTGAAAATATTATGGAAAAGAGGAGAAATTGCTCCTAATTTCTCCTCTTTTCCACAATATTTTTTACCTGATGTTAGATTTTCATGTTTAGGCAGGGACTAGATTTTCACTTCGAGATAAGCGGTTATTCGAGATAAGCGAGTTCGAGATAGCGAGAGTCAACTGTATAGTTATTTTCATCTAATATTGAAAGTTGTGGAGAATGTTAACATTTATAACGATCAGTTTTCAAAACAGTGATACTTTATTATTATTGTTCTTAATAGTGAAATTTTAATGGTTTTGAGGGTTCTACGAGTGGTATTTTTATGCCCCCGCCTTGAACTCCGTCATACGTCCGTGTGTCCGCCAGTCCGTCATACCTTATCGTACTGTTTGTGTCTCCGCAACTCCTCCTACAGTTTTCAAGGTCATAGTTTGTAACTTGCATCATAGTAAGCATGAAGACTGAGCATGTACATGAAGGTCACTGAACTCTAATCAGATAACTAATGGTAGAGTTATGCACCCTTGATCTACTTAGAAAATTTATCTTAAACATGAGATAGTAGCTTCGTTTCTCTGCAACTTCTCCCTGAGTTTTAAAGATACCGATTTGAAACTTCCAAGAAAAAATCGGAAGGATTTCGTAGGGAGTCAAAAACGAGTTCGAATTAGCCAGCGGTGTTCGAGCTATTGAGGTTCGACTGTACTTTGATTGACAGCAAAGCGCCGCCCTAGCTATAGTGCCTAGGCAGCTCACATCTCACATATTAAGGGGACTGATACACTTTCGGAGAGGTAACTGTCTAAAATGTTTTTCTCGCTTCGAAAAAGGGGTTCTACTAGAAGTGTTACTTTTCTCAGACTTTCAATTTGTATTCAAGCCCACATCTTCGTTTGATCATAGTACTGTGTTGATTGTGTTGGTCCACTGGTTAGTTAGGAACCCCTTTGGGAGCAAATCCCTTCCGTCTGGAGGAGATCCCTTTTCAGAAGGGCTTGGTGTGCAGAAAATATGGCTGAAAAGATACCTGAAAATGTGTATATAGTCCCCTTAAGTTGGTTAATGAAATGGTTCGGATCGAGCCGGAAAATAAGAACTGCGCATTTCACTTGATTTGATGAGATTTTACCTCAATGTGACATCAAATTTAAATACAGCTGACTCTCGTTATCTCGAACTTGCTTATCTCGAATAACCGCTTATATCGAAGTGAAAATCCTGTCTCTGCCTAAACATGAAAATCGAACAACAAGTAAAAAATATTGTGGAAAGAGAGAATAGATTCGAAGCAATCCACATTTAACAAATTTATATGTAACTGGACTCTTGAAAATAAAGCTATATGAGTCCAGTTACATATAAATTTGTTAAATGTGGTTGTTCGAATTATTTTTTCCTCAATTCTAAAAATCTGATATGTCGAGGTACGGATATCTCGAAGTGTTTCAGAGAGTCCATTGGAATTCGAGATAACGAGAGCTGACTGTCTATATTCAGACAAGCCGGCCTCGGTGTCTCAGTTGGATGCGGCGTCCGACTGGAGACCAGGAGGTCGCGGGTTCAACCCCCGCCGAGGTCGGTAACATTCTTTCGTGGAGATTGATCATGAAATATTTTCTACGGTCATTCTCTCCCTTCCGCTGATTCAAGAAGGGCAGTTGTCAGTTTCTGGCGAAAGAATGTGCACAATACTGGTTAACCGCTTAGAGGACTAAGCCTGCCGAGTAAACGTGTGGTTAGGTAAACTGACCGCGCTCGACATGACCCCATTGGGTTGACTGGGCCGTAAAACCTCAACACAAACAAACAAATATATTCAGACAAACTGTGTCCAGCTAGTAGTATTTAGATCAGTCTTTGTATCTGTGCAATCTGATCAGATATTCGTATGCGCGCAGTCTGATCAGAGTCTTCGTTGGGTGTTTTGTGGATAGCCAAGGACCCAAAACGCCTTTAAGCGAAATGCAAAGAGTCTGGTCAGACTGCGTGGAGTGTTCGCTTGGAACACATACTATCAGGTGTATTTTCCCACGTTGTGGCTTTTTGTATGTTTCACTGGTCTGGCTAAGGTGAACGGCACCTGTTACAGGTATAAGGTCTATAACCTTATACACATGTATTTTATTATTTATGGATCTTTATAACAAAGGTAACATATGTTGTATTTTACATTTCATTTGATATATATTATTTGGACCGTGAAGGAACTACATTGTATTATGCATAGCTGGGAGAAATCAAGGACAAATTTCCTTAGTATCGCTTCCAAAATAGGGGCTTCTCTTAAGGAACCAGGAGCCTAATTACTTTTCCAAAGGCTTTTATCATAGTTATTATAGCATTCAGCTTAATTCTGACCCTCACAATATTCATTGTGTCTCAAATTAAAGGTTAGCCTTAGACCGACAAAATATATTACAAAAAGAAGGTGTCTATCAGCATGTTTTGATACTGTTCTGCGTTTGAAAACATCTACCATCATTTCGGTGGAAAATAAACAAAAGAAAAAAAAAACAAGAAGTTTACCAGGTCTATCTTTGAAACACTAGCATACTAAATATACATACAATTGACATTTAAATTCGGTCTGCAATTTAATGAAATATATTTTTGTGTAAAACTGACATAAATTCAAATAGTCTCATCTGTGACTGTCCAATTAGATTGAAGCATATAGCCCTTGGCTTCCGTATACTGTTGGCTGGTTCCAATCCTCACCACCTTAGTTGGTACCCTGTTCCCATGAAAACAAGAATTTGCCCCGTCTTTAAGAGCAATCCCTATGATAACTAAGGAAAACATTTTATGTTAGCTGCTCTCTATTTCAAATATTTTTCATTACATTAGTCTAAGCATGATCGCGACTGCAGTTCTTATCTTATATCGTCATATTTTATATCTGTATATCTACCTCGGCAGTACATTTTCTTAAGCGTAGTTCGAACTTTTCGAAAAAATGTGATAATAAGGCTGTTAACCTATATATGCATTACGTCCCCTAAAGGGGATGTTGGCAAACGGTATAGATCCAGATCAGACGCCGCGGAAGATAGTCTGTACTATTTGCATTAAATACAGGAAATTTCATAGTACGAATTGAAAAACAAACAAACAAAAACAACAACAACAAAAAAATAACAAATGTACTAAGACACCCTATCAACTGGAAATAGACATGTCCAAAAACTTGACGTAGAACATTCCATTCGTTATAAATGGGTTGATATGCTTATAGAGAATTGATCTTCTGGAAGCAAGGAACACACAAAGCAATGAAAACAGCAGACTTGGTTTAAATGTAATTGTCTGTTTATGGGCAGACTGAGAAGCAAATTGTAAAATTATGCGCGTGGTGCAGAAGACATTTTTGAAAGTCTAGAATTTCCATCTGAACTGAAGTAAATAGACATCAGGGAATTGGTATCATTGACAGGAAATGTGGTAACATTGATAGGCATTGTTCTGTGATAGTGGCTCTTCACGTACATCTAAATACTATTTTTTAAATTCCAGTTATTTCTGAAACCATTTATTCCTAGCGTTCCATAAAAGGACATTGGCAAACAGTGTAGACCCAGATCAGACGCCGCGACACGCGGCGTCTGATCCGGATCTACCCTATTTGCCTTAAATACAGGAATTTCTATAAAACAAGGTAATAATGATAACTAGTTAGAGCACTTCTATTTAGAAATGGGCCAGTCCGAAGAGTTAAGGTAGAAGAAGCCACTCGGCATCAATGGGTTGAGGAAGTTTACCAAACCATCTTTCGGTGCCTGGTGTAGATTTAATCCCTGTGGAAGGTACCGTCTTTATCTTACGTATTAGGACAATAAGCCTAAGCAAACTGTATATACCAATATCAGAAGCCGGAAACATGTCTGAGACGGTTTTAGACACACCAATAGTTAGTAGAATGGACTTGTTATGTCCCCCACCTACAGGGAGGTGGGAGGGAGCATATTGTTTTTAATGTGGATCTTGTTGGTGTCGGCGTTGGCATTGCCGTGGTACTTACTTGTCTGCACAATATCTTGTGAACCAGTGGTTGGATTCTTACAAAAATTTTCATGATGTATAATTGGGACATAGCAATTAGATTAGATTTTGGTGACCTTGACCTAATTTTCAAAGTAACGGTAGTAGAAAGACTAAAAATGGGAAGGAGTTAATGTGTCTTAATATTTAGGATAAATACGATATTCAAATTTTGACCGTTATACCTACGGTTGTTTAACGCTCAGAGACTCTTTGGAAACTTGGAATACCTGGAATATTTGTATCTATATATTATTCAACATTAGAAAAGTGCTCTTATGGCATATAAAGGCAGTCAAGGCGCAATTAAGCCCTTTGCTGTCCGTAAAGACACGTGTAAGCTTTTCTGCCGTTGTTTACAAGAGAGATAATTTTGTGACTTCTTGTTTGCTTTTCTGTGCAACAAGCCGCTTCTGAAAAAGGGTCTACACTAAGAGGAAAGAATTTGCTCCCAGGAGAAGCAAATTCTTTCCTTTTAGAGTAGATCTTTTTAAAAAAGGGAACAACCAATTTGGAAGGGAGTTGCTTCCCTTCAGTGTTTGTTTGTCTATTCACATTAATTTCCTGATATTAGACAAATATATATTGCTTACTTACAGATTAACAGATTTTTAGTTTTGATACTACATACAAAAGAACCATTTTAACTGGACAATTTTAACCAACAGGCATTGACAAGAGGGTAAAAAGCTAGCATCGTATTATTCTATGTTCTCCCCTGATAATTTCAAACAGGACAGTTAATGCTAAAACTGCCATTGATGCCTTCCTAATTGTCGAAATAAAAACAATAAACGCAAATAAAATACGTAGTTTACTTCGTTTTCTGACAGTGTCTGATAATAATTCAATAAGGTAGATGGGCCATTAGGTCTGAAAAGGTACCTTCGGTCATTTATGCCCAGAAGACTCGGTTCGGTACTACCAGACTCGGTTCGGTACTACCAGACTCGGTTCGGTACTTTGGGTAGCCAAGGATTCATGAATTCTTCAGTCGGAAAAGGAAGAAGATGCACGGATATGTAGACTGACCTCAATCTCTGCCATCACGAAAACATGTCTATACAAACTTGACCCCCTTAAACCCCACTTTTATATAGGATAACTGGGGTTTACAGGGATATACATTATTTTTCTTATTTTGCTAAAAAACATAGATTGTGGGTACTCGTTAGAACCGCCTCGCCGAGGCGGGTCTAACGAGTACCCACAATCTATGTTTTTTAGCAGAAATATGAAAAACATCAGAATATTTTAACTGAAAATTTTCCTTTTTTTGGTTGCAAAATTTTCAATATATTTGAATAGGCGTGTTTTCGTAATGTAGGTACTTATTTTATGGCTCAAATAAATGAATTATGCCGAGGAAAGCAGTGTCTTTGGACTATATGCGTTGAGCAAAGCCCAGATCAGCCTGAATTTCTACGCAGTCCGACGAGGCCTATCTCTTGTTCAGCATTCACTTATTCAGTAAGCAGGCGACAGAGGTTCTGGTCAGACTGCGCGAATGCTCTAACAGGTCCTTCATCTACCGCACATGCCATGCGAACCATTTTCCGGCGTAATGCATAATATGAGCATCTACGTCAGAAAACATACTTTCGGAAAAGTGCGCCCAGCGAAGTTTCAGATCAGCCTGCGCATTCGCACAATCTGATCAGAAGCTTCACTGGGCGCATTTGTGACAGCAAATGATGCAACTTTTCTTGATGCGGGAAACGAAAACTCTGATCAGACTGCGCGAATGCACAGTCTGGTCAGAGTCTCCGTTGGGCGAACATGTCAGAAGGTACTTTTGTTTCACTCATATGATCTAATCCTATAGCCCGAGGGTACCGACTGTCCGGTTCGCTCATGACCCGAAGACCATTCTTCGTCATGGTGCGTTCCAAATAGATTTATACGTTATCAAATTATTTCTTCTCCTACTTGTTAATAATTCAGTAGAAACAATTTACGCAGGAGTGCTGCCTTTTCAGTGACAAATGAGTCACCTCCTAAAAAAAGGACTTTAAGCTTCGTGCGTGTGAAAAAAAGCAAGCCTCCCTCAGCTACGCGTAAGCAGAGTGTGCACATGTCCCCTTTCTATACGTACAGAATAAGTTGATGTAGCATGAATAAAAAAGAGAAAGAAAAGTCTGAGGGAGTGAGCATGCTGACCGGGTCCTCTGCTGTTCGCAAACGCTTGACGCCATTTATTTTAACGCTTAGCAATCTGTGTAAAACTTTCAGCAGACGACATAGTGAAATATTTTTTCATTTCTTTCCAGAAAATAGGATTCGACATTTCATGCAAATTGTTGGAGACAATTTGCAAGGCATGTCAAATCCTCTTTTCTGGAAAAAATAGAAAAATATCATCAATTTGTCGTCTGCTGAATTAGCCCAGATAGTGGTAAAGGTTAATTTCAGATGCGTTGGGTATAAATTTCATTACTGAGATTTCAGTAATTCTGTATACAAATGGCATATGGAAATAAACCTGTTGACATTAACTGGATGATGGTTGTCTAACTCAGCATTTGGAGGGGAAATGAAAAGAAAATACCGTATTTGCTCTTAATATTCGGACAAACAAGCCTTTGCAAATAATGAAGACCCGGATCAAGTGCTGCTGAACGCAGTCTAATCTGGTTTTTGCATTATTTGTCACTCATCCAGCAGTTATCAGACAAACCATCCGGAAGTAAAAGTATGCTTTTTTTTTTCAAATTTTGATAAAATACAGTAAGGAGTTAAGATGTCTGTTTATTTGAGTTAACTATGGTATTGTGTTTTTAACCATTAAAGTCCCAGTGTATAATTATTTTATCGAGGTTCGTTACACATCGATTTGATTCACTTTACTTAATATAATTAGAGACTCATGTATAAAACAACTCTTGAACCGTTTTGGGGAAATCCAATTTCTTATTGCTAAGCACAAGGAGTTTTGACTTTCATTAATGCTGTAATTGTATCAGCTAACGTTACATGTTCTGACGAACATATGTTCCATGCTGTAATTGTATCAGCTAATGTTACATGTTCTGACGAACATATGTTCCATTTCTAGCGGAAACTTGTTTTACCGTATTTAACTTAAGTATTTCGAAAAACAGATCTGAGCAAACAATGCAGATCCAGGTCAGACGCCGCAAAACGCGGCGTTTGACCTGGATCTACATTGTTTGCCACCATCCAGTTATTATTCTTATTCTTTCTGCAGTGCCCATCGCACAAGGTGGTGTCCTGCCTAACAAGCAGGCTGTACCTCCGCCAAAGAAGAGCTCCAAACAGCTGCCAATTATTATTGTTATCATCATCATTATTATTGTTATTTTTCTTGTTTTTGCACCTCATTAGCCAGATTTTAGTACTACTTTGAATATGGAAAGCTTAGTGGTACACTTTCGCTCTGACATCACAGTCAATATTTTATGTTTTATCTGTGTTGGTCCAGCTATGAGTACGGAAAATCCTACACAGACCAAATAATTTGTAGTTCATCACGAAAACATACCTATATAATTTTGACCCCCTTAAACCCCACTTTTATGTAGTAAAACTGGGGTTTACAGGGGTATACATTATTTTTCTTATTTCTGTTCAAAAACATAAATTGTGGGTACTCGTTAGAACCGCCTCGCCTATGTTATGAGCAAAAATATGAAAAATATCAGAGTTTTTTATCTGAAAATTTTCAGTTTTTGGAGTTGAAATTTTCTATATATTTGAATAGGCGTGTTTTCGTAATGTGGAACCGCATCAGGTCTGAGGGTAATGTTTGAGGTATTTAAGCCCCACTCCGACAGTATTGCTGCTGGATGTTCCTGCCTAACAACCAGGCTGTACTTCCGCCTACGGTGCCTCTGTTGCTGTCCCTTTTGGTTTGTTAATTCTGTTTTTGAGGAAATGTTGTCGTTTTTTTTTTGCGTTGT
Source organism: Anodontia alba (assembly GCA_964016985.1). Taxonomy (NCBI): domain Eukaryota; kingdom Metazoa; phylum Mollusca; class Bivalvia; order Lucinida; family Lucinidae; genus Anodontia; species Anodontia alba. The sequence continues at coordinate 78,202,371 of OZ024829.1, forward strand.
TCTGTTTTCGCGAAAATATTGGTATGTGTCATCATGAAAACATGCCTAAATAGTTTTGACCCCCTTAAACCCCACTTTTATATAGTAAAACTGGGGTTTACAGGGGTATACATTATTCTTCTTATTTCTGCTCAAAAACATAGATTGTGGGTACTCGTTAGAACCACCTCGTCGAGGCGGTTCTAACGAATACCCACAATCTATGTTTTGAGCAGAAATATGAAAAAATATCAGAGTTTTTATCTGAAATTTTTCAGTTTTTGGAGGTGAAGTTTTCTATATATAATTGCATAGGCGTGTTTTCGTATGTTGAGCCCAAGTATGAGCAAATGTATCTCCGCACATGTTCGCCTACCGAAAGCTGAGATCTGCCTTTGCATCCGCGACGCCGTCTTATAAGAGTGTTCGCTTGGCGCTATGTGAATAGCCAAGGACCCATTGTTTCTTCAGATTAGCATCGAAGACTCTGGTCAGACTGAGATGAGCAGGTTGGTCTGTAGCGGGTCGTACGTATTTTATCTGAAGTTACAAAACAGAGGACGTCCAAGACCAACAATAATTTCTTCGATGAGTTAAGTATGTTGATCAAGCCACCTGATATGGATTGTATGACATAAAACGGTACTTCACAGACAATCGAAAGCAGGACGAAAAAAAAGAAGTTAGAGCAGAAATAACGCCTTGGAGGGTTCAGTAGTACAGCCGTCGGGGTGTTGCTCAAACCAGGTCTATTGACACCGAACGTCTACCCAATCCTTCTACAGCCCCTGCACACACAACCGCCCGACCCGAGCAGAGGCTCAATAACACACCAGCAGATCAAGATAAAACACATACAAATAAAGATATAAAAGGTTTACATAAAAATAAAATAAAAATCAAAGCTTTCGATCAACACAACGGCGAAGCAAAACCACGATGGGCCCGACCAAAGACTAACAAGATCTGGCACGAACGTCCAAGAAAAGCTCCACAACCAAGCCGCCATCGAGTGCGGGGCCATATATATCGCCGTGCAACCAAACAGGGCAGCAAAGTTGCCAACCCCCACCGCTTTAAGCACCAAGCACGCAGCCAGTCACACATCCAAAGACCGTTTTCGTTTATTGTGGTACAGGATATTTATGCACCACAACATTCTGGCTAAATAATTGAAATCTGAAATTCAAGACAAACCTTGCAATGACATTCGTACTAATCGCTACAAAAAAACAGATTTATTTCAACCAACGGAAACCTGAATACAAAGCTGTTCATTTAATTTCGCCATAGTTAATTTCCACCGCTCAGCAGTAGTATTTCTTCTACACCTTCGTCAGAATTTTACGTTAGGCAGTTAGTCTCTTATCCTGTGGCTTGCTCGAAGTATCGATATTTAAGCGGATAGAAAGCTGTTGCTTATCATGTTGCTATCACAGACCTATGTAAGCTGAAGCTGTTTGAAACAGTCAAAAATACCATGAGCGACATCACAATCTCGTCAGTTGTGGCTGATTACGTTTTTTTGTTTTTGCTACTGTATACTGCTCAAAGTTAGTAAACAATATTGTTACACCTTGGTATTACATTAATTCGAGTCTTGAGTTACGTACGCTATGATAATTCTACTATTTAACATGTAGATTAAAATGGGGTTTACCATAATTTCAAGCTAAATATTTAATTACATTTATAAAAGTTGCCTTTGAAAAAAAAAAACAACAGAAAACAAAAACAAAACAAAACAAAAAAAAAAAAAAAAAAAAAAAAAAAAAAATACAAATGGAGCCTCGGTTTTAATGAGACGTTATGACAGCAATGTAGTTTTTCAGGGTGGAACTCAATTTAAAAAAAAACCGAATTTGCTGCATGATCCCTATGGAAATACAAATAGAAAAACTGCACTATGATGAATAAAACGGCTGCCTTTGGTAGTAAAAATACCGCATTAAAAAAACGAAAATTGGAATAGAGGTTTACTTAGCCACTTAATGTGCAGAATACGCCCCCTAGCACCGATCTAAGCAGAACTCGATTTCCCAAGACACCAGCATAGGGTCAATGAGCCCAAAGGAAAATAAATGGAGTTTATTCATTCTCCTATTTTAAATATGGGATTTATAAACCGAGGGAGGTAAAAAAATTCTGATAAAGAAACGAGTGCGATGCACTCATTTCTTTATCGGATTTTTTTTTACCTCCCTCGGTTTTTCGCACTCGTTTCTTTATCGGATTTTTTTATACCTCCCTCGGTTTATAAATCCCATTTTTGCACTCGTTTCTTTATCGGATTTTTTACCTCCCTCGGTTTATAAATCCCATATTTAAAATAGGAGAATGAATAAACTCTATATAATAAAAAAATAGGGGGAGACTTTCACGGCCACCACATGACACTTAACTAAAGTTGTAGTAAAGTCAAATAAAGTCTATAAAGGTTGCCCATTAAAAAATAAACATATAGAACGAAACTCAGATGATTCGCGGTTTAGTTAGACGTTTCCTAAGATCGAACTGAAGTCTGCAGGGCTATATACGCAACCATCCCCCGCCCCCTCCCTCATCAGCACCGGCTAAAGACGAACTTGATTTTCCAACTCAGTGGACCAACGGAAAATAAAACTAAACACTGGAAGAACTGGGAGGTATGTTATGGCAACCACACAGCATTTAAAACCAACTGTTGTGAAGTCAAATAAATTCTATACTGGTTGCTTATGGAATTAAAGAACGTATAAAAGAAAGACAGTCGAAATCTCGGTTTACTTGAGACTCTTTGTATGACAGTAATGCACATTGCAGGGCTGCGTGCGTTCTCCACTTGTGCCCAACTCCCCGTCAGCACTGCCTTAACTTGATTATCCCACCAGAATGCGTTCAGTCATCCGAAAGAAAATCAGAATAAAAACCATTATATGATGAATAACGGGGAAACGTTTTACAATTACATTTTAAAAGAGTTATGGGTGCACAGAACTCGATCAGTCTCAAAGGATTGTTTATCTGTAAAACAGAACCTCAAAGAAAATAATTTCAGAGCAGCTGTCTTCTAATGAGTACCTACAACATATGTTTTTAAGAAGAACTGGAGAAATTATTCCATGATTATCACCAAATACTCCCTCTTAACAATTCCTCTGAGATAACAGAGTGTAAAATGTGTAACTTCTTTTTGTAACAGGGCGACTGTCCGAAACATAATAAGAACAATTACGTTAACATGTCAAATATAATGCCTTATTATACGAGATGGAGCACAGCATTTATCTGTTTGCATGGTGGTTAATTTTGCATGCATTTTTGTCGTCTGTGGATTTTTTTAAGTTAACTTAAGTTTTTTTTTTTTTTTTTTTTTTTTTAAATAAAAATCATTATTCAGGAATCCCATCAGAGAGTCAAACAGTTTAGATCCAGATCAGGCCCGGCGTTTTGTTGGGCCTAATCTGGGTCCAAACTGTTTGTAAAGGTTATCAGCAGACGACAAAAGTCGCCACTAGCGGGGAAAGAGTTAATTCTGATGCAGAACAACCTACATTCTTAAACAAGGCTATCGGTATCATTAATTTTGTTAATCAATTAAAAAAAGTTAATCTTTAATGCTTTGAATTAGTTTTTATTTTTATGCAGTCGAAAATAAAAGTGAAGATACATAGGAAATGCCACAAATCACAAAGCACTGCCTTCCAATGGCACCAAATGAATAAGAGACGAGGAACAAATAATGGCACAAAGCAGAGCATTCCCGAGGCAACAAAAGAACAAGAGATGAAGAAACTTGAATATCATTATTGTTTATCGTCTTTCCTTCTCAAAAAGCATTACGAAAACATGCCTCTTCAAATATACTGAAAATTTTATCACCAAAAAAATGAAACTTTTCAGATAAAGATTCTGATATTTTTTCACATTTCTGCTCAAAACATAGATTGTGGGTACTCGTTAGAACCGCCTCGAAGATGCGGTTCTAACGAATACCCACAATCTATGTTTCTGAGCAGAAATAAGAAAAATAATGTCTACCTCTGTAAACCCCAGTTTTACTATATAAAAGAGGGGTTTAAGCGGGTCAAAATTATAAAGGTATGTTTTCGTGATGGCTCTGCTTTGTGATTGTGACATTTCGTATGTATCAATTTGTATTTTTAGGTAGAGCGTTATACTAACTTTTTTATCTGGTGAAATCGAAAAGGTTGCACACACAAAAGAATGAAAAGTAGAGACTCGGTTTTATTAAATCTCTTCATGCACAACTACATGTATGTAGTTTGCGAAGCTAAAAGCACCCCCGCCTCCGCACACATCCAACACTTAAGCGGTAATAATCTTGGTGTGAAATCAATATGCCCTTCACCTGTTTTCAAAGAAGAAACGGTTGTAATATTCTGAAAGAATCCTATAGAAACTGTAACCATCATGGTGATATGAGAAAAGAAAGAATAATGGAACAAACCATGGTTTAATTTGGAACAAAAAAGTTGAAAGCAATGGATAAAGTTCACATTAAAGAGGACAAAGATAAGCGATATAAAATCACCACTTATTGTATAGAATTCCAGTCCGTGTTGTCCCAGCAGGTAGTAATCATCACTTAAGATGCTATTTAATGTCGTTCAATTTCTTTCATTAGCTTGCAAGGGAGGAATAGCAAAACAATTTACAGAGTGATTCTAAAAGGAATGACCCTTGGGAAAGACGAACACACTCATACAAAAATGGAAAATATTCTGAAAGGTCAAGTTTTCTGGGCTTGACTAGCTAGATTCGGCCACATTACGAAAACACGCCTATTCAAATATGTAGAAAATTTCACCTGCAAAAACTGAAAATTTTCAGATAAAAAATTCCGATATTTTTCATATTTCTGTTCGAAACATAGATTGTTGGTACTCGTTAGAACCGCCTGGCAAGGCGTTTCTAACAAGTACCCACAATCCATGTTTTGAACAGAAATAAAAAAAACAATGCATACCCCTGTAAACCCCAGTTTTACTATATATCAAAGTGGGGTTTAAGGGGGTCAAAATTATTTAGGCATGTTTTCGTGATGAGTTAGGCCCCTCAGTGACCCTAACATTTTTTTTCAAATCCCGGAATGAGCTCAATGAGCATAAAGGAAAAGAAAATATAAACCTTACTATAGTGAAGTACGGGGAGACGTATTAGGGCCGCCACACGGCACTAAACCAGGTGTAGTGAAGATAAATAGATTTTTAATGGAATGACTCTTGAAAGCACTCGCACAAAAATGGAACATAATCTGAATTGTCAAATTTCCTGGGTCAGAATAGCTAGTTGCGGCCTTTATAGTGACTCTCATAAATTTTCGGTATCATGTAATGGGCTCAGTGATCTCAAGAAACAATAAAGTATAAACCACGCTATAGTTCCTTGCTCAAGAAAATCTGCCAGAGTTTTAATGTAATATACCATGAACGAAGAAGTAAATCGGCTTGCAAATTTGGCTGGGCGCTCAGTTTTACTCTGTACACCGCAATCGTTGAGCTTGCGAGGTGCGCAGATCTGGTCATACATGCTTGGCTCACCAATGTCGTAAATCGTGTTTTCTCACGAATCGTCTCACCATATTTCTAACAACTGTTTTGGTAATGTGTAATGAGTAGTTGTAGTTTTCCGGAGAGTTGTTCGTCATTTGACCTGCTGTATTAACCTATTTAAGCCTAGCGTCCCATAAAAGGGACATTGGCAAACAGTGTGGACCCAGATCAGACGCTACAGAACGCGGCGTCTGATAAGGGTCTATACTGTTTGCATTAAATACAGGAGTTTCTATTAAACGTGGTCCTTTTAAAAGCCAACCAGACATCATTTGATTTAGAAACAAACCTGTCCAAAGAGTGAGATAGAAGAGTCCACTAGGCATAAATGGGTTAAAATAGCAGCAGATAGGGTTTTATTTTTTGCATTATTTGAACGGCTTGGTATTTCACACGAACTCTTTCTAAATGTGACAGTTCGCATGAAATTCCAAAAGGGACAATCTGCATGAAAGGTCAGATTCAATTTACTGAGAAAATTAAGAAAAAAATATAATCAATTTGTCGTCTGCTGATTTAGCTCAGAGAGTGATACACATTAACCTTTACAACTCACTGGCCTAATTCAGCAGACGACAAATTCATGATAGTTTTCTTATTTTTCCCAGAAAATAGCCTTAAGTTTGACATTTCATGCAAAGTCTCTCCTATGGAGACAATTTGCATGGGCTTTCAAATTCTATTTTCTGGGAAAAATGAGAAAAAAAAGCATGTTTCAAAATGTCGTCTGCTGACAATTTATAACTGTTTAACATGCAACTGTTCATCTTATTGCAGGACAAGTTCAGGTTCATCCGTTTCTAAAGGCAGTAAAACAGTTTGATTTCCTAGAGTCCTGATAATTGAAGCCGCGATACGAGAAAACTATTAAAATGTTAATTGCATACATCCGAGGTCAGCCTGTGCATCCATGCAGCCTAAAGGTCGTCTTCATGGTATATCATTATAGAGATCGAACATGGTTTTTCATGCATTAACATTCGCCAGGTCCCGTGGGAGGTGTTGAAAACCGAGCCCTGAGGCCGCGGTTTTCAACACCTCCCAAGGGACCTAGCGAATGTTAATGCATTGAAAAACCATGTTCGATCGCTAGTATTGCATAAAAATTGAAAACATTTGCTACATTTTGCGTTATTTCTTGCACTATTTTGTTTCGCATTTTCACTGATGTCTCACGAACGCAATTTCCACGGACTATGCTCGTTCTAGGGCCGGGCAGTACACGTCTCGTGACGGCTTCAAATCTGTGGCCCCGGTACGAGCATATTGAAAGTTGCGTAGCCATGCATTAACGGCGCGTGAATTGCCTTGTTAATACACGGCTTTTCGCCGGTTAATTCACGGCTGTTGATAACGTGCGGCACTGCTTTTTATGCAATCATATATTTTACGATACCTGTTGTTTTTGATAGTAGAAAAAATATGTTTTTCTCACTGCGTGGCTTATAATGATTTCTCCGTTGTCACGGTTTGCTGTAATTCCTTCATGGTGTTACAATTAGAAGCAAACATTAAGAAACGTATCATTCTAGGCTCCTTCTCGAAAAGATCACCGGATAACACTTCATGAGGGGCGTCTGCTTAGGGTCTGCATTTTTATCACTCAGCCAGCAGTTTAATGACATGTAATAAAATAGTGTCGTCCATTTTTAACCCTTGATATGCTGAATAAATTAAGATGTCACATGGTACTCTTGATACAAATTTACATACTGAATGACAAACAGTGTAGATCCAGATCAGTCAGTTGGCTTCTGAAGAAGTCAACTGATCTGGATCAACACTGTTTGTAAAGGCAGGGCACATCCGGGATCAGCAGGACTAGGGTTAAAAAGTATGGTTATACGTTAATGTGTCCTGATAGTTGGTGTAAGGTGGTATACGGTCAGCTAACGATAAAAAAAACACAGAGGAACTGTCTTGCAATAATTTTAGTAAGACAAGCGGGTGGGGCTTAAACTAATTTTACGTAAAACACACACACACACACACACACACACACACACACACACACACACACACACTTTCTAAGTCAAATTCATATAACTGGATTTACGACCGAATGTACACACCATCACATTTCTTTAAATGCTCTAACGTTTTTTTCTGCTTATAGCTATGAAAAAGTCACGAATAGTTTCGTAATAAAAGACCTTATGTTCCATAACTTTGTGGCCACAGAGGCGGTTAAAGTTAAAACTCACACTATCGCTGGCACTGCATATGACAGTCGATGCCTAATCTCTGCTTTCGTTGTTTTTAATCTTTTGAACCTACATGTAGTTTCTTTTGTGCCCCAAACTCTGTTGACGTGAATTAATTGGTAACGTCCACTATATGGAGAGAGCAAAAAAAAGTCAGTAGGATAGTGTGGAATACTAACGAAGATAAAAGGTTAGAAAAATGACTTTCAATATTTTTAAAAAAAAAAAAAAAACGTTAGCAAAGCACAGATTTAAGACACTTGTCTCTCCGTATATAGACGGCGGGACCACCTAATTCACGTCAACAGAATTTGTGCAAAAATCATGTTTTTGCAGTTTTAGGCATTTGTTTGGCTGGAGTTTCTATCTTTGTTAGTATTCCATACTGTTTCTGAAATTTTCTCTCCCTATATAGGCGACAGGACCACTTTATTCACGTCAACAGAAGTTGTGCAAAAATGATCATTTTTGGCTGTTTTTTTGACAATGTTTGGCTGGAGTTTCTGTCATCGTTAGTATTCAACACTGTTTCATTTTTTTTTGCTATCCCTATATTGGGGAGGGGATCACTTATAAGTACATGCCACGTCAACACGATTTGGTATAGAAAACGTGTTGTTTTTTCTTTTTCTAATGATTTTCTGGATTTTTTCCAATTAATTCATGTCAGCAGAATTTGGTAAATAATGTGACTTTTCTAGTGTTGAAATAGTCCCGTATTAAAATGTTAGTAGGATAGAGGGGAATTCTTACGAAGACAAAGGTTAGAAAATGGGCTATTTCAAGATATTTTTTATGATTTTTCTGGATTTTTTCCACCGTTAGTATTCACACTGTTTTATTTTTTTATCCCCATTTCGGCTACGGGACCAATAAATTAACTGTGGTTAATATGTTTTCATCACGAAAACTTTCCTATATAATTTTGACCCCCTTAAACCCCACTTTTAAATAGTAAAACTGGGGTTTACAGGGGTATACATTATTTTTCTTATTTCTGCTCAAAAGCATAGATTGTGGCGGTTCTAACGAGTACCCACAATCTATGTTTTGAGCAGAAATATTAAAAATATCAGAATGTTTATCTGAAAACTCCCATTTTTTTGGGGTGGTGAAACTTTCAATATATTTGAATAGGCGTGTTTTCGTAATGTGGTCCTTCGGGGACACCGAGTTTATTTTAAGTAACTCGGAACCTAGAGCATTGCTTAGCCGGCGCTAGAGAGTGTCGGATTCGTTCTATATTATTCTTAAGCCCATGTACAGATTCAACAAAACAGAGTATGCTATTGTTCTGTTGAAATTATTCTTTGTTTGTGTGTCGGTGCTTTCATTAGTGGCGTTTATTTTGTAAGTCTTTGTTCCTCATCCCTGGTTCTTTTGGTTCCCCGGGAAGCTTGTGCTTCGAGATTGTAGCATTTCCTGGGTATCTTCGCTTGTAATTTTACATTTCTTTTGTGTGTTCCTTGCCTCCGGACAATCCATCCCCTCAGAACTTTTTTTCTTGACTACAGCTGGTACAAGGTGCTATGTGTCACTTGTAAAATGTCTCTCAATACTTCCTTTTAGCGTGGTTTATTTATCCTGATCATTTGGGAATCACTACGCTGATTTTGAGGAATCCGATAGTGGATGTGAAGTTTGTTGCATATTTTCAGTCCCGCTCATGAGTAGACTCAATATCAATGAACCAAGTATGTATTTTCACATCTTTCATGTGTTTCTTGCTTCCGGAGGACCCCCATCTGAGGATACATTAATCTTCGCCACAACTGGTGTTAACCCTTTCATCCTTGCATACCAAATGTGACACGCAAACATTGCAGATCCAGATGAGATGGCTCTTTTACGTAAACAGTGTAGATCCAGATGAGATGCCTTCTTAACATTCTGGATCTGCACTGTTTGCCATACTAATATATATTTAATTTGGCTTTTCTCTGCTTGCAATAATGGATGTGTCCAAAATCAAAGATGAAAGGGTCTACTTTGGAAACTCAGGGCTGAAGGATAAAGTACACTGTAGCGATTTTAAAAGTCTCTCCGTACTTCCTTTTTAGTGCAGTGTATATTTCTGGCCATTCGAAATTACTTAGCTCATTTTGGGTAACTCTGGAAATACGTTGCTCAGGGGAGGATTCAGAGGGGGTTCGGTCGAACCCCTACTTTGGCACAACATTTCGTTTTCGTGGGAACGTTTGAAGAGACCTGATAAATTTGGGATACCGTATTTACCCTAAATATTCACAACCCTTATCTTTGTCTTATTTCTCTTAAACAAGTCCATTTTACGACCTGTGAATGTGTAAAAATGCTGGGTGAGTGACAAACAGTGTAGATCCTGATCAGACGCCGTGTTCTGTCGCGTCTGATCTGGCCTGGTCTGTCTACAAAAATGTAACTACGGTAATTCGATCAAATCGAACACATCAATATGTCGATAATAGCAAGTTGTATTGATTCTGATCATAAAAAATATTTAAAATGCAAACAAAAGCTATTACAATTGCCCTTAGAAACACAGAACACATAAAAAAAACGAAAATCGGAAGCGCGGTTCCACTGAGACTCTTCCTAAGGAAGTAGCATAGATTGCAGGGCTAGATACGTCCCCTAGAACTCGATTATCCAAGGTATCAGAATGGGCTCCATAATTCCAAGGACAATAAAATTGAAAACTGCACGATGATGAAGTACAAGGAGCTTCACAGTACTTAACATCAGCTGCAGTGAGGTCAAAACAAATTTTAAAGGTTGCCCGTTCATGTAAAGAACGAAAATAAGAATCAACACTATTTGCTTCCGCTAGCAACATCTTGAGCAAAATACATAAAACGGATTGAGAGACTTCAATGCATCATAAAACATAATCTAAACTATAAAGTACGACCAACGAGAGACATTTTACGGCTACCAAAAGTCAGCAACTCTAATGAAGTTAAATATGTTTCGTAAAGAGAAAACATTTCAGTCATAGATAAAATGTCATCATAGTGCAGATTGTATTTTTATGTCCTTTATCACTGAGCCCATTCAGGCCCCGAGGTTATAAAACTTTTTTCATGCTCAACTCATCTGAGCATGAAATTTGTCTTGCTAATAAATCTCAAATTGCTAACAATTTCAAATTCTTTCTTGCTAAACATACCTGTGCATGAAAATTTCTCTGCTGATAAATATGAAAATGCCAACTGTTGTTGGCATTTTCATACTCGTATTTATTAGCAGAGAAAATTTCATGCTCAGCAGAGTTGAGCATGAAAATGTTTTATAACCTCGGGGCCTCGTTACTTTGAAAATCGAATTACCCTTAAGCTGGTGCTAGGGGGTATATGCAGCCTGGCAAACAACTGTGCTGTATATGACAATAAAACCGAGTCTCCGATTTTCGGTCTTTCATTACGAAAACACGCCTATTCAAATATATTGAAAATTTTACAACCAAAAACGGGAAAATTTCCAGACAAAAATTATGATATTTTTCATATTTCTGCTCAAAACATAGATTGTGAGTACTCGTTAGAACCGCCTTGACGAGGCGGTTCTAACGAGTACTCACAATCTATGCTTTGAGCAGAAATAAGAAAAATAATGTATGTATACCCCGGTAAACCCCAGTTTTACTATATAAAAGTGGGGTTTCAGGGGGTCAAAATTATATAGGCGTGTTTTCGTGATGTATGTGTTCTTTGTTTGAGAAGGTAACCTTTTAGATTTCTTTTTTTATGGTCAAGATCGTATATAATGTTGTTTATATAATGCCATATACGTACCGCTGTTTAGAGAAATACGTCATCATTTTCATGGAACTCTAGATAAATGTCATTTGATAAGAACCATAATAAAGAATAAGTCTAAGAATAATTCAAGACATCTTCCTGCGTGACTCGGTTCAAACTGTTTTTGGTTCTTTTTTCCTAGTTTATCAAGATGAATTAAACCTTTCAGCCCGACAGACCAAAACCAATACCTCTGCAAATATTGTGAATCCAGATGAGACAGCTCATTACGGATCTACGCTGTTTGCCATTTTATTTCATTTTAGACTAAAACCCCTATTTGCGTCAATGGACAAGTCCAAATTCAAGAATGGAAGAATACACTTCAGAAACACGGGGATAAAAGGGTTAAGTGTATGCCAGTATACTTGAAGCAATGTATATTGTCAATGAATCTGGCTCGAAAAGATGATTCAACAAAACACAATACAACACAACAGAACAACAGATCCTGGATTTAAGTATGTAAACTCGAATAAAACAGGTTGACTTACAATAATCAGTAATAGCTATTTCAACATAAAATGTCATGACATTTAATGAAGATATCTTAAATTCTTTAATGTACGAATTTAGGGAAAAGGGCCCTTACAACTAGCGCCATATGTGGGTAACGTAGACCCTGATCAGACTGCGCGATTGCGCAGTCTGATCAAGATCTTCATTGCCCGCTTACAGGCGAATATATATCAATGAACTTAGAAGGACCAAAACGGATGGTACGATAGCGGAAGCTGACCTGACGTTTCAATGTTCATATGGGCCCTTTCCACGCATTCACTTCAATTGAACATGGATACATGAAACGTACATAACAAAAACACCAGAAAAGATAGGCCTACAACAGTGTAGGTGTGAAATATATGAAGGTATCTATTCAAGGCTTGTGTGTTTCGCTAATTTGGCTCAACAACGTTATAACAGTGTCTTTTCCGCTACAATATGATGATATACGCTTGGTTGTTTTGCGGCTTCGCTCGAACAGTCTTGCATATGGGCCGCGTCATGCGAAAAGATGTCTTTAGGCATACATTTGGACGGCGAATGCCCAGATCAGCCTGCGCATCCGTGCAATAAGATAAGGACCTTCACTGTCTACTTATAGAAACATTGGATACTGCAGAACATAACAAGTATAGCATAGTTCCTGATCAGACCATCTGGATCTGTACTGTTTGTATTTATCCCAAGAACATCTTTTTTCCTATCGCAGCTCAATGTTATTAACTCATTATCAAAGTGGAATAAAACTCGGCGTTATCTGAAACCTTGAGTCGCAGGTGGTTTATGTTGTATCAATTTACTTAAAACTTAATCTCGCCGCCTTCTTAGAAATTAAAAGCTCACATTAACTATGATGTCGACACGATATATCATTACTTGGTTATTTTTTTTTTGCAGAACTGTATGGTCATAACGCTTAATATAGTTGAGATTTAATCATTAACAGAGCAAATGATTTGTTTACCTGAGGCATTTCGCCTTCTTCAGAGGTTTTCTATTTAAAAAAAAAAAAGGACATAAAAAAATGTAAAATTTACAAATAAAAGTTACGTGAGTTGAAATAGTTGGAAAACAGATTATGCCTTTTCGCGCTCATGTTATCTGGTCCGCTGTGACTTGATAACTGATCGTGTTTGGATATATGTGAAATGTAGACATTGCGCATAAACACAACGTGTAAAAAGTAAAAAAAAAACAAAACGCTTTTACTGTCAACACCCCTGTACCCATATACGCAATGTATACAATGCACATGAACCTTGCAGCGAAAGGGATATACGCCAAACTGAATGTTTCTCACCAATACTTAAGGCAAATGGGCCCAACTTACGCTGTGATTCCGGAAAATCACATGAACAAAACGATCCACATAAGCTGTCGCATGCCCTGACTAAGGAACGATGATTCCCTCTACTGGTCGCCCTTGTTGATACCACACGGCCGAAGAGTGTTCAGACGTCGGATCCAATAGCTCTCTTTCGATTTCCTAGTTTGATCTGTCCACTCTGGGTTATGATCTAAGCAACAAAGCGCGGCGTGGTTGAGAAAATCATGTTCTTGTGAACAGAAGTGTTCTGCGACAGGAGACCTCTCGAACCGCTTGTGTTTCCAATCCCGGTGGCCGTTCATCCGTTGGTTCACATGATCACCGGTTTCACAAACATATTGTTTTCCACACTTGGTGCATGTTATAAGGTAGACAACATTGGTCGTCTTACAGCTGTTGTTGCACCTAAGCTTGATGGTTGCCCCAGACGCTGACTTCGCGATCTGTGTGGGGGTTATCATTTTGCAGGTTTTGCATCTTGCTTTGTCTCCCCAAAATAAATAAATAAATAGATTTTTAATGGAACGACTCTTGAAAGCACCCGCACAAAAAATGGAAAATAATCTGAATTGTCAAATTTCCTAGGTCAGACAAGCTAGTCGCGGCCTTTATGGTCTTATTAGTGACTCTCATATTTTTCGGTATCATGTAATGGGCTCAATGATCTCAAGAAACAATAAAATATAAACTACGCCATAGTTCCTTGCTCAACAAAATCTGCCAGAGTTTTAATGTAATATGCCATGAACGAAGAAGTAGATCGACTTGCAAATTTGGCTAGGCGCTCAGTTTTTACTCTGTACACTGAAATCTTTGAGCATGCGAGGTGCGAAGATCTGGTCATATATGCTTGGCTCACCAATGTCGTAAATCGGGTGTTCTCACGAATCGTCTCAACGTATTTCTAACAACTGTTTTGTCGATGTGTAATGGATAGTTGTAGTTTTTGTAGTTGGCAAACAGTGTGGACCCAGATCAGACGCCACAGAACGCTGCGTCTGATAAGGGTCTATACTGTTTACATTAAATACAGGAATTTCTATTAAAGTGGTTCATCATCACGCTTGTCTAGTTTGAGCTTGACACGTACAAGAAGATCCCGCAGACTCTTGGGTCTTTGTAGGCCATAGTCAGTCTTTTTGTGAAGGTCTCGCTCAAAGTGTTAGAGGACTCAGTGATGGGCCAATGTTTGTTAACTATCCCTCACTTTCGGTAAGTCATGTTGTTGACCCTCCAACCTGTCATTCCATCAAGTGCAAGAAACCTAGAAACAGACGCTTTTTCCATCGCTAGAGACGAGAGGAAACTAGCAAAACTGCCAACGACACCCCTGTCGTCAACCTCTCAAGCGTAGATCTTACTGAGTCGGAATAGCATCTACTATCCAAAGGTCTAGTTTTCTGCCCCCGACCAAAGAGTTATGACAGAGTTAACATATTACATGACACTAAGGTCTTCAGCAGACGCATGCGGCTAAAATCGCTCTTCAATGATCGTGATGACACTAACCGTTAATCGGAGAAATATCCGAGTTTCGTACCTAAAAGCGATTGGCAACCCCACAAACAAGATTCTGATCTGGAAACGTTCATTAGCAGTGTGGAGTCTGAAATAGTGTCACACAAGCCATAGAAGCCTAAATATGACAACCTCACGAAATCCGAATGCAGTGCCCTCTATGAGTTCGCCAAAGCATTGTCTGAAGCGATCAGTGAATTGTACGATGAAGGCCATATTAACGAGAAGAACAGAAATTACTTGCTTGTTGAACAACCTAAAGCAGGCAGATTCTATCTCCTCCCCTAAATACACAAAGCCGGCAACCCGGGCCGGTCCCATAGTTTCTGCCAATGCCCATTTCACGGAAAAGATATCAGAGTTTGTTGATCTGCACCTGTAACCTCGTGTTCAAAATCTGCCGTCCTACTTAAAGGACACAACAGATTTCCTGAGGAAGCAAAATGCCCAGGCCCCATTTCCACTCGACACCCTCCTTGTTTCCATGGATATATCAATATTCCTCATCAAGATGGCATCCAGGCATGCGAGGAGCTTTGGGAGAAAAGAAAAGTCAAGGACCCACCTACACAGACCCTGGTCAAACTTCTGATCCTCATACTCATATGCAACAACTTTGAGTTCAACGGGAAACATTATCTCCAGGTCCAAGGCACTGCTATGGGTAACAAAATGGCACCAAAATTTTATGGGTCGTCTCGAGGGACAGCTGTGGAGGTCGGTGGCCCTGAGACCATTTTCATGGTTAAGGTTCATTGACGATATTGACATGAAGTGGTCGCACGGCCGCGGGACTTTGACAGCTTTCCTCGACGAGGCAACAACTTCCACCCGAGCACAAAGTTCACAGCTGAAGTTTCCATCAAGCAGCACGTGTTTCCGGACACCAAATCAAGTCTTGTGGGCGATACAGTATCTGTTGATCTGTATACAAAACCAACAGATACACACCAGTATCTCTTGTCCACAAGTTGCCAGCCGATACACTGCTGCAAAAATGTTCCTTACAGCCTTGCACTTCGCCTCAAACGTTTCTGCTCCGATTCGGACACTTTTGAATCAAGAGCAAAAGAACTGACTGACCACCTCTGCAAACGGGAACTTTCACTTGCCTATGAGAGAGCACGGCAACAGAAGAGAGAAGACCAACTTTCTTATAGCCCTAAATCTGAGTCGAGCGTTCTTTCCTTCGTGTTGACTATCACCCAGACTTACCAAAAGTGAGGGATATAGTCAAAAAACAATGGCCCATCATTGAGTCCTCTAGCACTTTGAGCGAGACCTTCACACGAAGGCAAGGCCTACATCAGTGAGCGAGACCAATGTTTACCTTATAACATGCACCAAGTATGGAAAACAATATGTTGGTGAAACTGGTGATCATGTGAACCAAGGATGAATGGCCACCGGGATGATTGGAAACATAAGCGGTTCGAGAAGTCTCCTGTCGCAGAACACTTCTGTTCACCAGAACATGATTTCCTCAACCACGCCGCGCTTTGTTGCTTAGATCATAACCCAGAGTGGACAGATCGAACCAGGAGCTATTGGATCCGACATCTGAACACTCTACGGCCATATGGTATCAGCAAGGGTGACCAGGAGAGGAAATCATCGTTCCTTAATCAGGCATGCGACAGCTTATGTGGAACGTTTTGTTCATGTGATTTTCCGGAATCACAGCGTAAGTTGGGTTCATTTGCCTTATGTTTTGGTGAGAAACACTCAGTTTGGCGTATATCCCTTTCTGTGTAAAGCTCGTGTGCATTGTATACATTGCGAATATAGGCACAGTGGGTGTTGACAGTAAAGATAAGCTTTTTACTTTCTGCACGGTGTGTTTACGCGTAATGTTTACATATCACATATATCCAAACACGATCAGTTATCAAGTTGCAGCGGACCAGATAACAGGGTCAAGAAAAGGCATAATCTGTTTTCCAACTATTTCAACTCATGTAACTTTTATTTGTAAATTTTACATTTTGTGTTTCCTTTAGTTTTAAAAAACTAGAAAACCTCTGAAGAAGGCGAAAACCGAATGGCCTCAGATAAACAAATCATTTGCTCTGTTAATGATTAACTCTCATTATGAAGTTTAACGCATATCATTTCAGCATCCTTTCTGGATCAAGTGCTACTAAAAAGCTGATAAATAAATAAATAAATAAATATAAATAAATAAATAAATATATATATATATATATATATATATATATATATATATATATATATATATATATATATATATATATATTCTTTTTTATTATTTTTCAAAGAAAATAAGTCGACATTTCATTGAATTTTAAGACTTATTTTCTTCGAAAAATAAAAAAATGAAAATATAGAACGTCTTTTGCAACTTCAAATTTTATTGACGCTTCAAGGGTTATAACGAGGGCTGCTGCATATATGCATGCTTTATTTTTTTTTTTCATGAAAGACATTTATTGCAGTCCCTTTCTCATAAAACCCATGTTATTAAAACATTCTATTCCTCGCTAGTTAGATGACTTACTAAATAAACCAATAAGTATTCTGATCAAATGGTAGATGAAATCCATGCAAAAGAACTTCAGTTAAACAAAGCTGACGTCGGTGATTCAGAGGCTCAGTTTCTGGGTTTAAAGTTATCAATATCTAATGATAATATATCTCTGCAAAAGTTTATGACAGGCGGGATGACTTTGATTTTAATATTATGTTAAAATTTCCGTTTTATGGATAATGACGTCCTTCGTTCTATATCCTGTGGTTTATATATTTTTCAGCTTATTTATTTAGCCACACCATAAATTCAGGTCAGTGACTTAGATATTTGGAATCAACTTTTAACTGCAAACTTCTAAGACAGAGATGACCGTATCATAGACTGTGTAAAAGGTTTGTAAATTTTATCGTCGTCATTCTGAATCAATTTACAAAGTAATAACGTTGGTTTGAAAACACTAATATCGGAACCCGAACTTTATAGCGAAATGGTTTAGAAAGTTTGCTGGTAATACTGATATTCCGGAATGATTCAGAAAATTCAGTCACAGTATGAGATTCCCAACAATTTGGCAGTCTGAAAAGTGTAGACTAAGATCAGCCTGTGCAGTAGTTCTTTAAGCTTAGAGGCTTAGTTTTTGTCTAAGGGTAGCTTACAATTAAAAGTAGGTCCAAGCGATCAGCAAATGCTCTGATCAGACTGCGCATATGCGCAGGCTGATCTGAGCCTTTGCTGGTCGCACAGGCTATTTTATTGGAATTCTCCTGATCTGGCTCATTAATGTTGTCATTCATTACAAGAACAATATGAACAGTCTTTGACAAACTGCATGCATGATTATTAACCGAATTATGGTTGCCAACTTTGTTTCCCCCATAAACTGTACAACTGAGTCGGGTCCTGATTGAATGTTTTAGAATATTAGCGCCGGACTATTGCTGACTGTGGTCGGGCGATCGTGGTCCAACCTGTGGCTTTGTGGCCCTTGACATTGTTTCATGGCAGTTTTGTGGTTGTTTGTGGTTGTTACTTTATCGATGAGGTAAAGGACTGTATGTGGATTAGCCCATTTATGCCTGGTGTCCCATAAAAGGGACATTTGCAAAAAGTGTAGACCCAGGTCAGACGCCGCACAACGCAGCGTCCGATCTGAATCTACACTTTTGCATAAATTAAAAAAAAATCAACAAAACATGGTGGTCATACAGACTAACCAGACGCCCCTTATATAGGAAATGGACCTGTCCAAAGAGTTAAGGTAAAGAGTCCACTCGGAATAAATGGGTTAAAAACAATTGGAGCGGCATCAGAATTTAGGGCCATCGAGTAAAACTAATTTAAGCCCCACGTAGTTTTTTCTGCTGACCGGTCCAAGGCATTTACTCTGTTGAAGTTCTTCATTGTATGCCTGTTATTTAAGCTGTGCCTTTGAATCTGGTTATTGTTTATTCCTGCTCTTCGTCCGTGCCTCGGGAAGGCTGTGCTTATCATTACGAAAACATGCCTAGTCATATATACTGAAAATTTTACCACCAAAAAAATGAAAATTTTCAGATAAATAAATCTGACATTTTTCATATTTCTGCTCAAAACATAGATTGTGAGTACTCGTTAGAACCGCCTCGAAGAGGCGGTTCTAACGAGTACCCACAATCTATGTTTTTGAGTAGAAATAAGAAAAATAATGTATACCCCTGTAAACCCCAGATTTACGATATAAAAGTGGGGTTTACGTGGGTCAAAATTATATAGGCGTGTTCTCGTAATGTTTTGCCCTTTCCCAGTTAGCTTCATTTGAGTTTTAACTTGAAGAAATTCTCTTGAATCGATCTGCCACAGAAGTCAAACTTTCGAAGTAAATTTGCATTATATTCTGCCCGAATTTTCAACTCATTGATTAGATGCTTGCAATCTGTCATTCCGTTTTGCCGATGGTACTGGAAATAAGAATATTAAGTCGGTGTTTTCTGTTACTTTAAGCAAGTATGGATGAAACCTCACATACCTCATGCACATTAAGCCTTAAATGCCATTCAAAGGTTTGTTCCATGCCGTTGCATATGGTAAATGTATTGATTGTGAATTTTAATGCCCTGCTTATATGGCGAAACCGATAAAATGCTTTCTAAGCAATAACAAACTTTGGTATACAAAGAAACCAATGTTTCATCAATAAGCCCAGGGGAGGAATGGAACCTTTTGTAATATTCAGAATATGTATTGATTTCAAACAATTTTACGCATTGAATATATCATATTTACAATACGTATTCAGACACCTGCCTTATCCTCCTATTTTGACCCACCCGTTTTACTAAATTTTCATGCATCACTGGTAACAGTGTAGGCCCTGATCAGACGCCGCATTCTACGGCGTCTGATCTGGGTCTACTTGGTTTGTTCTGGCCAGTCTGTCCGAATACTTAGGATAAGTATGGTAATGCAAATAATATCGAAAGCTTTTATTTTGGTATTTACTTTGAGAGATTACTTAGAAAGATGACAATCGAAATGTCAAGTTATACGTATTACATATGAGGCACAACATGTGAAAATGTACCGTCTTACATGTGTGCCCATTGAAGACTCAAATCGGCCTGCGCATCCGCGCAGCCTGATCAGAGTCTTCGTTGGCCGCATGAAGAAACTTCGCATCCTTGCCTATCCAAAGTGCGCTCAGTGAAAATTCTGATCAGACAGCGCTAATGCAGACTGCGCGAATCTTCGCTATGCGCCTGTTTTCTAAAATACGTATTCTGACATTAGGCCCATATTAATCCAGTCGGAGGAATACTCAGAACAAGATCAGCCTATACATTGGCTGTTCGCAGGTTCATTTCGACTGCTGTTTAGATTCTGTATAACGGGTTACATAGTGACTGATCGGACTGCGCAGTCATGCTTACCGCTTTCTGGTTACATCACAGTGAAAAAGAAAAAGAAATATTTGCGGTATATACATAAACAGCGAACGTCCTGGTCAGACTGCACATTCGCCGCTCACTTACAGATACATTGGCATTTGTGGAGTGTATCAATTGAGAGCAAAGACACTGTTAAGATGGAGTTTTAGTTGGAGTTTTAATAAATGGAGTTGAAATAACAATAATGTTAAACGTACAGTCGAGAAGCTCAGTTAACCTACTCATACCTTTCCTGGGCAGGCTTAGTCCTCAAAGCGGTTAAAGAGTACTTTGTGCATAAGCTTTCGCAAGTAACTGACAACTGCCCTTCTTGAATCAGCGGAAGACGGAGAATGATCTTAAAAGTTGTTTCTTGATCTGATCCTGATGACAGATATGGGAACTCTCATGATCACTGGAACCGCTTGACGTGGCCTAAATAAAATAAAGACACAAATTGCTTTTCTCATCATTTAACTGTAAGAAGCATTCCTAACTTAATCCATTTATGTCTAGTGTCCCATAAAAAGGAAATTGGCTAACGCGGCGTCTGATCACGGTCTACACTGTTTGCATTAAGTTAGACGCGATAATAATAAAAAACTATCTGGACACCCCTTACATAGGAATTGTACCTTCCAAAGAGTTAAGGTAGACAGGCCCACTCGGCATAAATGTGTTAATGAAGGGCAATGGATACACCTTTAAATAAAAAATGGTTGACATGAAAATGTTTACCTTTCTGTTAATTGGAAACTACGTTTAAAGGAAAGAAATAGCTCCCTCTAGGAGTAAATTCTTTCCTTTAAGAGTGCATTCAATTTGTGATCTAAATGACAGAAAAAATAATCCTGTCTGTTAAGGTTTTATTGCCTCCTTTGACGAATGACGACAAAATCTTCGATTAACCAACAGAACCACGCGGTCAATTATTTAAGAAACTGCGCAAAGTATCTTTTAACATATTCAAATGACCGCTTCGCTTTAAGGGTGCATTCCTTTGTTCTGAAATGAACCTGGGAAAATTCTTAATACTTGGAGATGGACTTGGGAACTTGTGTGTAAATACTTCTTCTTGAATTATGCATTAGCATAGTCAATTACTCATTTTGATATGGTTAATAGATTCATGCATCTGTGTTAGTCATGCTAGAACATTTGATATGCTTTAGTTGAGCATTTATCTTTCCCAGTCGTGAATGCGTATTGTCCAGTAAGCGACCAAAATATGCAAGATCCACGTATTTTAAAAATACACCAAATCTTAATGGAGGAAAGTTTACCTTATGTCCTGGTGTATATATAGACGAACTTCAATGGCTCGAACATCTTTGAGGCCATGGAAATTGTTCTAGACATGAGTAGTTCGAGCCACAAAGGATTAATCATAGCGCCCGGAGAGGAGGCAACTGTGAATAATCTAGGGATATTTTCAATCTTCTATAACATAGTGGCATGTTGAGTGTACTCATTAGAATTGCCGTGATGAGGCGATTCTAATAAACATACATACATACATACATACATCATGATAAAATAAAGAAAATTTCCCTAAAACATCCCTAAACATTTGTTTTCTTGAGCTATCAGAAATTCAAACCAGTTCGAATGAGTCTCAGTAAACGAGCCATCGGTGTTCGAGTCATGGAAATTTTGCTGTAATAGCATATTAAATGTGTAAGGTGCATCAGTGAATATAGACTTTTCGTAAAAATATAAAAACACAGACATCAAAGACAGTATCGGATGTGTTGAGCCACATACTAAACTGTAAATATATAACCTAATGAGGAGATCTCATGAAAATTTGAATATGTTCTCATTTCGGAGTGCCGCAATAAATTGAAAATCAGGGCTTATTATTCGAATCGATATACCACTTAGTGACAAGAAGAGGTAATTATCATTTAGATAGGTTGATAAGCGCCTGAGTCTTGGAATTAAAGTCTGTACTTACGGAACGGCACAATGGCGCCTTTTCTGGTGCAAACAGAAAATCACTAAAACAATTGGGTCGCTCCGTCATAAACGAACCTTTGGACATATGCGCCCAGTGAAGATTCAGATCAGCCTGCGCATTCGCACAGTCTGATCAGAATCCTCACTCGACGCAGTTTGAATAGCCACAGATGCATAGTTTCTTCATGCGGACAACGAAGACTCTGAACAGGCTGCGCGGATGCGCAGGCTGATCTGAGTCTTCGTTGGGCGAACATGCAGGGTACGTTTTCTCACGTTGCGGCTTAACCATGGAATACTGTTTTGCACTTAAACACATGGAATGCCAATAACGGACATGTGTTTGTTGCAGTTCCTCTTAGTGTCCTCGACCTGTTTTAGTGAAGAAGCGTTATTTTATGTTGCCATGTTAATAAACCCTTGTCCAGTGCCTTGATACGGCTGCGTTCCATGATTCTATTTCGATTTTTATTTTGCTTACTGTGCGCTCGACATCTTTCAGGAAGTCGTTTTTTGCTTGGCACTTTACATAGAAGAAGTAAATTTGTAAACTTGTGTCATGATTTAATGCACGACCATTTGTCGTAACAACCTATGCGTCATTGGTTTTAAAAAAATAAATATTTCCACTTTATCTCATAGTAAAATTAATGCAAATTATGCAGAAATCTTTAGGGTAGATAACTTGGAGGCAGATTTTCAACAAGTTCCGCTTGTTCATATTTTTATGAAATTTTCACAATACTGTTATAAAACATCAATAATTGAAATGCAGCGAAGAAAAATAAAAAAATATGTATTTAGACAAAAAATAAAAAAAATCACCTAACTATAGTAATTGCATAGGTCCGACAAATGTTTTGCCGTAAATGTAATTTGATGGTACATATTTGAGAAGAAAACACAGAAATGGAACAGAAAAATGATTTCTGATGTGGTCAATCCATTACGAAAACACGCCTATTCAAATATATTTAAAATTTCACCACCAAAAACTGAAAGTTTTCAGATAAAAATTCTGATATTTTTTCATATTTCTGCTCCAAACATAGATTGTGGGTACTCATTAGAACCGCCTCGTCGAGGCGGTTCTAACGAGTACCAACAATCTATGTTTTGAGCAGAAATAAGAAAAATAATGTATACCCCTATGAACCCCAGTTTTACTATATAAATGTGGGGTTAAAGGGGGTCAAAATTATATAGGTATGTTTTCGTGATGCAGAACAAAACGCTTTCATTTGAAATAAAACGCCAAGCAAAACACGTCTTTCGGAGTGATGTCAAAAGGACAGTAGGCGTTTAAAGAGCAATTTGAACACACGTCATAAGCAGCTGTTTGTATCATCCTATTTCAAATCAAAAGTACTACGTATGTCATGATATATGCGCCATTGCGTCCAAACTTCCAACTTTATTGGAAAGTAGTACACTTATGTCTTAAACAAACTTATCTTCTCTCTATTCTGAAAAGGGGTTCTATTCTATAAAATGATACGGCCTTTTAGAAGGAAGCCAAACCAATTTTGACAGAGAGTTGTCTCACTGCATGTGTATCCATTACCTTAACCCATTGTAGTCGGGAGACCCGTAAAAGGGTAATTGGCAAACAGTGCAGACCCAGATCAGACGCCGCAGAACGCGGCGTCTGATCAGGGTCTCCACTGTTTGCAAATAGTTTAGCCATTTTTCTCTAAAAATATGTAAATCTCATAGCCGGGTGTACCTAAAATTGAAATTAGACTCTTCTAAATATATAGTGTGGGAGAGTCTATTCAGTATACAATGGGTTAAAGCTGCGCCGTCCGACAAAATGTCTACTGAGTCTAGATTAGCCAGCACAATCAGAGGTTTTGCTTTCAGCAGACTGAAGTAGTTGATATGATACTAAATAATATACTTTAACCCTTTAATGGCTGGTGTTTCATGAAAGGGGCATTGGCAAATAGTGTAGATCCAGATCAGACGCCGCAGAACGCGGCGTCGGATCAGGGTCTACACTGTTTGCATTTAATACAGGAATTTCTATAAACCATGGTAATAATAAAAATTAACCAGGAACCCATTGTATTGGAAATGGATGTGTCAAAAAAGACTTGATGTAGAAGAGTCCACTCGGCATAAATGGGTTAATTGACAAACGTCAAAGGCCCTGAGCACTGCGTAGCAGAAAAGCTGGCTCACGTGAGGATTTGCTGTTCACGTATGTCCTAGAAAGCCTTTTTCGCATGTCATGCCCCATTTCGTGTTGGCTGCATCAAGCAAAATACCCTGTATTGCATGACTTAATCATTTTATATCGACCGCATCAGTCAATTAACCTTTACCACTCTCTGGGCAAATTCAGCAGACGACAAATTGCTGATATGTTTCTTCTTTTTTCCAGAAAATAGACGTTGACATTTCATGCAAATTTTCTCCTGAGGAGGCCATTTGCAAAATTGTCGCTTTAGGAGACAATTTGCATGATATATCAAAACCTATTTTCTGGGAATATTAAGAAAAATGTTTCAAATTGTCGCCTGTTGAAAATTTTATCAAGCTTGTTATACATTAAAAGCTTCTCAAAGTGTGGCAAATCGCCACAAGAAATGTCTCAAGCAGAAATGTCAGAAAGCAATGCTTCCATTACGAGCATTCCCGTGCTGGTCCCGGGCTTAGAATAGGCCAGACGTACCCTCTGCGTGACGTACGAGCCGGCTAAAAGAGGCCGCCCGTGACCACCCGGGCCCTCGAAATAGGTGGCTGCCTTCCGCTTCTGTGGCAGTTGGGTAAAACCCCTAACATAACAGAGCAACCGTCCGTTCAACCGGTATAATTCCAGAATATAAAATTCATTTATTGAAATGCATCTTAAATTGGAAAAAACAAATTTCGCGATATTTATCCTTTTAAACCTTTCCTATCTCATGTTACTAACATGCTTCATTTGTTTGTGTATCATTCTGTGCCCGTGGGTCGCACATGGGACGAAGATTATAACCTCATCTGTATTTAACATATGTGTTTGTCTTGTGTTTGTGTCATTTTTCCGAACTCTAGCATATTCCACATTAAAAATAAGATGCATTTATTATTGTTAGATAAAAAAACTAAACGTTTTTCAAGGTATGAAAGCTACATATCATTTGAAAGCTACATATCATCTAACACAGCTTGTTTGTTTGACTCTACTAAAAATGAATCCAAAATGAATCCTCTTTCTTTAATAAACTGTTTATTTTAAATATGGATCTCCTAATTTATATTAAAAATAACCTTTCAATTTCCCAGACGTTTTCGGCCTCCCTTGTCTGTAGGGAATAAAATCTACAGATCACTTTCCTTCTGTAGTGGATAGGGTATAATCCCCTATTAAAACAGGAACCACCTGTTTGCCGTGGGTGGCGTCTCGTATGCTGGGAGAGGGGAACCTGATGATTGAGGAAAGCCCAGGGATCTCCAGCTTTTCAACACATCATTTTGGCCCTTATTTCAGATAGAAGAGCGGTCTGGGTTAGATCCGGCCTGGATCAATCGGCTCAGTCGTGCCAAGCTCTAGAAGCGCACAACTTGTTCTTAGCTTCTTTCTCTCTTTCATACGTATCTTTATGGTACCAAACCGGGCTTATTTTTCTCATGTTCCTCTAACTTTAAGTGAGTTTCAATGGGCGGCGGCTGAAGGGTCAATTGGTGGGCTTGTATTGGGGTTTTGGCGGAAACCTCTGTGAGTGGAGGCTGTGGATAGGGGGATGAACTCAACTGTTCATAAATTTTTCTATGGAAATTTAGATGAATAGGTGGGAAATCATCTAAGCATGAGGCCGAGCTGAAGACTCTGATCTTGACACCGAGTATAATAGCAATGTAGCCTTGATATTAGAAATAGGAGATCCATTTCTGTTAAACGTCCCTTTGTAGGGCTCCATGGAGGGTGGGGCGCATAGCTATCGAATCAAAAATTTCATCACCATGGCATCTCGAAAACGATTTCTGGCGTTCGACTCTTCGGAGGACGACACGCAACCGACTACATTTACATTCAAAGCTAATGAGAACTTCGCTAAATTTTTAGTGATTTCGAGTAAAGAGGACAAACCTATTACTTCACTGTCACCTTTCATTATAGAAAAGCAAATAGAATCAATTATAGGCACTCCAAAAAATGTAAAAAAGTTAAAAAATGGAACTCTTTTGGTCGAAACTAACAGAAAATCTCAAACTGATAATCTCTTGAAAATTACAAAATTCTTTAACATTAATGTCTCTGTCACGGAACATAAAACTCTAAACTGTTGCAAAGGTATTATCCGTGACAGAATGCTAAAACATGAAACTGAAGAAAATATCACAGAATATCTTAACACACGAGTAACAGCTTGCAAACGTTTTAAAATTAAAAAAGATGGAAACTTCATAGAAACAAATACACTTTTACTAACTTTCAACACCACAACTTTACCGAAATCACTAAAAATCTTTTACCGAATTATACCGGTTGAAGTCTACATTCCAAATCCTCTGCGGTGTTTCAACTGTCAGAGGTTTGGACATCATGAAAACGGCTGTCCGGAAGCACCTGGATCAGTATGTGAAAAATGTGGTATGGGTGAATTTGATCACCCTACAAATGCTTGTAAAAATGAAGCCAAGTGTGTGAACTGTCACAAAAACCATCAATCAAAATCAAATCAGTGTGAAATTTGGAAAAAAGAGAAAGAAATCATGAAAATTAAAGTTACACAAAAAATCACTTATTTGGAAGCCGAAAAGATTCAAGAAAATCAACCTGAAATCACCTTTGCAAAAGTTGTTCAATCCCTAAACACTAAACCTGAAACGAAAGAAAGTTCTACCCAGTTTAACGAAAAAGATTCTGTCATCAAAGCAAATTCAAAAGTTATTACTCCTACTGTAAAACCTAAACCTAAATCCACATCTACTCATCAGTCTAGACCACCAACAAAATCTCAAAACAGTTCACAAACACAGCCGACTAAAACAAGTGGATCACAACAGAGATCCAGGTCCAGGACAGCTGACCAGAAAGGAAAAAATGGAAAAGAAAAAGATAAAGATAAAGAACCAAATCCATATAGTAAAGGGGCGTCGGCCGATCCGATCAAGTTGGTAAATCGGTTCGATTCCCTTGAGAACATGGAGTTAGAGACTGACTCCTCCATGTTCTTGCAGTCTCAGAGAAAACAAAAGGATTAAGTTCCTTATTTTCAAATCATCTCTCCATTCATCATGGATAAAAAATCAATTATTCAGTGGAACTGTCGAGGACTAAAAGCAAATTATAACGAAATTTTAATTTTAACAACACTACTTTCTCCGACTGTCTTTTGTCTCCAGGAAACCTTTTTAAAGAATACAGATAATATTAATTTTAAAAATTATAGTTTATATAATCATATCGCAACTGAAAATCAGAAAGCCTCAGGAGGCTCATCTATCCTTGTAAAATCAAATGTTCCTCATAGACAGATAGATATAAATAGTAATTTACAAGCTGTTGCTGTAAATGTCACTCTGTCTAAATCCATAACAATTTGTTCTCTATATCTCCCTCCACACTGTAAATTTTCTAAACACGATTTAGAAAATCTTATAAACCAGTTACCTCGTCCTTATTTATTATTAGGTGACTTTAATAGTCACAGCAAACTATGGGGTTGTCTGGATACAAATGACAAAGGAGAAATAATAGAAAATTTTATTGCAGAAAATGATCTATGTTTATTTAACGATAAACAACCAACTTATCTTCATTCTCCTACAAGAAATTATTTTGCTTTAGATTTGTCTATATGCTCTCCAAATATTTACTTAGATTTTGATTGGTCAGTTTAAGATGACCTTCATGGGAGCGATCATTTTCCAATTAAAATTGAAGAAATCGAATCGACAAATGAAGACCATCATTCCCGATGGAATTTCAATAAAGCAAACTGGGAGAATTTTATGGAGCTATGTAATGAAAAATTAAATCCTGAAATGTTTAAAACAGCAGATGATATACAAGCTTTTACTGATACATTAATTCATGTAGCCGAAAAATGTATTCCAAAGTCCTCGACACGTTCAAAAAGAAATAGACCTTGGTTTAATAAAGATGTTAAAAATTCAATAAATAAAAGAAAATCTGCCTTACGAAAGTTCAATAGGCAGCCAACAAAAGAAAATCTAATCCATGCCAAACAAATGCGAGCTAAAGCTCGCAAGACAATAAAAACGGCTAAAAGAACATCTTGGCAGCAATACGTCTCCAAACTTAATTCTAGAACTCCAGCAAAGAAGATATGGGACATGATTCGAAAAATTACTGGCAAAAATAAAAATAACAAGCATGTCCATATTAAATCAAATGGAAATATATGCTCAACGACTAAAGATATTTCCAATGCACTAGGAGAGAATTTTCAGAAAAACTCTTCTAGTGCAAACTATTCCGAAACCTTTCAAAACATAAAACAGGAACGAGAGAAAGAGCATCTAAATTTTACGTCACTAAATCATGAAAAATATAATGTACCATTCACAGCTTCAGAATTATTAGATGCTCTTCATAAATCTCACGATACAGCTGCTGGTCCTGATGACATTCATTATCAAATTCTTAAACATTTACCCGATAACGCTTTAAAAACTTTATTAAATATTTTAAATGATATTTGGATCACTGGAAAATTTCCAAAAGACTGGAGTAAAACAACGATTATACCTATACCAAAACCAAATAAAGACCATACTGAAGCTACTAACTACAGACCTATTGCTTTGACAAGTTGTTTATGTAAAACAATGGAGAGAATGATTAATGATAGGCTGGTTTGGTTCTTGGAATCAAACCAGCTTATAACAAAATATCAAGCTGGATTCAGAAAAAATAACTGTACAAACGATCATTTGATTCGTTTGGAATCCTTTATTCGTGATGCCTTTATTAAAAAAGAACATGTTGTAGCTGTATTTTTTGATCTTGAAAAAGCTTACGATACTACATGGAAACATGGCATCATGAAAGATTTACATAAATTAGGCCTTAAAGGCCGATTACCACTTTTTATTCAAAATTTTTTATCAGATCGAACATTTAATGTTCGAATAGGTAATACGTTATCGGACATATTTAAACAAGAACAAGGTGTACCACAGGGAAGCATTTTATCACCTACCTTGTTTGGCATTAAAATTAACGATATTGTTAAATGTGTGAAAGACCTTGATTGTTCACTTTTTGTTGACGATTTTGGAATATTTATTAGATCGAAAAATATGGAAACCATTGAATTCAAACTACAACGATGTTTAAACAATATAGAAGATTGGGCAACAGAAAATGGTTTCAAATTTTCAAAAACAAAAACTCAATGCGTTCATTTTTGTCAGATACGTCAGCTACATTTAGATCCTCATCTCACCATATACGGTAATCCAATTCCAGTCGTCAGTGAAGCAAAATTCCTGGGTCTTTTGTTCGATAACAAATTATCTTTTATACCACACATCAAAGCTTTAAAAGCTAAATGTCTTAAAGCACTTGATATTCTTAAAGTTCTCTCCAGTTCCGACTGGGGAGGAGATCGTACTGTTCTTTTAAATCTTTATAGATCTTTAATTCGATCTAAACTGGATTATGGATCCATAGTTTATGGATCCGCTAGAAAATCTTATTTGAAATCTTTGGATACTATTCATCACCAAGGTTTACGTCTGGCTCTAGGGGCTTTTCGTACTTCCCCCGTCGAAAGTTTATACGCTGAATCAAATGAACCATCATTGTATATAAGAAGAGAGAAATTGTCTCTTCAATATGTTACTAAATTAGCCGCCAATCCACGTAATTCAGCTCATGATTGTGTTTTTAACCCTAAATATGAAAGATTTTACAATAATAAACCAACAGCTATTAAACCCCTTGGCCTGAGAATACAACCGTTACTTGAAGAGGCCAATATCAATATTAAAAATGTTCAGCATTATTCTGTTCCATCAAAAGAGCCATGGACGTTAAACCCTCCAAAGATTATTTTAGACCTTCATAAAAATAAAAAAACAGAAGTCGAGTCGCATATTTTTAAGAATGAATTTTTAGAAATCAAATCAAATTATAAACATTACCTGTCAATTTATACAGATGGTTCGAAACAAGATGAGAAAGTTGCTTGTTCTGTTATTAGTCCAAATTTTACTGACAGTATCAGATTACCTGATAATAGCTCCATTTTTACCGCCGAAGCCAAGGCAATTGATATTGCACTTTACCATGTCAGAGATCAGTCTGAAAAACAGTTTATCATTTATTCAGATTCTCTTTCTGTATTAAAATCTCTGAAAGATTTACACCATAGAAACCCATTAATTCAGCAAATTCTTAAAAAATATTATTATCTTTCCGCTTCAAAAGAAATTGTATTTTGTTGGCTTCCCAGCCACGTTAATATTCGTGGAAATGAATTAGCAGATTCAGAAGCCAAATCTGCATTATCCTTAGTAATAACCAATTTCAAAATTCCTCACTCCGACTTTAAATCAAACGTCTGTCAATACATCAACAACAAATGTCAGTCTGTTTGGGAAACACAAACTTATAATAAATTAAATGAAATCAAACCAAATTTTAACAGCAAATGCACATTCTCTAATCTCAGCAGAAAAGAACAAACAAAAATCACGAGATGTAGACTTGGACACACTAGAATTACTCATTCTTATATTTTAAACAATGAACAAGCTCCATTCTGCATTCCTTGTAACGAACCTTTTACGGTCAAACATTTTCTTGTCACTTGTGCTGAATTTAATTATATTCGCACAAAGTATTTTAATGTAAAAAATATAAAGGAACTTTTTAATATGCCAACTCAAAAAATACTCGATTTTCTGAAAGAGATCGGACTTTTTAATAAAATATGATCTGTATTTTAATAACATAAAATCATTGATACTTTATCTTTTTAAAATGAACTCATCAATCCTAGATATTTTTAATTTCTCATTAAATAAAATCATCATATAATATACATCTTATTAGACGCTATATGCCCTTTTAGGGTTGAGCGTCTATAAACAAAATATCCATCCATCCATCCATCCATTACGAGCAAATAATACATTAAATGTATGTCACTGAATGAATATATTTCATTCAGTTTGTATAAAAACAACGACCTTGTTGGAAACTGAGTTTGACTGTTTATAAGGGTCAATAACTGGGGGTTTTATGCTAAACATATGTTTAATTGCGCCACCATATAATTTCATTCGAATCGGATGAGCCATGTCTATAAATTATTTAATTATCCGCCGCATACAGCATTAGGCATTTTAGGCGTCATCTAGGAGTGAATCAGTATTCGCGATCTGATTGACTGATGGGGAATAAAGTATTTCCTTTTAGGTTAACCTCTTTTCAGAAGGGATTTGGGGTGCAGGAGAGCACACAATGGTTTCCTTTGTATATGTAAAACATGGCAGGATATCAACCAAATGCGCCACTCTCCTTAAAACATGACAGAAAATTAACCAAATGCATGTTACCTAAAAATTGCAGGAAATCAACAAAATGCACCAGTTTCCTAAAAGTGGGTGAAAATTTACCAAATGCATCAATTTCCTAAAAAAAATGGCAGGAAATTAACCAAATGCACCAGTTTCTAAAACATGGCAGAAAATAAACCAAATGCATGTTTCTTAAACATGACAGAAAATCAACAAAATGCACCAGTCTCCTTAAACATGACAGAAAATCACTCAAATGCACCAGTCACCTTAATCATGACAGAAAATCAATCAAATGCACCAGTCTCCTTAAACATAACAGAAAACCAACCAAATGCACCAGTCTCCTTAAACATGACAGAAAATCAGCCAATGCACCAGTCTCCTTAAACATGACAGAAAATCAACCAAATGCACCAGTCTCCTTAAACATGACAGAAAACCAACCAAATGCACCAGTCTCCTTAAACATGACAGAAAATCAGCCAATGCACCAGTCTCCTTAAACATGACAGAAAATCAACCAAATGCACCAGTCTACTTAAACATGACAGAAAATCAACCAAATGCACCAGTCTCCTTAAACATGACAGAAAAATCAACCAAATGCATCAGCTCCTTAAACATGACAGAAAAATCAACCAAATGCACCAGTCTCCTTAAACATGACAGAAAATCAACCAAATGCACCAGTCTCCTTGATCATGACAGAAAATCAACCAAATGCATCAATCTCCTTAAACATAACAGAAAATCAACCAAATGCACCAGTCTCCTTGATCATGACAGAAAATCAACCATATGCATCAGTCTCCTTAAACATGACAGAAAATCAGCCAAATGCATCAGCTCCTTAAACATGACAGAAAAATCAACCAAATGCACCAGTCTCCTTAAACATGACAGAAAATCAACCAAATACACCAGTCTCCTTAAACATGACAAAAAAATCAACCAAACGCATCAGTCTCCTTAAAACATAACAGAAAATCAACCAAATTCATCCACCTACTAATAACATGAAAAAAAAAAAAAAAAATAAAAAAAAAAAAATATACGTCAGCCTCCTTAAAACATGACAAAAAATCAACCAAATGCATCAGTTTCCTTAGATGACCTAAGTTATGCCTTTGACGCGTACATCGTCCGGTTAAGTCTTGCTTGACACAATTCAGAAGTGGAATTGTATTATGTTACACACTGTTAAGGAGTGGAGAGCTACCGTATGTTTCACTAAATAGTCGGACAAACATGCATTGGCAACAGTGCAAACCTAGATCAAACGCCGCAAAAGGCGGCGTTTGATTTGCACTGCTTGCCACTCAGCCTGCATAATTTCAAATGCATCATCAATAGACAGTGAAGTAGACTTGCTAATATGCTAGGACAAGTATGGTCCGAGTAATTGGGCTAAATACGGTGAACAAATAAACCATAAGTATAAGCGAAATGGTATGAATAATTTTCTTAACGCTCTGCATGCTGGGTACAGTTTCAGCAGACATCACTTTGAAAATATTTTTTTCTTATTATTCCCAGAAAATAGGCTTTGTCATTCCATTCAAATTGTCTACTATGGAGACAATATGCAGGAAATGACAAAGCTAATTTTCTGAGATAAGTAGAAAAATAGCGTCACTTTGTCGTCTGCTCAACTGGCCCAATGAGCGAAAAAGGTTAACTCAATAAATATATCACGAACACATATGATGCACTGGAATCCGCAATATGAGCCTGGCATTTATGTGCCACAGAATTTGCATGTGCGCCAGCGACCAGTCCAATCAGTCTATGCATACACGTAAGCTGATCAGAGCCTTCGCAGTCTGCCTGAAGAAACGTAGGCAATCCACAGAATGCCCTACGAATACTGATCAGACTGCGCAGATGCACAGGCTGATCTGAGTCTTTGCTATGCGAACATGCAATCTTGTTTTAAAAATGTTGTGGCAGTGCCCCGGCTGAGTATTATTACAGTGAATAACGAAATCAAGATCCGTGTATCCGTAAGTTGATCCAGAGACATTCGTTGTTTCGTCTCTATTTCATATTTCTATGATAAATGGTTTGTTGTTTGCCAAGAGCACTCGTGGCTAGGGTGAAGAATGTCTCTGCCTGTCAGAGTATGCACGTAGACCGCCCGCAAATGCAGAGCAGGTTTCTTTTCTTATAGATTGTAATGTATCACTACGCGCTTCCACTGCAGTCGCGTCCTGTCTCTGCCCAGTGACTACTTCAGTTCTCGTCCTTCTAGATTATGTAAATCTGGGTACAAGAATGCTTGTGTGTAGAAGCTTGTATCTCTCCATAAGTATATTTTATTTGGAACCAGTCCATAATGAGCTCCCCTGATTCGTTGTCCATAATAAAGAAATATAGTCGCTTAAATAGTCCCTTACTTGGCTGCTGTGTCGTATGCCAGTAACTGAGCAGACTACTTCTCTCTAATTCTCTTGATGGCGCGATATGTAGGCGTTTTGAAAATTAAATTTGTTTTCTTTTCTTTTGATTTTAGGAAAATAGGTGAACCTAAGCACACTCCTAAGAAGAGGGCTGTAACCGGTATGAACCGAAGGAGCTTTAAGTTATTATTTTTAACATATAAATGCCTACATGATGTTCGAAGAAAATCGGATGGACGGACACTTTACAGCTGATAAAATACATTCCGGGTTGATATCGTCGCAAGTAGTCGCATACAGACTAGTTTATATACTCTTGTTACTACAAATGGGACCAGTACTTCTCCACCGCACCTTATATTTGGCAGTGGAACATTTATACAGAAGCAAATTGGATTAATCTCCAGGTTAAACGCCATCTTGTTTGTTGATACAAATCCGGGGTAATTTGCATTCGCGATCCGACTGGTTGAAATCCGTCGCTTCTTTCTAAGCCATCAACCAATCAAATCGCGAATACTGATTCACTCCTAGATGAAGCCTGTAAACAAATGGCAAACGTATCCAGTGTCTGTCCGGAGGGTTGTTTGTTGGTTTAAACTGCTATGGTGTAGTGTAGACAAGCTAAAGCCCTATGCAGTGTGCGGCGGAGAATTAGTAGTCCAGTTCGCAATAACAACAGCATATATTGGTTATTTCCGGCGATATTCGCCCAAAATCTGTTTTGTGACCTGTGAAGTGTCTGTCCGTAGATTTTCTTCCAAACTCGTATAGGTTTACCAAGACAAGGAAACAAATATATGATCAGGCTCCTGAGGTATAAACTGACAGGTGTTTACTTTAGTGACGACAGAGAAAAATCAGCTGGTCATGGTCATGTGTAAACTGGATAACTTAAAAGCTAAGGCAGAATGAGAATAAAGTATGCATCGATAGATTGCAGTGCTGTCAGCATGTATTCCTTATATGGAAGGTAATGTAAAAATGCGGTTCGAGGCCATCTCCTAGCTTGATATATCGTAATGATCCACGTATTTATCTCCTTATTTGAAGTTATTTTAGTACTTTCTGTGAGAAATACCCTTCATAAATCCTTGGACGAAATATGTCCATGTAGAGTAAGTAATATGGTCCCTTTAGAACGCTATCACAATGTTTGACGAGTGAGGATGACATAATCTCGCTAAATTTATTGGCGTCATTTGAAAACATCAAAAGAATATTAGACATAATCTGAGGAGAGAAAAAAATCATGATATATAAAAAATAAGTTAATACACTTTAGGTTTAAAATACAAAAAAAATATTTCCCTTGAGACTTGCAAATCTTATAAACAAACCTGTGCTAACGCATCCATTTATTTATCGGTTTTGCAACCCTCTAGGGAATATTTCCTGTATTCTAAACTCATGGTGCATTAACCTTTATCAAGTAGCATATAAGACAGAGCTGTCTAATAAGCTCTTGCCTTTACATATTTCATGTACGATAACCACCCTACCTGATGTGCCATGCACGATGATTATCTACAGAAGCTGAGCTGGGAAACCAGGGCCTAGTTGTTCAAAGCTAACGATGTCGTTAGTTAACGATTCGTTAAAATTTACACTGAGTGATACGCAAATATGCTGAAATTTTTTGCTGAAAAAATGTGAGTAGCTTTTGCAGTGCAAAAGCTACTCACATTTTTTCAGCAAAAAAATATCAGAATATTGTGTATTGAATCCGCTAAAACAGTTAACGAAATGATCCTTAACGAGCTCGTTAAGCTAACGACGCTTTGAACAACCGGGCCCAGGTTTGTAAATGGCATAGTAGCTGAGTACAGTAAATGATAAGAATAGAACAGGTTGATTTCAAATTTCCAAAAGATGTTAATTTAAAGCACATGAGGACACAATAAAACAGACATAATGACACATGATGAGCAACGCACGAAAAGGACCCTTGTGCAAAATGTGGACAATGCAGACTCAGATCAGCCTGCGCATTCGCGCAGGTTGATCAGGGATTCGTTGTTCCCTAACAGAATCAATAGATACTGTAGGTTATGTCGATGAACGAGGAAAGTCCAGAGCATACTGCAGGTAAGTTCATGCTGACCTTTGCTGTTAGCATATGACATAAAAGCCCTTTTCCCTTTTCCCACATTGCACATCAATTAAAAGAATGTAAAGAAAAGTTCAAATATAGATACGAATACAGTAGCCTCATAAAAGTAGTCACAGAAACTATTTATGTATAATGTTCTGACGCGGAGAACATCTGACGCAAAGGAGATCAACGAATGCAGGACCATGGATAGCGCCTCAACCGGCTGTGCCAAGCGCACCTTTCCAAATAAATCCACCAAGAATCTGGTTGTACAGGGCACATATAGCGGAAAGGTGTCCAAAAAGCATGCCCCTATATACCCTGTCTATAGTATAAGGCCCGGTCAGGACAGCCTTGTCATCATCCTCCACCCAGGGGACTCTATCCTGGTCTGAACAAACATTTATTTTAACTGTTTACCCCGGCTAACCAAAAGACAGCCAAAAAGACCGAGCCTCTCTCTCTCTCTCTCTCTTTCTGTCTGTCTGTCTGTCTCTATCTCTGTCTCCCTCTCTTCATCTCTCTCTGTCTCTCTCTCTCTTGTCTGCCGTCTTGTTTTCAACCTTTCTCAGAAATATTGTTTCCATGTCAATAGTAAATGACGTTTTAAGTTATTAGTTTCTTAGAATCCTAGTAATAATAATTATATGCTTTCTTGGTGTGCTATATTTTCTCATATATTTAAAATTTGAAAGAGTTGAAGAATTACGTGTCTCCAGATCCACAGCATTCCAAAGCTTTAAGTTAGACGTATAAAAGTATGATTTATAAGAACATAACCTAAAGAAAGGAATTTCAAAGTTTTGACTCTTTCTAAGGTTATATGGGCATAACCATAGAAGGCTAGAGATCTGTTAAAACGGAAGATGCACCGTTACTTATTCTTTTATACAAATTTGAGCCGGCACACCAACAAAGGGACTTTATGGTTTTCCTGCATGTGGTTATTCAAATGCCCATGCACAGTCCCGTATTTGGACTACAGACACGGGTTTTTCGCCCGAAGCTTTCTCAAGATCCCTACTACAATAAACATAAAAAAGATTACCTTTGGAAACAAATAACACACTACGGATTAGAAAATGTAAATCTCGGATTTATTTAGACTTTATATAAACAGTAATGAAGTTTTCAACACTGCTTACGCCCTTTAGCGTATACATGAGCAGAACTCCATTTCCAAATATACCACAATGGGCCCAATGATCCCAAAGGAAATGGAATATAATCTGCACTATGGTGATGTACGGGGAGACGTTCTACCGCCGCCACACGGCATTAACACCAGCTGCAGTGCAGTAAAGTAAACGTCAAAAAGATTGTTTTGGAAACAAGTCTGCGAACAGCAAAGGCTCTAGAAAGACTGCGCTTATGCGCATGCTCGCCTGAGTCTTTGGTGGTTGCCTATGTGATAAGTACATAAGCGCTAGTTTCAGTGTACAGAGAGTTGTATGATGCAAAGATTGGTAATCCAGTCATTCGTTGGACTTGTTCTAGCCTATATACATCGGTTTCATTACATCCATCCCATACCCCACATACGTAGAGTTAGTATACAGAACTGTATATGTAAGATATACAGTATAACCTCGATGGCTCGAACACGGATGGCTCGTTTACCGTGGATGATTCGAACTCGTTTTTGAGTCCCTAGGAAATTCTTCCGATAGCTGAAGAAAAATATTTTGGTATTTTGATGGAAATTTTTTTATTTTATCATGAAAATGTATGTTGTGTGTAGTCATTAGAATCGCCTCATCGAGGCGATTCTAATGAGTACACTCAACATACCATTATTTTATAGAAGATGGAAAAGACATTCCTAGATTATTTTTATTTACCTTCTGACCTTGCGCTATGATTAACCCTCAGTGGCTCGAACTACTCATGTCTCGAACAAATTTCCATGGTCCCAAAGATATTCGAGCCACGGAAGTTCGAATGTATATTGTTTATGGTGTCCTTAGAAAATGTGTATTTTATTTTCCTCAAATATGAAATTTGTTTTGATGCTGACTGTAAAATTCTATCTATATGACAGGTTCGTCACGACAACTTTTAATCATATTTTCCGGTATTATTTCCTAAAGCAATGGGCCCTTCTAGGCAATATTACAATTATGAAACAATAAGACGCATTTTCAGGAGGAAAATCATAAGAAAACAATTTCTCCGTTTACGTCTGCTGATTTTGTCATAAGCTCATTTTATATTTCTTAACCTGCCAGTCACAAATGAAGCAGATGACACCCTCAATTATATAATATTTCTTTCTATTTATCAAAGAAAAGAAGGTTAAACATTTCATGTGAGTTGTCTGACCAGCAGACAATTCACAAGAAATGTCAACCCAAGCATTATTTTACCTATCAAATATATAAAAAAGTAGAATATCGTCTGTTATAGTTTTGTTTGGCACCTAAATGATTATGTTGGTTTCTTCAGGCTCTTCTGCGGTACTTTCAGACAAACAAAATTATATCATCTTATCTAATACATATATAAAATTAAGCCGCGCTATGAGAAAAATAGTAAAGAAGATGGCCAGGAAGAGTCACAGTAACATAACATAGCCATCACGAAACACGCCTATATAATTTCGATCTCCTTAAACCCCAATTTTATATAATAAAACTGAGGTTTACAGGTATATTTATTATTTTTTTTATTTCTGCCCAAAAACGTAGATTGTGGGTACTCGATAGAACCGCCTCGGCGAAGCGATTCTAACGAGTACCCACAAACTGTGTTCTGAGCAGATATATGAAAATATCAGATTTTTTTTATCTGAAAATTGTCAGTTTTTGGAGGTGAAATGTTCTATATATTTGAATAGGTATGTTTTCGTAATGGCCTTCAAATGGTACTAAGAGGAAACTTAAACAATCCACGACAGACGATAGACATGTCACAAACCAAGGGAAACACACACCAACAAGCTCCCTCTTCCCCGGCGAGGTGATAACAATACCAATCAGGATCCATCGAGCATAATGAGACAAGAAAGAGGACAAACCAAGGAAAAAGCGATACAAGAAGCAGCTACCGCTTTAGAACGGCCAGCCGTAAAATCTACCGGTGGTTTTCATAGTGCAGGTTATATTTTATTTCCTTTGGAGTCATTGAGCCCATCCTGGTTATTTTGAAAATCGAATACCGCTTTAGCCGGCGCTAGGGGGCGTATGCAGCCTCGCAAACTACAGTGTTGCATATGAAGAGACTCAATCAAACCGAATCTCCGATTTTCGTGAGCATGTGTGTTCTTTTTTTTCCAAAGGCGATCTTTTTTTACTTTTATTTCAAATCGAGTTTACAGGCACCAAATCTTCACCTTAGGTTCAAATATGAGCAAGCGCATGATAAAATCAACAAAATGGTATGTGCACCCATCGAATACTTAGATAAGAGTATTTGCTGTGCGCTAAATAGGTAGCTTAGGAACCAAGCTTTATTTCTGCTGACAGCGAAGACTCTGATCAGACTGGGCGGATGCCCAGGCTGATATGAATCTTCGCTTGGCGCACATGCCATTTTGTTGGTTTGCCATACGCTGGCTCATATAGTAATAAAAAGAATCCACAAAAAAAAAAAAAAAAAAAAAAAAAAAAAAAAAAAAAAAGCTAGATTAGAGGTAAGCAAAACACAGAGCACAAAACACACATAGAAAGAAACACATAGCAAAGCGAGCAGCTTTTAAAGATGTGGTGACCACAATTCTAGCATCAGAACAAGTTTTCATACAGTCCAGTCAGGGGTTAAGTTAACCATTTTACCGGTCCACGGTCGTTCCAGTCCCGGTCCTCGGTCGTTCCGGTCCCGGTCCACGGTCGTTCCGGTTAATATAGTGGTATCGGTCGGTCCGTTCCAATCGCTCCATAATCATGACCGCCGTTCCGTTCCATTCCATTCATTCGTGTTCGCGTTATTGTGATAATAATTTACAATAAAAAAAATCATTCAAATTATTTACTTACAATTAATCTGAATTGCGTGTGAAACAAAACATTCCTAAAATCTGTCTAGCTGTCATTTTGAACGATTTACTTATTGAATTATGAATTTCTTTTTTCGTTTAAACTTTAATTCCTAGTTTTTTACGCGACCGCTTAAAACAGGCGACTTTGTGTCGCTTTCGCTATTATTATTATCATTATTTTGTTTTATGCAAAGGATTTAAAAGTTTTTTTTTTTTTTTTCATACAAACTCTTAATAGTCTCAACTACTTAATTCCAAGCCTGTTTTACCTATTAATCGCTGATGTTTGTCACGTTAACGACATCGCAAAAAAATTCCATCAGGACGGTTCACCAGTGACCGATAATTCGGAACAAAAGATTGAAAATAATTTCATATTTTGTTGTAAAAAATACACATCGAACCTATCATCATGCACACACCTCACCCGTATGGGAAAAAAATCAAGTATCGAAATGCATAGAATTTGCTGAGTTAAACTTACGAGAAAAAAATTCTGTACTAAATCATTGATCAGATATTTACTGGTAATACGTCTAATGATATCCATTCACCAAAGTAAACATGTCTAATGACATTCATTGATCTTGATGTAAGAATATATATAGACTCTTGATGTAAGAATATATATACACTAAAGGCAGTTCTAACGAGTACCCACAATCTGTTTTGAGCAGAAATATGAAAAAAATATTAGAATGTATACCAGTAAAATATTCTGATTCTGTCAGTAGCTGACAACTGCCCTTCTTGAATCAGCGGAAGAGGGAGATTTGTTTGTGTTGAGGTTTTACGGCCCAGTCAACCCAATGGGGTCATGTCAAGCGCGGTCAGTTTACCTTACCACACGTTTACTCGGCAGGCTTAGTCCTC
Source organism: Anodontia alba (assembly GCA_964016985.1). Taxonomy (NCBI): domain Eukaryota; kingdom Metazoa; phylum Mollusca; class Bivalvia; order Lucinida; family Lucinidae; genus Anodontia; species Anodontia alba. The sequence continues at coordinate 78,243,422 of OZ024829.1, forward strand.
TAAGCGGTTAACCAGTATTGTGCACATTCTTTCGCCAGACACTGACAACTGCCCTTCTTGAATCAGCAGAAGGGAGAGAATGACCGCAGAAAATATTTCATGATCAGTCTCCACAAAAGAATGTTGCTAACCTCGGCAGGGGTAGAACCCGCGAACTCCTGGTCTCCAGTCGGACGGCGCATCCAACTGAGCCACCGAGGCCGGCTATCGGGAGGACGACCACAGAAATGATTTCATGGCGTGCCATTGCCAGTCCCCACGCTCTTTGCTAATGTTGCCGGCCTTGGTGGCTCAGTTGGATCGCCGTCCGACTGAAGACCAGAAGGTCGCGGGTTCAATCCCCGCTGAGGTCGGCAACATTCTTTCGTGGAGATAGATCATGAAATATTTTCTACGGTCATTCTCTCCCTTCAGTTGATTCAAGAAGGGTAGTTGTCAGTTTCTGGCGAAAGGATGTGCACAATACTGGTTAACCGCTTAGAGAACTAAGCATGCCCAGTATATGTGTGGTAAAGTAAACTGACCACGCTCGACATGACCCCATTTGGTTGACTGGGCCATAAAACCTCAAAACAAACTAATGTTGCTAATAGCATGACGGAGAGACAGACTTGCTCTTCTACATCCTGACCATGAGGGGAGGTCATATAGCAAGCTTGGTTCGATTCTGCCCAATGATTTAGATGATAGCCTGTTGGACGGACACCAGACGGACAGAAAAAAATGTTGCTTGCACACACCCTTAACATGAGGGTAAGTAATGTAGCAATATTGGTTGAATTCTGCCCTGTGGTTTAGGAGATAGTGTGAAGAATAGATGAACGGATGACCAACACATCAAAAAATAATGTTGCTCTAGCACATCTTTACAATGAGGGAAAGTGATGTAGCAAGTTTGGTTTAGTTCCGACCAGTGGTTTAGGAGCCCTGGAGGAGATAACATGACAGACAGATGAAAGGATGCAAAGCCATGGCGGCTATCTTGCATTTCCAAATGAAACTATTTTAGCTATTTTTCATCTACAAGTCACCCTGATGACTCCTACAAAGTTTAAAGTCAATTGGCCTTTAGGTTCAGGAGAAGAAGCAAAAAATTGATTTTCAAGATGGCCACTATGGTGGCCATCTTTGATTTCTAATAGGATAAGTTTTAGTTATTTTTGATCTACGAGTCACCCTTATGCTTCCCACCAAATTTAAAAAAAATTGGTCTTTCGGTTCAAAAGAAGCCAAAAATAGATTTTGAAAATAGCTGCCATGGCGGCCATCTTGGATATACAATCGGAGGGATTTTAGCTACTTTTGATCTACAAGTCACCCCGATGCATCCTATCAAGTTTTGGATCAATTGGCTTTTAGGTTCAGGAGAAGTAAACTTTTTTGATCTATAAGTTACCCTGATGCTTCTTACCAAGTTTCGAGTCAGTTTGCCTTTCGATTCAGGAGAAGAAGCGAAAAATAGATCTTCAAGACTGCCGCCATGGCGGCCATCTTGGATTCCAATCGGAACTATTTTAGCTATTTTTGATCTACAAGTCACCCCATGCTTCCTACCAAGTTTCGAGTCAATTGGCCTTTAGGTTCAGGAGTAGAAGCAAATAATAGATTTTCGAGATGGCAGCAATCTTGGATTTCTCATAGGAATAATTGCTATTTTTGATCTACAAGTCATCCCGATGCTTCCTACAAGTTTTCCAGTCACTTGGCCTTTTGGTTCAGGAGAAGAAGCGAAAATATTTTCAAAATGGCCGCCGTGGTGGCCATCTTGCATTTCCAAACAGAACGATTTTAGCTCTTTTATAAGTCATCCCGATGCTTCCTACCAAGTTTCAAATCAATTGGCCTTTCGTTTCAGGAGAAGAAGAGAAAAATAGATTTTCAATATGGTGGCCATGGTGGCCATCTTGGATATCCTATTGGAATGATTTTAGCTATTTTTGCAAGTCACCCCGATGCTTCCTACCAAGTTTGGAGTCAATTGGCCTTTCAGTTCAGAAGAAGCGATTAAAAGATTTTCAAAATGGCCACCATGGCAGCCATCTTGGATTTCCGATCGGAACTATTTTAGCTATTTTTGATCTACAAATCACCCCGATGCTTCCTACCAAGTTTTGAGTCTATTGACCGTTAGGTTCATGAGAAGAAGCAAACAACAGATTTTCACGATGGCCTCCATGGCGGCCATCTTGGATTTTCTATCAGAATGATTTTAGCTATTTTTGATCTAGAAGTCACTCCAATGCTTCCTACCATTACCAAGTTTGGAGTCAGTTGGCCTTTCGGTTCAGGAGAAGAAGCTAACAATAGATTTTCAAGATGGCTGCCATGGCGGCTATCTTGGATTTCTGACTGGAATGATTTTAGCTATTTATCATCTACAAGTCATCCCCGATGCTTCCTACTAAGTTTCGAGTTAATTTTGGTTCAGGAGAAGATGGCTGCCCTCTTGAATGTCAGATAAGTATGATTTTTGCTATTTTTGATCTATAAGTCACCCCAATGCGTCCTACCAAGTTTCGAGTCCACTGGCCCAGGGGTGTAGGAGGACTAGGCTTTTGAAACAATTGTTGAAGGCGAATGACGAACGACAGACAAAGTACGACGGACATTGACTGATCATAACAGCTCACCTTGAGCACTTTGTGCTCAGGTGAGCTAAAAAAGGTGGCTACCTGTATTCAATTTATAGATAACTCCCAAATTCTTGATGTATATACATATCTCAGTCATTGATGGTTGGGAAATCTAACCTCGGTGGACATACATGCAGTCAGTATGTCAGTCAAGATACTGTTCATCTTATACATAGGTATGTCAACTGACACATATATCTTCACCAACACACTTGGCTTTAAGTCTATTGACATGTAAATGGCTATATGTAATAAAGATTTTGTATTCAGAGCAGCATTAAAGATACAAATAAGATATATTGGTCTATTGTGGGGTTCTTGCATGGAGAAAAGGTTGGCAAACTGCAGTCGTATCTGGAATCTAAATCAGAAGATAAAAGTATTTTCAAACCCATTATTCTTGGCAAAGATCTGAATGGTTTTTGAATGGGGTGGGGCATACCACAGTCCACTAGGGACCAACTGTTGGTGTCTTATCATAAGGAGCAATAATATATATATGTTTAAGTGAGTGGGGATCTCAACAGTGTCAGAGATATTAAGGTTTATGTGAACTGGATGGGGTGGGGCATACACCTGGGGACCCAGAGTCAGTGTCACTGAATGCATCTTATCATACTGAACAACAATATATGTTTGATATATGTTTCTGAATGGTCTCTGAGATATGGTTTGTTTGTTTGTGTTGAGGTTTTATGGCCCAGTCAACCCAATGGGGTCATGTCAAGCGCGGTCAGTTTACCTAACCACACGTTTACTGGGCAGGCTCAGTCCTCTAAGCGGTTAACCAGTATTGTGCACATTCTTTTGCCAGAAACTGACAACTGCCCTTCTTGAATCAGCGGAAGGGAGAGAATGACCGTAGAAAATATTTCATGATCAATCTCCACGAAAGAATGTTGCCAACCTCGGCGGGGGTTGAACCCGCGACCTCCTGGTCCCCAGTCGGACGGCGCATCCAAATGAGCCACCGAGGCCAGCATCAAACTGATTAAAAGTACAACACAATAACACTGAAACAAAATCTAAAACCAGAGAAATATTTATTCTTGGTAATTTTCTTTCAAAATGATGATTGATAGCAAGTATTTGCTAACTTCAAATTCCTCTCTAATTTCAGTTCTTGATATCCATTCTCATTGTTCAGAATATTGTAGTCACTTTCTGTCAAAAGTTAATAGATAGCTCCAGATAAGAGGGGTATCCCCATATTTTTTTCTTATTTCTCCATGAAAACCTATGTTGTGGGTACTCATCAGAAGTGCCTTGGCGACAATCTTCTGATGAGTACCATAACATATGTTTTGTGGAGAAATAAGAAAAATATCAGTTCTTTTTAACAGAAAAAAATGCCTTATCTGGGGCTGTGTTAACAGTTCCTGTTTGTATGCTGTAAGAATTTAATTTAAAATCTGAAACATGCTATCAGGAAAAACAAACATCCATAAACGTGGATCCTTTCAGTAGCATTCCAATATTCTTTGCATCTTTTTTAAAGTCAAGAATATTCTTTTTGGAGTTGGTTTCAAGAGGATGAATGTCTTCTGCTGTCTTTGAACTCTTTGTTTTCAAAATCAAATCAAATCCAAGGTAAGGCCTACATCATGTCCTGCTGCTATTTTAATGCCTGAAATAACAGAAAAAATGCACAAATTATTACAGTTGTTCATTACACCCCCCACTCCCTCCCTCCCCCCCACCCCCTCCCCCCCCCACCCCCCTCCCCCCCCACCCCCCCACCCCGTACTATGAACAATCTAAATATTTGGAGTCATGCCTAGCTCACAGCTCTTATTTTCCTATCACATCTACATTGCATGAGGGACCATATACAGTACATTAATGTTATCAGAATCAGATTAAAGTCTATTAAGCAAAATACATATTGAATTGTAAGAAATACAAAGGGGCATAGTTCTAAGAAACTTGATCCCACAGTCCTTAATTTTTTGTCACATATGTCTTGAATGAGGGACCATGTGTGGTATAAATTTTATGAAACTCACACAAATGGTACAGAAATTGTTAAGCAAAATACATATTTAACTGTAGTTACAAAGGGGCATAACTCTAATAAACCTGATTCACAAATCCAATTTTCCTATAACGCCTGCAAAGCCTGACGTCCAAGTGTGACAAATTATATCCAAATGAAAATTATATCCATATGAGACTGAAGATACGGAAGTTATGAAGCAAAGTCTTACTTGTTGACAAAAGGATGGAAACGAGGACTGCAAAAACTATATCCCTTTAAATAAGCAAATAAATGCATAAATAAAGTGTACAAGTTTGTCATATATTATACCGCATTTATTCAAAACTAAACTAAGCGGTAATAAGCCCCAGGGCATTGCAATTCTTATTGCCAAAATGACAGTATTAAATCCAAATTTGGGGCAAAAATAAGATACATGTATTTGGATGGCTTAAACTCAGTTTTGCATGTGTATAATAATGGATTTCACCTACCAAAGTAGGAGAGGTGTGACTAGATAAAATGGGGTTTATTTTAGTATAAATATAGTATGTACATGTATTCAGTCTCATACGCATTTTAAACTTTAACACTTTGTACTAGTATAGATAAAATCATCATGAAACTTAATTATTAGTGATATTTTTCACAGAAAATAAAACTTTACCTTTCACTAAGATTGAAATTTTTGTTTGATTTGGAGTTTTGCAGCCCAGCAAAAACTGTCAACTTCATGTGCAGCCTGTCAATTAACCTACTTAAACTTTTCTGGGCAGACTTAGTCCTCTAGGCAGAAATCAGTACTTTGAGCACCAGTACTTTGTGTGCAGACTTTCGCCAGAAAGTGACAACCGCCATGGTTCTTGAAGCAGGAGAAGGGGGAGAAAGACCATAAAAGTCATTTCATGTCTAATCCATCCATCCCCACAAAAGTTATGGGACCTAGCTAGGATTTGAACATTTAATTCCTGGATCTGCAGGCAGTTGTGCTATTGACTGTCCTGTGGAGCTTGGTCCACACATAGAAGGAAGTGTGACAGAACCTTGGCCCTAGAATGGTCAGTATAAAACTACTTGGAGTGGGAGGGTGAGTTTGGGTAAATCAATTTTACTGGTACCAAATCTTCATTCCATGTTCAAATGATGTAAGTAATATACAAAATAATTATTCAGCTTGCAAAGAGGCTCCCTTATTAGGAGAAATTTGGCAATTCATTACTTTTTTAATGCTTGTGTTTAGACTTTTTTCTTATGAGTTGACATTGCACAAATCTATTCTAAGGGATTGATTAATCTGTATTCCCTCACCTTTTCTATTTTTTATAGAATGGAAATGCCAAAGATTAGAAAAGAATATTTTACATCAGCATCAACATGGGTTTTAGAGAAGGCAGATATTATGGTGCTCTGGAAAAGACGGGAATAAAATCATGGAAAAAAAGTCTTACTGCTTCAATGGTTTTGTTATTTAAAAAAAAATAACCAAACAAAATGGCCACTGGTCATAACACACAAACTAGAAAATCATCAAGATGATTTTAATTCACATCACTCCACTTTTTATGGAGACAATGTAATTTAACCACTTTCCTATTTTAAGTCTGTGGGCATTATATACTTTTAAAATATTCAGAAAAGCAGGTTTGTGCAAACAGTGATGACCTTCATCAAACTGCTCCTACAAGATCTGGGTCTACACTCTTTGCCATATTCTATCAGAAATATTTACATGCTGGATAAAATATCTGTAAATCATGGTGAATAATCCAAATATATTTAGTATTTATGGTATAATTGTACATAAAAAAAAAAATAATAATAAAACAAAATAAACAAAACAACAATCCCTGAAGTTCTACATACCAATTTTTTTTTTTGAACATGCGACCTTAAAGTTAAAACACACCTATTTTTAATTGGCCATATCAGTATTTTAATTATTTTTCATTGAAATCTGAAACAAGTAAATAAACTTGTTACTGTTGGAATAAAGCACCTTATTTGGAGCTCTGATCTTTTATCTTAATCTGCATTTTTAGGGCCTCCACACCAGACCTGTTGTGCTCCAGAGAAGATAAATTTTATTTTTGTTTATTTCATTTTTTTCTCAAAAAAAAAAAAAAAAAAACAACAAAAAAAAAATCAATTGATTTATTTTCTTTAGAACTCCATTAAAAGCGTTTTTAATGGGGTCCACGTTAGACTTGCCTCAGTGGCATAAGTCTATTCATTCATTTGGACTTATCTGGACAATGCCAACTTATCTGGGGCTACAAATCACCTAGCTTCTGTCCATTTTTAACTCTAATCCCTTTGTCTATTTGGGTACCATAAAACTTACAATATCCTACCATTTTATAACCATATAACTTCCTGTAAATACACAGATACACAGCCTATTATATTTAACAAAACCACACACAACAGTGAAATTGTTTTCTACACAAAATTTATATTTTCATTTATTTCATTTGTTCAACATTCAAATGTAAGAATACATGGCATTTCATTGAAAAGACATTTTGTCCAAATGACATTTCCTCTAATAGAAATTATAAATGGCATTTCACTGAACATGATATTTGTCTCAAATTTATCTCTAGTGTCCACATCACGAAAACATGCCTATATAATTTTGACCTCCTGAAACCCCACTTTTATATAGTAAAACTGGGGTTTACAGGGGTATAGATTATTTTTCTTATTTCTACTCAAAAACATAGATTGTGGGTACTCGTTAGAACCGCCTCGCCGAGACGGTTCTAACGAGTACCCATAATCTATGTTTTGAGCAGAAATATGAAAAAATATCAGAGTTTTTTACCTGAAAATTTTCGGTTTTTGGAGGTGAATATTTCTATATATTTGAATAGGCGTGTTTTCGTAATGAGGTGGGTAAATGTCTGTGTAGGTAAATGTCCAGGTGTAAAACTGTAAATATCCTCCAAGCCACAACCAACCCCCCCATCCCCCTGCCCCACACCCCACCCCTCCTACCCCATCACCACCCCAACATGTTCCCCTGATACCAGCATCCCATTTTTTTACTATATAAAGCATAAATTTCTTTTTAATCCTCAGAAACAGTTTTGGTACTCATCACGAAAACGTGCCTATATAATTTTGACCCCCTTAAACCCCACTTTTATATAGTAAAACTGGGGTTTATAGGGGTATACATTATTTTTCTTATTTCTGCTCATAGATTGTGGGTACTCATTAGAACTGCCTCGGCGAGGCAGTTCTAACGAGTACCCACAATCTATGTTTTGAGCAGAAAAATGAAAAATATCCGAATTTTTCTATGAAAATTTTCATTTTTTTGTGGCAAAATTTTCAGTATATTTTGAATAGGCATGTTTTCGTAATATGTAACATTTTTAGTAAGCAGTCTACTAAAAAAGAGGCAGACATAAACTTTGCATTTTTAGGTTTGAGGTTGTGTCTTTGATTTGCTGATAACTTAAACTTGAAATAAGAGCAGACAACATTTATAAAAGATTTCTCTTTTTCATCACAAAACAAATATGATGTTTCATACAAACTGTCTCTAAGAAGACAATTTGAATGAAATGTCAAGCCTTATTTTGTGGGAAAAATCACAGATACTTGGGGTCAGTAGGGCAGTGCAGGCCCCAAAAAAAATATCTTGTATATATTTTTTTCTCAAGTTATTGCTCGGCTGCAAATTCTAAGTCGAAAAAGGGGCATAACTGTGCCAAAAATATTTTGAGGGTTACCTCCCCTATCGGTATGAGTTCCCCTTTCCATAATGAACAACCAGTCCGAGTTTCAAGTAAATATCTTCAGTAATGACAGAGATATTACAAAATGTCCAAGTTTTTGCACCACGACGACTCAGACGACGCCAGAGCTATGACAATACCTCATCGTTTTCTTCGAAAACAGCCGAGCTAAAAATAACTAGAGAAAAAATATATACAAGATATTTTTTTGGGCCTGCACTGCCCTACTGACCCCAAGTGTCTGTGGGAAAAATATCACCAAATATCTGATGACTTAGCCAACAAAGTGCTAAAGCTTAAAATGTATGTGATACAGAACACATACATGTATGTATTGTGTATATGGGACAACAAAATATATGCATGGACATGTTTGCATTTTGGTTTGACCGTTAGGGCATTAGGTGTGGGTCTGGGGGGTAAATTAAAATGGCATGAAGGGTAGAAATTTAAAATTATAGTCACTTCAAGTTTATTAGAACTAACAAACTGCTATTTAATTATGTGGAAGGTGTTGGTAATGATGAAGATTTGGTTATATATGGAGATGATGGAAGTATGATAATGAAAGGAATAGAACCAAGGACCTCATGGTCCATAGTCAGAAGCACTAAACACTCGGCCAACTTGAGGACACTTCATATCTTAAATAATTTGTCCTTGAATAATAACAAAAAAAAAAAATATTTCACAATTACATGTATCATCTGCAACTGTGTTTGCCAGTGACACACTTGAAGATTAACAAATTCATAATGAATCATGTCAACCTTTGCAGATTATTATTTTTTTTTTTTTTTTTTTTTTTTTGCAAAATGCCTGGTAGGGGTAAAATAGTTTGGTAGATAAAGCATGCAAAACCAGATTTTAATGATGGTTATGAACTTTAAAATTGGATATGTAAGCCATGGCTATAATCTAGATAAAATGAGGTATCAAGATAATATTTTTCTTATTTCTACATGAAAACAAAGATTGTACATACTCATTAGAAGCACCTTGATAAGGTGCCTGTAATGAGTACCTCAAGTGCTCAACATACCGTATTTGGCCTAGTTACCACACTGTGCGCTTAGGTTTTTCAAAAATGCTAGAAAGGCTTGTGGAAAGTATGTACCTACTTATATTAAGGAAACACTTTAAATAAAACAGTAAAATGATAATACCTCACCATTATCATGTCAAGGGGAGATAACTGTCAAAAACTGAAGAAATGTACCCATTAGCAATCCCAAACCAGATCAAAATATCAATGGAAATACAAAGTGGGTGAAAATCCTTTGAGATTTACTCAAGCTATTGTCCTGAAATGAATATGTGGCTGTGCAACGGGCAGAATACTCTGTCAAAAACTGGCGAAATTTGCCCATAAGGAATCCCGAATCAGATCTCCATAATAGATATGTACCACTTTGGTAAAAATCCGTTGACATTTACTAGTTATCAATATTGACTTGCTGCGGGCAGAAAACTGTCGAAAATTTATGAAATTTGCCCATTAGCAATCCCAAACCAGATCTCTACAATATCGATACAAACACTAAGTTTGGTGAAAATCCATTAATAAATTACTCAAGCTATCATCTGGCAAAGAAAGTCAGGTGTGTCTCAGATATAGATAGCTCAGTCTGTCAGAAATTAGCAATCCCAAACCAGATCTCCACATTAAGATTGATTGACTGTGTTGGGGTTTAACGACACGTCAATCCTTGTGGGTCATTTATGTCGTCTCCCAGAGAAAGGGAGAGAGAAGACAGAAAAGATAGTAGAGGAGATGAAAGAAAGGGACAGGGAAGAAAGAGGAACAGGAATGAAAGGGAAGAAGCAGAAGAAATGAAAATTTTCCCCCTCTTCCTTAACTGCTACAAGGACAGCAGGCCTTGCCCAACTGTCAGCCAATATTAGTTGCCCCAGTGACATAAGACACACGACACCTTCGCACCACCCAACCACCCCTTCCACATTATGAATGAACACACCAAGTTTGGTGAAAATCCATTGATATTCACTTAGGTTATCATCTGGAAACAAAAATAAGGACGGAGGGATGGAACTATGATAGATGGATTGACAGAGGGACACTCGTACAACCAATGTGAAACCATAATACCCCACCACTATCATGTGGCAGTGTATAAAAAGAAAAAGATCTGCTAAGGGCTCATCAAATGATGCTTGTATGATGTTTTTGTGTTGTTTTTTTGCTGATTTTTTTTATATAAAAGCATATGTTGTGGGTACTCATTTGAACTGCATCAACAAATCATAGAAAGCAGACATAAAAAACTGGTAATTATCTTGAAACTATAGAATGGTAATTTTGGTAAAGGGCATTAGAGGAACATTTCTGTGAAATTATTTTGAAATCAGGCCATTAGCCTGGGAGATGTCCTTTAAAAGTTTTTTTTTTTTCCTTTTTTAGCTCTGGCGGCCATTTTGTTCTGCTGAGCGAAACCATTTTAGCAATATTGGTATAATTCCTGTAAAATTATTTCAAAATCCATTAACCGTATAGGAGGAGAAGTCTCTTAAGTAGATTGTTGATAGATGCATGACTGTCTACTCCCTTTTCATTTTTTTTAGCTCTGGTGGCCATTTTGTTCAGCCAAACGGAACCATTTTAACAATTTTGGTAAAGGGTCATAAGAGGGACATTTCTGTGAAACTATTTTGAAATTCGGTCATAGGCCTGAGAGGAGATGTCGTTTAAAAGTTTTTCTATTTTTAGCTCTGACCGCCATTTTGTTTCAGAGTGGAACCAGTTTAGCAATTTTGGTAAAGGGGCATTAGAGGAACATTTCTGTGAAATTAAATTGAAATTGGGCCACTGGCATGGGATTTGTTGTTTAAAGGTTTTTTTATTTTTAGCTCTGGTGGCCAGTTTGTTTTAGGAGCGGAACCATTTGAGAAATTTTGGTAGAGGGTCACTCAAGGAACATTCAAGTAAAATTATTTCAAAATCCATTTACCGGTTTAGGAGAAGATGTCTCTTAAGTAAATTGTTGACAGAGGCATGACAGTCTACACCCTTTTTCTATTTTTAGCTCTGGCTGCCATTTTGTTCAGCAGAGCTAAACCATTTTAGCAATTTTGGTAAAGGGGCATTAGAGGAACATTTCAGTAAAATTATCTCTCCGTACATACAATTAATGCTGTTATTATTTCGCCACCAGGGATTGTATTTTGCAATCGTCAATCACATTCCCTTTCTAGTAGCCTACTGACCGTTCTAGTGCGGTTCCTCTGTGGCAGTTCTTCTTTGTTTGAGCGTCGGTGGTTTCATATGTGGCGTTTGTTATCATTATTTGTTCCTCATCACTGCTTCCGACTGCTCGAGTGGTGTTTGTACATATACTACTTAAACTGTATGCATATTATAGATTTACCAATACTAAAAACAACTACTGAAACTTTTGTTAAACTTGATCATAATCGACTTTCTGTGTTATCAAAAATATTGAGGGCCCAGTTGTTCAAACCTAACGATGTCGTTAGTTAACATATCGTTAAAACTTTGATCTTTAAATATGGCATATACGCTAATATTTTTGCAGAAAAAAATGTGAGTACATTTTTCCAGCAAAAATAACTGTTAATTAGATACTGTACTTACTAGAGCAGTTAACATTTTGACTACTAACGAGCTGGTTAAGCAAACGAGCGTTGAACAACTGGGCCCACATCATCAAATCTATATTAGAGTAGACGACATTCTTATTTTCATATGTAACTCAAAACATTTTTGCATAAAGTCTATAGATTCTCATGTTTTTTTTTATCGCACCTGCTTGTAGCAGGGTGCGATATAGGCGTCCGATTTTCCGTCCGTCCGTCAGTCCGTCAGTCCGTCCGTCCGTCCGTCCGTCCGTCTGTCAACATTTATGTCGACGTTCGACATTTATGTCAAAGTTAGTATTCTAATCAAATACAAGACTAAACAACCATCAAACCTTGCATGAAACATCTCCCTGACCTCCTGACTTTGCAACATAGGCATCCACTTTTCCGTTTGTCTGTCCATTCGTCCGTCCGTCTGTCAACATTTATGTCGACGTTCGACATTTATGTCAAAGTTAGTATTTTAATCAACTACAAGACTAAACAACCATCAAACCTTGCATGAAACATCTCCCTGACCTCCTGACTTTGCGACATAGGTGCCCACTTTTCCATTCGTCTGTCTGTTCATCTGTCTGTCCGTCCGTCCGTCCATCTCTTAACAGTTCTGTTATGTCGAAGTTCGACATTTATGTCAAAGTTAGTATTCTAATCAACTACAAGACTAAACAACCATCAAACCTTGTATGAAATATCTCCCTGACCTCCTGACTTTGCGACATAGGTGGCCGCTTTTCCATTCGTCTGTCCGTTCGTCCGTCTGTCTGTCTCTTAACAGTTCTGTTATGTCGAAGTTCGACATTTACGTCAAAGTTAGTATTCTAATCAACTACAATTCTACAACAACCATCATACCTTGCATGACACATCTCCCTGACCTCCTGACTTGACAGATATGTTGACCCAGTGACCTTGACCTATATTTTGCGCTCCATTGACTTTGACACAATTTACGTTGACGTTCCAGATCTTCTCAACTATAAGGCATATAACTACCAAACCTTGCATAGTGCTTCTCCTAGAGGTACAGACTTGGCAGGTACCTTGACCCGGTGACCTTGACCTATATTTTGCGCTCCAGTGACTTTGACATATTTTGCGTCGACATTCAATATCTCCTCAACTATAAGGCCTACAACCATCAAACCTTGCAAAGTGCTTCTCCTCAATGTACTGACTTAGCAGATACCTTGACCTGGTGACCTTGACCTATATTTTGGCTGCAGTGACTTTAACATAATTTACGTCAACGTTCCATATCTCCTCAAGTGTAAGACCTCTAGCTACCAAACCTTGCATAGTGCTTCTCCAATATGTACTGACTTGGCAGGTATCTTGACCCGGTGACCTTGACCTATATTTTGCGCTCCAGTGCCTTTTACACATTTTACGTCAACGTTCAATATCTCCTCAACTATAAGGCCTACAACCATCAAACCTTGCATAGTGCTTCTCCTCAATGTACAGACTCTGCAGGTACCTTGACTGGGTGACCTTGACCTATATTTCACGCTCCATTGACTTTTACACCGTGTACGTCACCCTTCCATATGTCCTCAACTGTAAGGCCTTCAACCACCAAACCTTATATAGCACTTCTTCTTGATGTACTGACTCGACAGGTACCTTGACCTGGTGACCTTGACCTTTATTGTGCACTCCAGTGACTTTGACACATTTTATATTGATGTTCGGTATCTCCTCAAATATAAGACCTACAACCACTAAACCTTGCATAGTGCTTCACCTCATTGCACTGGCTTGGCAGGTACCTTGACCCAGTGACCTTGACCTATATTTGACAAATTTTACGTTGATGTTTGATAACTCCTCAACTATAAGGCCTACAACCACCATACCTTGCATTGTGCTTCTCCTTGATGTACTGAATTAGCAGGTACCTTGACCCGTGACCTTGACCTAAAGTTCATGCTCCAGTGAATTTTACACATTTTACGTCAATGTTCCATTATCATTGGGCTGTATGATACGAAAAGTCAGTGCTGAAGATATAGCCATTAGAGGGAATGGGACTGGCCTGGAATATATGTGCCCCACTTGGCACTTTGTCTACATTTTTTTCAACCCAGTTTTCCAAGTAAGCACTGCTAAGAATGAAATAAACTTATTTAATAACCACATTCTGATCGTGCTCCTGTGACTTTTGCGCCAGCAGGTGCGATGACGCCTTCCGCGGAATTCTTGTTTATAACAAGTGATACATTTGGACAAAGATTTTTTTTATAATTAGTTTGTATCCATGACACAAACTGAGCAAGAATTTGGGATTAAACAGCCACAGCTTACCTGCATTGTTAAACCAGTGAAAATGCATTTTTGACCAAAAATCGATTTTAAAAAATGTTCAGGAAATAAACTTTGTTTACTTCTGGAGTCTAAATTGAAAACATGTCACAACTCTATATAGTACAAGCAGCTGATATTTACTCGTTCAAACGTGGTATTCCATTGCCAGTGAATTAAAGGAAAACGTGCATTACGCTTTCTTTACACCACAGTCAATCCTCTTAATATCGACACTCGATACAACAAAAACATTCGTTATAATTATCAAAGCACTGAGAGTGCTGATTACCTGAAATTCTATAGGCCTCTAGAACTGATTGGGATTTACGCTGAAATAAAACAAATATTCATGCATGTATACTGTATACAAATCTAATCTAATGTAATCTTAGAGCAGAAAGTCAGGCATGTGCCACTGACTTTTTTAAAAGTGTTTTGCAGATTTGGTGCTTTAGTATAGATAGACCCTTTGCGGTCCTTTTCGTTTGAAAAGGTCTTTCTCGGAGTTAAATAGGATCGCGGCTCGGGTTACACATTTTACCCAACGCTGTAGGTTAGGCGTGTTTTATTGGAGAATTGTACTCAATATAATTAAAATCTGTTAGAAGTCTTCTATATGGTTTTGTTCATTTATTCGCTATTTCAATGCATGTAAGGCTAAGGCAAAAACTATTAGTAATAAAAAATATAGCTATGTTTCCGCTAACCCGACCGACCGACCCTGTTATCAGTGAAAATGCAAAAGAAAAAAGTAAAGCACCGACCCTCAACAAAATACCTGCATTTTCATAAAATCACAGGTCCGACCCTGTTCTTTTCTGGAGAAAAAATAGAAAAAAAATATATTTCTCCTACCTACCGACCATTTTTTGAGCATAAGCATTTTAGCGGAAACAAAGCTATTTTTACGCCTAATATGAGCATTAGAGTGTGTAAGCTAATATGATTAGATGCAGAAATTTCGCGTTATCAGTGTTACATGTAGCAGTGAATTATTTGTGGGGTAGTTATTAGACTGATTGTAACAGAAAAACGGATTGTTGAAATGTGGTATGTTAAATCTCGTTAAATTTGGCAACCGCCCCTAACAGTTTGAATGGCACGAAGCCTTCGTTCTAGAGGTGGTCAAAAAATCTGCAAGAAGCATTTGTTTTGGCTATCTATGCCTATTCTAATTAATATCCAAAATATATGTTCTATGAGGAAATAGGAATAAAACAATCTCATTTTACATATCATTTTGCTGCGTCTAAGGGTTCTTTTACGGCACCATTTCAATGGCAACATCTATGCAACCAGGCTTCATAGATTTACATGCATGGAAATGTTGTAATTATCCTGAGCTGTTGCATTTAATCAGTAATAATGTATATACAAGTTGTTATTTTTCAAACACCGTATCCATACTCAGCGTCCATCGGATACTTCTCAAAAGCAGTTTACCTAAGACGTCTAGGGGAAACTGGACTTATGAAAAGGTTGAACAGAATAACAGAACAACAAATAGCGCATGAATAAAAATGGACATAAAAACATGGCAACCAATAGTTAATTGCTGCAATGCTTGTTTAAATTCTGTGGAGCTATTAAAACGTTGGCATTAGTTTGAAAGTTTCATGCGATTTGACGTGATTACTTACACCAAACGATGTCAGCACATTTTAGATATTGACAGCTTAAAATGTTGACTGACAGATTTTACAAAATTTGGTTAGTTTAGTTCGTTCCAATGCTTGAGTTAAATCCGTAATGCATTTTAGAGTATACTTTTTAGATAAAACGAAACTTGACATTTTATGTACATGAAACAGACTGTCGATTGCAATAATTACAGTCGACAGTCTGTTACATTTACATAAAATGTCAAGTTTATTGCTGTCGACATTCTGTTTCATTTACATTACATTTCAAGTTTAATTTTATCTGCAACTGGCGATTGATTGTGATTGGCATTTGCGGCGTTAAGATGACATTTTACAACGCTATAGGGTTTGCGGTCCTGATATTTAATTTAGTTATAGGTCCCCGCGACATTGCGACACCAATTATTGGCTTCAGACAGAAAATATAAGACAGTACTCACGTGACAAAAACATTCAGCGACAGTAATTGTTGATGTTTTGTATGTCTAAAACTTGCCAGACGACAGATGAGTATAGATTTCTTATTCGTCCTAGAAAATAGAGCCTGTCAGTCCCAACTCTTTTTATTATGGGGAAAACAGTAAGAAAAGTGTACCCGCCTGTTTTCTCTGTTCAACACAATAAGGCTTAATACACGTACATAGCAAACTATATAAAGATAATATGAAGGTTAGTTAAGCAGCGCTGCACCCTGGTTAACTCTTCTAAAAATCATGACACTTTTATTAAGCTATCCAAAAGACTTTTGAAAAGAAATAAGAAAATAAAAATAAAAAAGAAAGAAAACAGACTAAAAACAAAACAAAACAAAAAAAAACAACAACAAACAACAACAACAAAAAACAACAAACAACAACAACAACAACAACAACAACAACAACAACAACAACAACAACAACAACAACAACAACAACAACAACAACAACAACAACAACAACAACAACAACAACAAAAAACAACAACAACAACAAAACAAAACAAAACAAAAAACAAAAAAACAACAACAACAAACAAACAAAGAAACACACAAACAATGAAAACAAAAACAACAAAACAGAACGTAAACCACAACACAACAACAACAACAACAACAACAGAATACAGTTTTCATGAAAATTTTACTTCGAACATATATGTCCAGCGATGACCCAGAGCTGGACGTCATATGGTAAGTCATGGTCTAAAGATTCTTCAAGCGGAAAGCAAAGAATTTGATCTGACTGCGCGTCTGCACATCTGCGCAGTCTGCTCTGTCTTAGCTGGGCGCTCATGTCCGAAGGTACATTTTAATACGCTGAAGCTCATTTCTGTACACCAGCTGTTTCTGTCCAATGAAGAAATACAATTTGTAGAAAAATTCGGAAACAATCCAAATTCCATCTAAT
Organism: Anodontia alba; assembly: GCA_964016985.1. Taxonomy (NCBI): domain Eukaryota; kingdom Metazoa; phylum Mollusca; class Bivalvia; order Lucinida; family Lucinidae; genus Anodontia; species Anodontia alba. The sequence continues at coordinate 78,260,732 of OZ024829.1, forward strand.
CAGGACCTCTACACTCTAATACTGTAGAGTAGCAGTAGAATATTAGATCGGGGAAATAAGCCTTTAGCATATAGACTTCCCTTACTTTTCATAGCGTCAAAGAGTAGTGTTAGCTTTTCTGTCTCTGGTCTTTCTCCTGAATTTCAGTAGGAATTGCATCCAGAGAGAGAGAGAGAGAGAGAGAGAGAGAGAGAGAGAGAGAGAGAGAGAGAGAGAGAGAGAGGCGGGGGGGGGGGGGGGGGGGGGGGAAAGGAGTACCCACAACATATGTTTTGTTTGTTTAAACGTTTATTTCATGTATAATATTAACATATTTGAACATATACAAGACATGTGTTTACTACATAACAATATTATACAATGGGATTCAGAAGAAAGTCAATTTACTTATGAAGTCCGTCTCCCATGTTTTGTTGAGAAATCAGGAATAAAAGTATCAGTGTTTCTGGGTAATAATGGCTTATTTAAAGCTGTAACTGAGTAGTATACAGTTTACATAGGTTGTTAATAAGGCTGGCTAATCAGAGCTGAAAAGATAATCGATTATCAGTCCTGCCTTTATGATAGATAATCGATTAGTAATCGCTGAAAATTTGGTCATAATTTTACCTGTCTGAACATGACTCTTCCATATGTTACACTTTATTGTATGTATTTGGTCAGACAGGCCTGAGCAAACAGTGTAGGCCCAGATGAGACGCCGCTAATGCGGCGTCTCCTCAGAGTCTACACTGTTTGCTACTCATCCAGCTATTTTAGACACAACAGTTGGTAGTAAATTGTATTTGTTCAAAATTCAGATAAAGTATGGTAAGGAGTTGAGGTCTCTGAATACTAAGGGTAAATACGGTAAACAGAAATCAAATGATCGCTTATTAGCAAGTCTGTAATGATTAGCATTATTGTGGAATTTATCGATCAATTAATCGATTATCCGATTAATTGTGCTAACCTTAGTTGTTAACCTAATTAATCAAAGTACTGAGAGAGCTGGTGGGTCGATCGTCCCTGAGTGTAGGCTGCGAAAATAGTCCTGAACGGGGACTTTAAAACTGGTTCACCTCTTAACTTCCTGTATTTTAAGCAAACAGTGCAGACCCTAATCAGACGCCGCGTTCCGCGGCGTCTGATCTGGATCTGCACGTTTGCCAGTGTCCAAAAAGTCACAGTCCAGGTCTTACAGATAACCCTCTATCAACAGCGCTTTGACGTCACAAGGACAAGAATATCGCTCCTATAAATAACCGTTACCTGGATTTTGTCTAACGCGCGGTTTGTTTTACCATGGTCAATAATGCACAAGTGGACAACTTCTTTAAGGATTTTGGCGTTTATATACTATAGCTCGATTATAAACAATCGACCTAGTGACAATATAAGCTACGTGTCCTCTAAACCACCACGAACAAATATTGAGGATCGTACAAAAACACTACCTTGCGACGGTCCGATCCCAGTATCGCACATGTGAAGAAATACAAGGACTAGAGATTCTCTAATGTCTAATGCCGGGTCAGGCGTTTACAAAGAAATCAAGTACGTATATCGATTTGTCACAAAATTGTCTGGAAAGATCCTTGAAAATAGCATGCTAGGTTTGACTGAGTGATTTCATCAGAGATAATGAAGAAAGTTTATGCAACATCTCGGATTTATTTATTATAGGTTAAGCGACACTTTAGTTAAGTAAAATCACCGCAAATCAGTTGGATAGAAATGTCAGTAAACAAAAAATGCTTACAGTATATACAGTGTGAAGGTAACTTTATTCTGGACGAAAAAAAGTTAGCAGTAGGAAATGTTATTTTCTGTTTTTCGAGGGCCTAACACATGTCAGAACCTGTGTTTCCTGATCATTATGGGGAACTAGTACACTTTCAGGGGGAGCAACTCTGACAAAAATGGGTTTAACTCCCTTCTGAAGAAGGGTCTACTCTAAAAGGGAAAAGTTCCCCTTTTCGGAAGAGTATTGTTCTGCAGGAAACAAACAAAAAGCCACTAAAGTTGTCTACATTGTGATAATGGCGACAAAATCTGCCAAGTGTACTCATTCCTCGTAAGTCACCGTATCAATTTCATTTATTAAACAGCTAAAGGTACATCAGGTATGGCTTGTTAACCACCGTTCTAACTCCCTAAATAATTTTCGAAATTAGCGCACAAAACTACCATCCGAGAGCTTGTTTTACAAATCATCACGAAAACATACCTATATAATTTTGACCCCCTTAAACCCCAGTTTTATATAGTAAAACTGGGGTTTACAGGGGTACACATTATTTTTCTGATTTCTGCTCAAAACATAGATTGTTGGTACTCGTTAGAACGGCCTCGGCGAGGCGGTTCTAACGAGTACCCACAATCTATGTTTTGAGCAGAAATATGAAAATATCAGAATCTGAACACTTTCAGTTTTTGGTGGTGAAATTTTCAATATATTTGAAAAGGCGCGTTTTCGTAATAAATATAGATACATGTAAGGAGATACCCAGGAAAAGTCACAGTCACGGAGTATAACCCTCTCAGGGTATTGAACAAGGCATGAATGACACGAAACGACACTGCAAACAACACACCAATGAAAACAGAAAGACTTGAACAAAAGAGGAACTTCAACAAAGGAATTGCCGCCATGGGACGGTCAACAGTAAAACTGTTGATGGGCTTAAACCTGCTTTTACAAGCATTCAACCCTCGCTCTTACTCCTGATCCACTTCCAGGTACACATGAGCCACAACGGGAGTACAGGCTCGAAGGTTATAAAATATTTTTTTCATGCTCAACTCAGCTGAGCATGAAATTTGTCCTGCTTATAAATCTCAATTTACTAGCAATTGCAAATTCTTTCTTGCTACACACAGCTAAGCATGAAAATTTCTCTGTTAATAAATATGAAAATGCCAACTAAACGAAAATTCCTTTTGCTAATAAATATGAAAATGCCAACTATTACTGGCATTTTCATGTTTATTTGCAGAGAAATTTTAATGCTTAGCTGAGTTGAGCATGACAAAATTTTTATAACCTCAGGACCTGACTTCTGTGCCCAACGAAGACTACATCAGCCTGCACATCTGCGCAGGCTGATCAGAGTCTTCGTTGCCCGCATTAAGAAAGTTTGCGTACTTGGTATCTAAAATGCGCATAGTGAAGATTCTGATCAGACTGCGCAAATACACAGGCTGGTCTGAATCTTGGCTGGGCGGACATTCCGATGGAACGTTTTCTGACGTTGTGGTTCATGTAATTGTTCGGTCCACCTATGGCAACTAGGGATGTACTCAGCCGTAGATGGCTGATGAAGCAAAAGTATGCTGCTGGTTGTGCGGGATATGTATGAAGATGATGGTTGAACCAGTAATGCTAATAGAGCTCTGTTTATGCGATTCCCTCGTGTTTACCTGATAACATGTACATTATACATTCCGCTACCCTGTTTTAGCTTTTACATGTAGCACTTCTCTCCAGTTTTGTTATCTAGCATCGTTCTTTATATTTGTTTTGATACATGTACTTAACTTTAATCCTTATTTTTGAGCCCATTTACATAGGGAATTTATCAACAACAATGAATGCCTAGATATTGTCCGATTCATAAAATGTGCCAGTCTTGAACAGTGTACCTTGCAGTATTCTAAAAGGTCGAGACATGAGAGTTGAACAGGCAACAACTGAAAACATATTGTTCTCCTATTTTATGCAAACAGCTTTTTAGTTAAGGTACAGTTGCCGAGATCCGTCTTTTATACATTAAGCTCTAGCATTCTAAAGCATCAGATGAAAATAAAAAATAATTATTAGTTTCTAAATAAGAAATAATTATTAGTTTCTAAAGAAAACAAGACGACGTTGATGTCTTATTTCCTGTGAAAAATAATGAAGGATTATTTTGCATACTGTTTACTTTATCAATGATCAACATGCTAAGGTCAAGCTTCATAATCTCTCAAAAGTGCTTACGCAAAGTTAAGCTCATTTAAGTCGCCGATTGATAAACAAAAAGATTTTATAAATTATTTCTGCAACCATAAAATGAAATTATTCAGAATTCAGGCAATATTCTCCTCGCCCACATTTCACCATCTTACATAATAAAACTGGGGATCAGGGGTTTCAGAAATTATGAGACAAGTGATGGTGTGAACATAACGCAATGACAATGAACTCTTGCTCTAACGTGCGCATCTATCATGACCGATCTGCTTTTAAGTTTCGCTACTCAATCTAAACCATCAGTAAATTCTTTGAGGGAAATCGTAGCCTTTATTGTGCTTTGCCCATGCGCATAATGATCTGGTTTCAAGATGTTTGCATATGCGATAAACCCCTATTTGGTGTCATAAGTTGGCTACGTTCTGAAATTGTGGCTATTTATGGGCATATTCTTTACTCTTTTGCTTGTTTATTTAATAATTTTTCACTGCCTGAGGCTTCTATCTAACGATATTGCGTGCATGTGGTTCTTATATATGAATGGCATTTCGTTCTTCACTCAGGGGAGGGTAATTAATTTATCACCAGATATACAATGCTCTTACCACTAATCAAATCAAGTCGCAACACGCAAAAGGACCTTTGCTAAAGCCCATGCGATTGTCACTCCTAATATGTATCTGCACAGTGGGAAAATGGTATTTGTTCTTTACTGATCCGAACTACATCTGTTGTATGCCCGAACGACATATGTTTACGTCTGTCAGTAATTACATTGTATCGGTATTCTTTTTATCGTATGATTGTTGCTCTTAGGACCAGACTACCAGGTGACCTTATCCGAACTTTGACTCCTACAAAGATCCAGCATGTCCTGCCAAACATGAATTCGAACATCGACTCCAACAAATATCAGTTCTGTCCTGCCATACATAATGTACATACATACTACTGGGTTTAATCTGAGTTTAACATTATTTCACTAACACGTGATTTTGTTCTCATTATTGACCTTTTTTGCTTTACTATTGATACTTTTAAACTCCTCTTACTGCGTGTAACACGCCATGTTCAGATCAACCGTATCCTTAGACATACATAAATAGCTAGCTAGCTAGCTAGATAGATAGATAGATGGATGGATGGATGGATGGCCTTTCTCACGAACGGACATTTAGGTGGCTAGGCGTTCGCATAATGACTACATAAGTGGCACAATCTCTTAAGCGGCAATCCACGTAAGAGCAAATTTTTGCCACTTAAATGTCAAATCTGCGGAATAAATCCCATATGCACTCACGAATGACTACTTAAGTGTCCAATTGTTTTGCCCCCTAAATGTCCGTTCGTAAGCACGAACGGTCGGACGGACAGACAGACAGACAGACAGGCAGGCAGACAGCTAGCTAGCTAGCTAGATAGATAGATAGATAGATAGGCAGAGACAGACAAAAAATAATATTTAAGAACGCGGTATATTGATCTCTATTAAAAAAAGAAAATACCGACCATTACGTCGTACGGGGAATAATGAAATTCCAGTACATAACATGTTCATCCCAAACAACGTCATTGTCATTAAACATTCATCGATTCATTGAAAAGCATACGTAAATAAACAAATATTGCACGTATAAGAACAGATATACGATGTCTTTTAATAAATAAATAAATGTATAATGTACATATTAGTAGGTGAGCAATACCGGTGACTACCAATAACTACTTGAACACGTTTAGCACTTATCGAAAAAGCATTTCAATCTTCCAATACTGACAACAGAAAGCAAAAAGGTCAGTTTACGCTTTCATCGTATTTACCCCATACAAATCCTGATCAAAACCGTATAAGCCTAAACGAGACGCCATAGGATGTGGCGTCTAATCTGGGTCTAAACTGTTGCTCTTCCAGCAAACGGACACAAATTTTGAACAGGGAAAATGAACGTGTCCTAATTGTAGGACAAATATGTGACGACAAATATTTAGAGCAAATACTGCAAGGTGTACCTGTTTACCTATATGAACAGGGTCATCAAAAAAAGATATTCAGAAGAGCTACTTTGAAGACCAAGGACCGCCTGCGCACCTTTACATTCAGATCAGAATTAAACGTATTTACTCCCAATTATCTGAATACCTAAACTGTTTCAGCGCCAAATTTCAGAATACATTTGTCGTCTGCTTTTTTTTTTTTTTTTAAACAATCAATTTGAAAGAAGTTTATATGTAAAGTTGAAGGACTGAATGTCAAACAGCGTAGATCCTGATGAGACGGCTAATTATGAGCCGTCTCATCTGGATCTACGCTGTTTGCAAAAGCCTATATGATTGCCTGTGGCAGCGAAAGAGTTTATTCCTTACCACTCTTGGCCTGAAAATGAAAGTATTCTTTTCACTATCCATAAATTTCCCTAATGCCAGATTTTCGTTTCTTTCCTCTTTTAGCAGAAGGTTCAAACGATCTCAGTATGTGTGTTGATCAACCTTTCATCTTAAAACATTGCCAGTATGTATTGTTTTTTACTTCTTTTAAACCTGTATTTTGTAGAAAAAAGTCTGTAAAACTGACTTGATCTTTAAATAGAATCCTTTGATGAAATAGGTGAAAAAAAAACAAAAAAAAAAAAAAAAAACTCCAAAGAACGAAACGTGTTTGCTCTTGCAGTGTTGAAATATGTATTGGCCTAAAACTACATACCTAAAAGAACTTTTAGAAAACAGCAACAACCATAAACAAAAGGTCAAAGCGTGCATGCATTGCCTGCTTGAGCAATAATGTTACACTTACTATGCTATGGGCAGTCCAGCGGATTACAAATTTATTCTATTTTTCTTATTTTTTTTTTCCAGGAAAACAGGCTTTGAAATTTCATGCAAATTGTCTTACTGTGAGAAATGAGAAACATATTTCAAATTGTTGTCTGCTGAATTTTTATCCAGCTAGGTGTTAATATTCATCCACAGCTTCATGAATGTGACATATATGTCCTGGTGTAAATACATAACCATTTTATGCCGAGTGGACTCTTCTTCCTTAACTCTTTGGACCGGTCCATTTCCTGTAGTAGGGTACCTAGTTAGTTTTTATTATTACCATGTTTTATAGAAATTCCTATATTGAATGTAAACAGTCGCATCTGCGACGTCTGATCTGGGTCTACATTGTTTGCCAATGTCCCTTTTATTGAACATTAGGCATGAACGAATTAATGCTTAAAAAACCCCATTGTACCTCCAAATATTCTGATGTTGTGTGGCTTTGTGTCATCATGTTATGCATGTATACCTTTCGGATAGGGCCAAATAAATTAATCTAAAAAATCGTCTTTGGGCACAAAGAATACATATAAGAACGAATATCGGAGTGTCGGTCTTATTGAGACTCTTCATATTACAGCAATGTGGTTGCAACATTACGAAAACACGCCTATTCAAATATACTGAAAAAATTACCACCAAAAAATGAAAATTTTCAGATAAAAAACTCTGATATTTTTCATATTTCTGCTCAAAACATAGATTGTGGGTACTCGTTCGAACCGCCTCGTCGAGGCGGTTCTAACGAGTACCCACAATCTATGTTTTGAGCAGAAATAAAAAAATAATATATCTCCCTGTAAACCCCAGTTTTTCTATATAAAAGTGGGGTTTAAGGGGTTCAAAATGATATAGGCATGTTTTCGTAATGAGGCTGCATACAATCCACTAGCAGCAAAGTAGTCTAGGCACTAATAGTGCCTACCTATACTACCCACCAACCAACTTAAACGGACCTCGATCTTCCAGTTTATTGCTTTTTCATTGCATTTTCCCCCTTTCAACAATTTCTAAGTTAAGTATTTGCCATTAGTTTAAGGAAAAGAGTCAAAGTTTAGAACTCATTTTTGATCTAAAATTAAAATATTCCGAAGGTAAAACAAAAATATTACTATATTATTGCATTTCCCCTTTTCAACAATTTCTAAGTTATATATTGGTCATTAGTTTAAGGAAAAAAGTGAAATGTTAGGACTCATATTTTTGTTTAAAAATATTTCGAATGTCAAACATTACATACTGAGCTTAATTTTTAATAAGGTGAATAACTAATTAACCCTTAAAATGCCAAGAAAACCTGCATCTGAAAATGTCGTCTGTTTATGTCGTTTGCGGAATATTCTTGCAAACTTTTCAAACCTATATTTTGCATATGGCAAACAGTGTGGACCCTGATCAGACAGCTCCTAGAGGAGCAGTCTGATCTTAGTCCACACTGTTTCAAAAATGACTTTTAAAATCACAAGCAGGTGACAAAGCAGACAACAGTTGTTGTGACAGGCAGTTTGAGGGTTAATAAACATTTGTGCCAATTTTCTAACTTAAAGCGAAAATTTAAGCGAAGATACCCAGGAAATGCCACAATCACGAAAACTAGCCTTTCAGGGGCACCAGGAGACCTGAGGAACAAATAATAACAAAACAAGCGTAAGGAATGGAACCACCGTTGCAAGAACAAAGAACTGTAACAGTAGAACCGCATAGGAACTGTTAGCAGAAAAACTATTGGCAGTGGCTTAACCCGTTGTAGACTGAATAGACTCTCCCACACTATACTCAGCTAGCATTCTACGTAAATCTACATTGGACCGTCATCGGCCCGTCAGCTACCCTGACGGGCCGATGACGGCCCGATATAGATTTACGTAGAATGCTGACTGGGATATATTGAACTTGAAGACGCCAATTTCAATTTTAGGTTCGTCCGGCTTTGAGATTTACATATTCCTAGAGAAAAATGGTTAAACTATTTGCAAACACTGGATAGGGTGTCTGATTAGTTATCCCAGCGCTTTTCGAAGAAAAAACGGGGATCTTGTGATATCCCCCGTCCATCCTTTCGGCTGTCCGTCCGTCCGTCCGTCCGGGCACACGAATGAGCATATATTGGGTATTTTTTTTTACAGTATTCCCTTTATTCCGTAGACTACTAGTGGGTACTTTTAACGTACTATTGGGTATTTTTTTTAACACAGAAAATACCCAATAAATGCCTGAACGTGGGAACGTCCGTCCGTCCGTACGTCCGTCTGTAATGTCACACCATTTCTCTTAGCCCATTTAAGCTAGAATCTCTAAACTTTCACAGGCGATAACCTTATGGATAGCCCTATGGATGAGGACTGGCGGAACACATTCAGAATTTTGATGTATCTCCTGGGGGCAGGGCCAGTGGGTGTAGCCCCGAAGGATCCAAAATCCATTTTGTACAAACATAGTCATGTTGCATAATGTATCAAATCAAAGGTAATAAAGAGTTAAATACAGTGGTGCAAAAATTTTGCCCGGGGGGGCTTGTCTGGGTTCACCAGAGGTAAAAAAATAGGATGTTGGGTCCTTTGTTTTGATTGTCACACAACTCCTCCTAGGCTTTTTGAGCTATAACCTTGAAACTGTCTAAGGTAATAGCCCTATGGATGAGGATTGGAGGAACGCATTTGGAATTTTGATGGGCGCGGCGATATGCGCTGGCGCTGGCCGGGGATATTTGATGGCGCGCTATCGACTTGCTCTAGTTTTTATTTTATACAAATTTCTGAACTTAAGCAAACAGAGTAGACCCTGATCAGACGCCACGTTCTGTGGCGTCTGATCTGGGTGTACCCTATTTGCAAATGTCTCTTTTATGAGACGCTAGACCGAAATGGATTCAGATAACATTTGAGTTAGTGTGACGTTTGAAGTGTGAACTGTGAAGTATGATGCCACCATCTGTCTTTCCTAGTATTGTGATATTCTGTAAAACACTTCGTTTTAAAGCAAGTTTTTTTTCAGCTTGGCACCATTTAGTGGAAAGGGCTGTTTCAGAATCAATATATCTGCCAAATATTACTAGGTAAAATGAAATACTGCAACCAAATTGCTTCTGTTCGTACTGAAATAATTCGGTAATCATCCTTTATAGCATTTTAAGTTTACTTCTTTCAACATTATATTGTTCCTTCTTTCAGCATTTTATTGTTCCTTCTTTCAGCATTTTGTTGTTCCTTCTTTCAGCAGTTATTGCAACCATATTGCAGCTGTTCGTATTGAACCCTTTCGGTGATCAAAATTTATAGCATATATGTTTCCTTCTTTAAGCATTTTATTGTTCCTTCTTTCAGCATTTTATTTAACATTCTTTCAGCGGTCTGTGTTTTCCTCTTTTAGCGATTTCTAAGTTAAAAGCTTAACTACATGTAATAAAAATTGATCCCAGTTTAAAATTCCATCGTTGCCAGAATAACTATCACCATCAGCTCTAATATCCAATCGTAGAAGTATGTATGCATATTTGCAATGAAAATGCTATGGCTAGCCTGTGTCTCCACGCAGTGGCTTTTGCACTAGCTTACATATTTATTGGATATTGCGGAATTATCGACGAACAACAAATACGAGTCGTTTTATTACATAAACCAAACCAACAATAGGTTGTTGTGAAACTTCCAAGTCTGAAAGCAGGTATACTTTTTATACAAAAATTGATGTGTAACACGTATTTTTTTTAACCATGACATAAACTCTTAAAGCGCCAAGCAAAATTTGCAGCAGACGACATTCTATTTCTTTTTTATTTTTCATAGAAAATAAGCCAAGCAGACGATTAACATGAAATGCCAAGACTTTTTTCTTTGAATATAAAACAACAACAACAACAAAGAAACAAACAAAAAAGAACAACAAAGAAACAAACAAAATAAAACAATATTTAAAAGTGTCGTCTGTTAAAGTTGTGATTGACACTTTAATGGTTAAAAGCGTTAGAGAAATAAAAGCAAGTATACCGTATTTCCCTTAAGTATTCTGACACAATGACATTTGAAGGCAGAAATCAAACCCATATTAGACGCCACAGAAAGATGCGTCTGATCACGGACTACACAATGTGCCACTCATGATCAGCTTTTAGATATACCAGTAAGTACAAGGAGTGAAAATGATGGTGTTCAGTTTATAGGACAAATATAGACAATGGCGTTAATGTGTTCGAATATTTAGGGAAAATAGGGTAGACGTATATAAATCGTGATATTTTCTGCTCCTTGCTGAGAAGGACTGGATATACCTGGTCTATTTCTGCCATATTTCTCAAGGGAAACAGATTTCTTTCCTGCACAGCCATGCCCTTCTGAAAACGGGTCTACTTTAAAAGAAAAGAATCTGCTCCCTAAGGGAGCAGATTCTTTTCTTTTAAAGTAGATCCCTTTTCGGAAGGAAGACAAAAATAATGACTGAACTGTCTCCCCTGAAAGTATTTCTATTCCCTTTAAGCACTGAGAGGTATGATAATATGAGTCTCACCATGAGATAAGGTGTATTCGTCGAATAGGCGAACACTAATAATCTAGCTCAGCCTGCAAAACAGCACTTTCCGAAGGCTTTTGCGATCCGTTGAAACTCTGAGACTAATCTTGCTCTTTTCTGTCCATATATGCCTCAAAGACAGCTACACATAAACTGTAAAGCTCGCTCAGTAGATATTAGATTTTAAACAATTATCTGTATACCAAGAAAGCACCTCAGAAAGCACCAGATTATAGATCGACAAAACTGGCATGCCGCTTTGACCTTTACATTTAATCTTCATCCGGATACGCCCACTAAATACGTTAGGCATGGCAGTCAGCAAACCCTGCTTTCCACTAGAAACGGCTATTGGTAATGCATGTTTTTGCAGTAAACGTATATTTATAAATACAATTATCAAAAGGTCAAAGCGGCAGGTCACTTTGGTCGGCTTATACACAATCCTTGGGAAACAAAATGCTCAAAATGACAAAATGACCAAAAAAAAAAAAAAAAAATAAAAAAAATAAAAATAAAAATAAAAAGAAACGCAACACTTCTAAATGGCAAAAGTAACGAACACCAATACCGTTATATTGTAACACTGATCGAGTGGTTGCATTTCTTTTTTTGGTCTGTATATGTATATTAGCAATAGTTCCTTCCTGAGAAGGCTGTGAAACGTTTAGATTGGATGTAAACATATTACTTTGAAGACAGAGTCATCATTTATTGAAAATTAGTCAAAACAGACCTGAATCGAGTTTATTAGGTTCTGGATGTAAATGGAAATGCATATTCCCATACAACGTCCAAACTGATAATAAGGCGTACCGGTAAAAGATAGTACCTACTTTCTTAAAAGCAAAATGAAAAAAAAAACAAAAAAAAAAAAACAAAAAACTGACTGGGCAAGCTGAGCTTGGCCTCCGCTGTCCGCATATGGTATAAGTGCCATTTTCTCTCGTTACGACTCACACATAAACTACATTTATATACTCATGAATACTAAAAATAGTGATGTAGCAGATGAGCTATGAATCTTTTGGAACTACAAACATACTAGAATTTGAACAAGGTGATTCGACTCCCTGAACGCAACGCGAAAGAATCGTACTTTCAGATATGTGCGCCCAACGAAAACTCAAATCAGCCTGCTATTCAAAGTGCGCCCAGTAAAGATTCTGATCAGACTGTGCTAATGCGCAGGCGAACTCTTCGTTTGGCGCACATGTCCGAAGGTACGTTTTTTTTGACACTGCAATTCTACCTGATGATGCGTCTAAAACTTGCCGACTTTATGACAAACTGCGCAAACCATTTATTCCATTACGAAAACATACCTATTAAACCCCACTTTTGTATAGTAAAACTGGGGTTTACAGGGGTATATATTATTTTTCTTATTTCTGCTCAAAAATATATATTGTGGGTACTCGTTAGAACCGCCTCGGCGAGGCGGTTCTAACGAGTACTCACAATCTATGTTTTGAGCAGAAATAAGAAACATTATCAGAATTTTTTATCTGAAAACTTTCAGGCTTTGGTGGTGAAATTGTTCATTAATTTGAATAGGCGTGTTTTCGTAATGCGGGCATGTCTTTCCGAATTTTAGGGCAATTAGCGTACCCAATATACACTAAGTGTTCAGGCAGGCAAGTCTGAGCACACAGTGTAGACCCAGATCAAATGCCGCAAAACACCGCGTCTGATCAGGGTCTACACTGTGTGCTACTCAATCAACTATTTGCACACGTCAAAAAGTAGTAAAATAGACTTGATCAAATTTTAAGACAAGTACGGTAACGAATTGGTATATTTTCTCCGTCGTAGTTTCTTAACTCTTCCTCTTTGAGTCATTTGTACATGTAGGCTTACATTTATTCTGTGGTTTTTGCTCTTCCTGTGATACCTTCGTTACTAGTTTATGGTGTTGCAATGTTTAGTGTACAGTCAACCCTGTTAGTAAATGCCACCTGTATTTAGCAATCATCTGTATTCAAAGGCCAGTTTTTCAGGCCACATAAATCAAAATTAAATGTAAATTAACCTGTATAAAGCAAGCACCTTTCTTAAGTAGCCACTCTTTGGCTTTCCCTTAAGCACTTGTTCAGCACAGGTTTCACTGTATATAATGTAATAAACCCATTTATGCCAAGCGTACCATAAAAGGGACACTGGCTAACAGTGTAGACCCTGGTCAGGCGCCGCAAAAACGTGGCGTCTGACCAGGGTCTACTCTTTTTACATTAAAGATATGAGTTTCTGTAAAACATGGTAACAATATAAAGTAACCAGACACCCATTTTACTGGAAAAAAGGCCTGTCCAAAGAGTTGCGGTGAAAGCGTCCACTCGATATAAACGGGTTAGGTTAAGGGCAGTGCCGTTCGCGTATGCCATGTCTCATCCTATTTACTGCCTGTATATTAATGAACAGCAGAACTTAGTCACTTTACTGGCATTAATTTTCTCTTATTTCTACCAATAAAGACAGCCACAAGCTCTTTAAATATTTATATGTGAGTAATACAATTCCCTTTCAAGTTATAAATAAAGAGAGACTAAAATGGAAAACGTTTGCATGGGAAATTAACAAAATCTATAAAAGCTTTTGCTGGTATTTCAATTCGATTTGAGAAACCGAGGGATTTTCGATATTGCTTAACACTGTTGTATAACTGGCGTAATTCAATTCAAGAGGTATACTTGCCCTGGAAATGTAAATCTTATTTACCCTAAATTTTCGAATTGAGAGGCCTTGGCAAACAGTGTAGACCAGATCAGACGCCGCAGAATGCGGCGTCTGATCTGGGTCCGCACTGTTCGCCACTCATCCAACAGATTTTTAAATACATCAGCGGGGCGTAAAATTGACTTGTTCAAATTTTATGACAATCATAGTAAGGCATTAAAGGAAATTGATACATGCAAACTTTCAAGGGCGATCAATTAATACTAAAAGGAATGACCTTGAGAGAGAAGAACCCATTCACAAAACTATAAACAACTTAAGTGTCAAGTTTGTCAAGTTTGTTTTACTCCCTTCTGAAAAAGGGTCCATTCTGAAAAGAGAGCATTTGCTCTTCTTCCTTTTAGGATAGATCCATTTTTAGACGGGAACCCATGTGCAAGGAAGCAAACAGGAAATTGTTAAGTGGATCGTCAGAAAATATGCAAGTGTATCCATTTGCCTTTAGCTGTCCAAATATCTAGGGTAGATAAGGTAAACGCAATACTCCAACAATAAACCCATAAACCCATTTATGCAGAGTAGACTCTTCTATCTCAACTCTCTGGACAGATCAATTTCAAACAGAAGGGGTGTCTGATTAGATTTTATTATTACTATATTTTATAGCAATTCCTATTTATGGTGCAGACAGTTTAGACCCTGATAAGACGCCGCATAATGCGGCGTCTGATCTAGGTCCACACTGTTTGCCAATGTCCCTTTTATGAGACGCTAGTCATAATTTGGATTTATAGCTCCAGTGTTACAATGTTACCGACTCCAAGTGCGTTTCCGGGCAATATGATCAGGTTTTTGCTAGCCTTTCTATGCAGTTCGGCTTAGACCGTCATCATGTATTCTTTACCATATGCTTAAAGGCTCCATATTCCTCAAAAATAGACATTTAATTATCCAAATAAATTTTAACAAATTGATATATGGTATTAATACTATCATAAAATGAGGCACCTGACAACCTGTAAACTTTCAGTTAGTCTCTCGTTCTTGAAATGATATGATTTTTATTGTATCTCTGAATTAATGTTGGCAACATTAATTCAGAGATACGATATAAAAATCTCATTTTTGATCAAGTTTAAAACCGAGAGACTAACAGAAATTTTACAGGCTGTCAGATGCCACATTTTATGATAGTATTAATACTATATATCAAATTATCAAACCTTTCTTGGATGAAAAATGTCTATTTGTGAGGAATATAGAGCCTTTAATAGTACGATATATAGCTCCTTTGCTGAACGGTAGACATGCGCAGACTGGTCTTGGTGTGCTGTTTGGTTACGTCACTTCCAAGAACTTTCTTTGCTCAGCTCAATTACGAATTTTATCTTCTAATATAGTTTCTTTTGTTGAGGCACAGACAATAACAAGCACCTGCCAGGAACAGGATAATTCAATCTTTACCACTCACTAGGGCTAATTGAGCAGACGACAAACTGATGATATTTTTCTTATTTCTCCCAGAAATCAGGATTTGACATTGCATGCTAATTGCCTCCAATGGAGACAAAATTTGCATGAAATGTCAAATCCTGTTTTTCTTGGAAAATTAAGAAAAAATATCAACATTTGGCCGTCTGCTGAAAATTTTACCCAGTATGCTAAGCGTTAATCTTGTCTGGGCACGACCTTATCATTCAAGATCAAATCATACGTCTGTATATCATATGGGCCACGCCATGCGAAAACGTGTCTTCGGACGTAAGGGGACAGCGAAGGCCCAGATCAGCCTGCGCATCCGCGCAGTCTGATCAAGGCCTTTGCTGTCCGCTAATAGAATGAATGGACACTAAAGAATGCATAAACGGAGAGCAAATGCCCGGATGAGACTTTGCGCATGCTTGGGATGAATCTGAATCTGTGCGTTTTGCGCATGCTCGAAGACACATTTTTGCTTGGCGCGGCCCAAATATGGTTGCGTTTAAACAGAGATGATATGTTTTCCATTCAATTACTCATACAACATACAGATAAAACTATTATTCTTTCGTCTGTGACACTGAATCAATAAGCCAGAAGTCCCACAACAATTTCATGGTGATTTTCTTCATAGCAATTGAAAATAACATAATCAATCTCATCTTGTATAATAAACCTCAGAAGCACACGATTAATTAACTTTTTCATCTGTGGGACTCCGTGAACTGCGTATAGAATTCACTGTTTCTCTTCATTATATCAAGACAAGGACCTAAAAGCCTCTCGAACGATTCCCGCTCCAAAAACGCAACTTTCACATCACCTAATGCATAAACGTTTGCTGATCTAGGTTGGTTTTCTATAAGAGCTAATTCGCCGAAATATTTACCCTTTTCATGTCGTCCTACTTCTTCCTCCTCTCCATCCGGTTTAATAATGGTGACCCGTATCATGCCTTTCTCTAGGAAAAACATACCATCCGCTTCATCACCCTGCTTTATAATATACTCTCCATCTTTATAAAGCTTTGAATTAAGCGCGTCTGCCAAATTTGACCGTTCGTAATTTTCAAGTGATTTCAAAAGTGGAACATTTTCTAGAAGTTCTTCATACATTTTACGTTTTTTGAAAGCGCTCTTCAGCACAATTCGTCTGAAAGAGTTTCTGTCCATAGCCCACAAAGATCCTGGAGTGGCTGCGATAACTGAAGCTGACCGAGGCATGTTGTACAACAGCGCTAGCTCACCAAAACTACCTTTCTCTTCAAATCTGTGCACCTTCCTCTCTTCACCGTTCACAGTAACTAACACATCATACATCCCTTTATCAATAACATAAAAGTTATCTCCATCGTCACCCTGGCGTATTACCGTATCTCCAGGATTGACAACGGTTTCAAACATGGCGTCGAGGACATCCTGCATCTGTTCCGGTTCTAGAGCACGAAACAATAATATACCACTTACTGCTTCTACTAATCGCTCTCTCTGTTCATCAGTTTTCGGATGTATCGTTTTTTCGTCGTCGCTTTCGTCAGTTTCTGGGTCATAGCGTTCAGCAGACACAGACTGTCGTCTAGCGTAACGGTTACATTTTTGTAGTTTTGGTTTAAATTCTTCCTTGTCGGGTTCTCCAGCATTGTCATCATCAACTATTACATACATAGGAACTGCTTTAGGGCGTCTGTTTTCACGTGCTTTGGTAAAATACTGAACGGCAAAATCATACATATCACCCGGTCTGTCTCGTAGAACTGCCACGGTGAAATCCCTAAGGAGATCACCCAATCCATCAGGTATTTCTATATTCATATTGTCGTTGTGAAATTGAAGGCCTCTTTCTTTCATAAATACTTCTTCTTCAGTTCTCCAATGCTTTTATGATTCGTAAATTAATCCTTTGATGAATGTCATAAATCCAACGTTATCATTCTAAAAACGTTCTTAGGCTTAAAGTCTTAACCATAAATTATATTCAGTTAAATAATATCGTATATAACAATAAGCATGGCATATTATTTGTTATTTTCACACTTGCACTTCCTAATTGACAGAACATGTGAACTATATTTCACAACATCATTTCAGTCACTTTCACAGTTACTATTACCTGACATAATACAGTTTCATAAATCATATAAACCTGTAAAGTATATCTCATAAATCGAACTCCTTAATACATCTCAGTTTGATAACATTATATAAATTCAGCTTCACTGTGTGTTTTGTAACTTTCAAAATACTCCATATATTAGTCACCTCCCCTCCGTAAAATTTAGCTTCATAAATAACGATAATCAACACCACATTACGTTTAGCAAATCATACACCAATCCATCCATACTTTAATTTCATAAATTGCACCTTGGGAAATGATATAAAATCAATTCTTAACTTTATATCGTACGTTACGCACTAATCCATATATAGTTGCTTGATGAATCAAACTTCAATAGATGATACAAAGTCAGCACCGTGGTATATTTTGAAGATCACTAATCCGTATATATATTTATTTTCCACTTGTGAAATATAGAAGTATTCAAAATCCCATACACTTCAATTATGACTGAACGCGTGATTCTCCTTTAGCAAACTTCAGTCTCCCAGACACTATAGGAAATCGATGTACCTTTGAAGTTATCCGCTGTGACTGAATGAAGGTATGTAGGGGTTTGTTAGTTAAATACGTCCGTTCTTTTCATACATGGCGGCCTCACCTGCAATAAAAATCTTACTATTAGAAAACATATCAGCCATGGCGCTAGAAAACATCTGAAATGTGCGCGTAGCAAAAACTCCGATCAGCCTGCATAGTGCGCAAAGCCTGGACAGGGCCTTCTATATTCACCAATATATGCTGCTTTATCACTTATTTCTGTAAGAGGGTAACAAAGGCCCTGCTCAGACTGCGCGAGCGCAGTCTGAGCAGGGACTTCGTTACCACCATATGGCATAGTCCCTTTTGTAGCGTCACGCATCAATTCGAATTGAGGTGATCAGAGGAAATCCAACATTCCGACTTGTAAGAAAAGATTATATAATTTTACTTGTGTAATTAGGAGGCATAGTTCTACACTATCGAAGATCTGGTTATCAAGACATTTGCCATCCGTTCATATTCTGTACAACAAGCTACTTGCAAATGACTGCATATGAATTTAAGAGATATTCGTGCTTGACTCGGCGCCTATTACATGTGTATGCATGTCTACTGCTTGACGCGACGCATATTATATGCATATTTGTGCTTTACGCGGCGCCTCTTATATACTGTATGCATGTGAAGCGCTTGACGTCGCGCTTATAATATTCATGAGAAGCGCTTGACACGCTTTTTATATAAATGTCGAACGTTTGATGTGACTCCTCTTATATGTAAGTGAAGCGATTGACATGTTATATATATGTGAAGCGTTTGACACCCCTCCTATTATATACATGTGATGCTTGACGCCCCTCCTATTATATTCATGGGAAGCGACTGACGCTATTCCTATTATATACATGTGAAGCGATTGACGCTATTCCTAATATTTACATGTGAAACGCTTGACGCCCCTCCTATTGCATACATGTGAAGCGCTTGACGCTATTCCGATTATATACATGTGGTGCTTGACGCCCTTCCTATTATATACATATGAAGCGCTTGACGAGACTCCTATAACATGTATATATATACGCTATTCCTAATATATACATGTGAAGCGCTTGACGCCCCTGCTATTATATACATGTGAAACACTTGGTATCCCTCAAATTATACACATGTGAAGCGCTCGACGCTACTCCTGTCATATGCATGTGAAGCGCTTGACATCCCTCTTATTATATACATGTGAAGCGCTTGACGTCCGTCTTATTATATACATATGAAGCGCTAGATGCTGTTCCTATTATATGCATGTGAAGCGATTGTCGCCCCTCCTATCGTATACATGTGAAGCGCTTGACGCGTCTTGTATTATAAACACGTGAATCTCTTGACTCATCCTATTACATGTATATATATGTGAAGCGCTTGACTCTCATCCGCCTGATACTACTCCTCTTACATGCGTGCAAAGCGATTGGTGCCCCTCCTATTATATACATGTACATGTGAAGTGCTTGATATGACTTTTATTATATGCATGTGAAGCGCTTTACGCTATTCATATTATAAGCATGTGAAAAGGTTGACGCGGCTCCTATTATATGCATTTAAAGTGCTGGACGCTACTCATTTTATATGCATGTCAAGCACTTAATGCTACTCCTATTTTATGTACGTGAAGCGCTTGACGCGGCCGTCTGAGTACTAGTATTTATACGTAGAGCGCTTGACGCGACTCCGATTATATTTACGAAGCGCTTGACGCGACTACTATTTATACTCGTATGCACATCGTGTATGTGAAACGCTTGACGCGACTCCTATTTTGGGTATGGGAAGAGCTTGACGCGACTCCAATTATATGTATGTGTGAATCGCTTGACGCGACTCCAATTAGGTATATTTGTGAAGCGCTTAAAGCCACACCAACTTGATGTGTGTGAAGCACTTGCTGCTAACTCTATTGTATGTACATGTGAAGTGCTGTACACGTCTCCTACTACATGTATGCAGAGCACCTGGCGCTACTGCTACATACCTTGACGATACTCAAGTTTAATGTATGTGAAGAATTTTACAAGCTATCCCAATTATATGTATGTGAAGTTCTTGAGGCTACTCCAGTTATATGTATCTTAAGCACTTGATGCTACACAATGTGTGTGAAATACTTCACGGTATTCCAGATACAAATGTATATGTATGTGAAGCACTAAACATAAACAATTATATTTACATGAATATGGACCACTCGAGACTACTCCAATAATATACATTATGATTGTCAAGCCGCACATATTCATTAGAGACTTTGCTTTTGCTATATGTCGATAAATACTGCTGCATTCAATGATTCCGTAAGCCAAGCTTGAATAGTACATATATGTGAGGGCGTACACAGGCTCATCGTGCCTCTGCTGTTCATGTATACCTCGAGAGCCTTTTTCGCATGATGCGAGTCATATAAATAGAATTCATGGAGCAGTGAATTTGAATATCATAAGGCAAAAACACTGCTCAACGCATACACAAACAATAAAGAGGCACCCTTGCCATCAGATGTTTTGCCAGATGCTTGTATTTTGTCGGCGAACAGCAAAGGCTCAGATCTGACTGCGCATGCGCAGTCAGATATGAGCCTTTGCTGATCGCATATGTGCTACATCATCTCCATGTTTTTTTCTTGTCGCAGCTTTAATGTTGATAAGCTGCTGACGCACATTTCACCAGCATTAGTTGCTAAAGGAACGGATTCACACGTCAGTCCAACATCTGCGAAGATACTTGCAGCATCAAAATTAATTGATCTTCATTATAATACCACACCCTTTGCTAGAGGTATGACAATAGATGCGACCGCATAGCACATATAGAAAACCTTTAACGCACAGTACTGTCTGACCGCGTCACACGTACATGTACAAAGCCTTCAGCGCACAATACAATCTGACCGCATCACATCAACAAAACCTTTAGCGCGTATGAGTAGCGCAAACGTCCAGATCGACCTGTAGACGCGTCAATACGTTAAGTGTATTACATGGCCTATCCTTTCTATTAGTATGTCATTACGAAAACATGCCTATTCAAATGTATTGAAAATTTTACCACCAAAAAAAAAATGAAAATTTTCAGATAAAAATTCTGATATTTTTCATATTTCTGCTCAAAACCATAGATTGTGGGTACTCGATAGAACCGCCTCAGCGAGGCGGTTCTAACGAGTACTCACAATCTATGTTTTTGAGCAGAAATAAGAAAAATAATATATACCCCTGTAAACCCCAGTTTTTACTATATAAAATGGGGTTTGAGGGGGTCAAAATTATATAGGAATGTTTTCGTGATGGTTTATTTCAGGCGACATTTGCATGCTCATGCTGCTTACGCCTTCACTGTTCGCATGTCCTTGCAGGCCAATTTTTCAGTGGCACGTGAAAAATAAACAAATAAACCCGGATTTTAAGTATATGTGAAATATTATAAGGCTCGAAATCGACGCTTGAAGCATGACCAAAATCATTGTGCTTTGAGTCTATGGCAATCATTGTCATTGTCGTAATCGGAATAAATCCTTTCATTACGGCGTAATGTTTCAGTCTTGCGTGTTTGCGTGCTGACTGCAATAGAATGCGAGCATTTTGACGTATTTGTGCACAAAGAGCAAACATATATACGAACGCACACATTAGGATACCACAATGTGATATAAAAGAGATTGATGTCGTGTTATGTACTCATTGCGCATGCGCAAACTAGACATATTTACCTATTTATAATGTTAGAAACTTCGGTTCTCAAATAATCAAAACACAACTTTTATGTATTATTAAAAAGAAATCACTTCATAAAAAAAAGAGAGAAATACTTTCATCATATAGTTTTCATCAGTATATTTCTTTAGTCGTTAAGTATAGTAAATCGTAGCCAGAAACAGCGGATGCCTCCTGTTACGCGTATAAAATCATCCTAGCGGGTACTATTTATGCGTTGTTGTCAGAACTACAAAGTATTCAAATATTAGACTCTCAACCTCTCCACATAGGAGTCGACCGTATGACATATGTGACCAGCGTAGACCCAGATACGCCTGCGCATCCGCGCAATCTGTTCATGACTACACTGTTCACTAATAGAATGCTTAAGGTCCATATGTTATGTCAGCGACCAGTGTAGACGCAGACCAGCCTGAATGCGCGGATACATAAGCAGATCTGGTTCTATCGGTCATAAAACAGATTTCTATTTGCAGATGCTCAGTTTTATTAATGAAAAGAAGTAATCGTGATACGCTTCATGTCCTTGAAATGGTGAGCTTAACAAAATCAATCCTTAAAGCGCCATGCGCCGATATTCTGTTCTTTGGTTTCAATTTACAGATAAAAAGCTTGACATTTGATGTGAATCGTCTGCCAAGCAGACGATTCACATCAAATGCCAAACCTTTTTTTCTCCGAAAAAAAAAAAAAAAAAAAAAAGTATTTTAGAATGTCACCTGGTGCTCTTGTGATAGATTCTTTAAGGAGTAAAACTCATCCCACAAAATACTATAAACGGTATGAAATGTGCCCTGTTTTTAAAACAAGTTGATGTTTCTTTTGGAAAATTTAGGTTAAAGTCTATTGGCATGGGCCTATTGTTTTTACCAAAATATAATAATAATAATAATAATAATAATAATAATAATATTACTAATAATAATAATAATAATAAGAAGAAGAAGAAGAAGAAGAAGAAGAAAAAAACCACGAATATCTGAGTCGCTTTTTGGTGATCAAATCTACCGTCTTTTTTTCATGCTTTTCTGATCCTTTAAATTATAGTGTTAATTGTAAGTATTAAACCGAATCGGAATGTACATGTAATGCAGTAAATTAAAAAAATGGACATTGTATAAGAGGGACTGTATTTGAAAGTTGGAGGAAACGATATGTTTACATGTATTTACAGCCTTGCAGTGAAATGGATACACTCTCAGGAAACTACACTCTCAGGAAAGCAACCCAGTCAAAAAGGTTTTTGTTTCTTACTAAAACGAGTCTTCTCCAACCTTGGCAGTAAATTATTTCCTTTTAGACTAGATCCCTTTTCAGAGTGGACTTTTTTTTTCGCAAGGAAGCAAACAGCTGAACATACATCAAGTGTACACAGTCATCTTGAATATTTTTTTTGCATGTTTTGAGTAGAGCTGGGCGCCTGAACAAATCTCCCATACAAAATTCCCATGAGTGCCCAGAGTGGCACCCTATACTACTGTTCTGTAACCATCTTCCAACAGCTACACAACGTATTGATGTCATGACGATTTCAAGAAAAACTTTGTTTCTTTTCCGAGTATGCATCTTACAATTTATCATTTTAATGTTAATGTAATCTTAGACTTGAAACACTTTACATGTATATGTTGCACGGATTTATGTCTGTAACGTCATACACATTGCTTAGTAGCCATAGAAACGAAATCTCATTAACTTACAACAAATAATAATTATTTTTTCACCTTCTATATCAGGTTTCAAAAGCAAATACCATATGTAGTAGATATAAGATGCCGTTTCATATAAAATCCATTTAGAAACGAAACGCGCTTTCTCCAGCTCACAATTTAACTCTTAGAGCGCAGAGCAAAATTTACAGCATATGATATTTTATGTTGTTTTTTTTTTGTTTTATTTTCACAGTAATTAAGTCTTGAAATTTCATGTGAATCGTCTGCTTAGCAGACGATTCACATGAAATGTCAAAACTTATTTTGTATGAAAATTAATAACACAATTATTTACGAATCTCGTCTCCTGCAGTTGTGATTGGCGCTTTAAGGGTTAAGCTCCAAATTAACTTTACAGGCCGGTACTGACTTGTATATCACTTGCATGCAGACGATTCACATGAAATGTCAAAACTTATTTTGTATGAAAATTAATAACACAATTATTTAGAAATCTCGTCAGCTGCAGTTGTGATTGGCGCTTTAAGGGTTAAGCACCGAGTTAACTTTACAGGCCGGTACTGACTTCTACATCATTTGGTGTTTCTTTTTTCAGACCAATATGTATGGTATCTACCCGAACTATTCTAATACCGTATTTAGCTTAATAATTTGGACATAAAGGCCTAGGCCAACATTGTAAACCTAGATCAGACACACACCACAGTAAGTAGGATCTAACTGTTTGCTTCTTAACCTGGGCCCAGTTGTTCAAAACTAACGATATCGTTAGTTAACATATCGTCAGAACTTTGATCATTAAATATGGAGTATACGGTAATATTTTTGCTGAAAAAATATGAGTAGGTTTTGCATTTGCCGGACCAGGGTTAAGAAAATGGGTTATACTTGGTAGTTTCCTAACAATTTGTACAATGGAAGCTACTTTTGTACTACTTTTGTAGTTTTCCAAACATTTTGTACAATGGAAGCTACTTTTGTACTACTTTTGTAGTTTCCCAAACATTTTGTACAATGGAAGCTACTTTTGTAGTTTTCCAAACATTTTGTACAATGGAAGCTACTTTTGTACTACTTTTGTAGTTTTCCCAACATTTTGTACTTTGAAAGCTACTTTTGTACCTTCCTATTGGGTTTCTTGTACATCAATCCCATTCTGAAAAGAGGTCTATTCTAAAAGGAAAGAATTTGCTCCCTTTTAGAATAGACCTTTACAGAAAGAACATAGGCCAATAATTTGATATTCTGTGAGAATGAAATAATACGTGTGAGTAGATTTGAGCTGCAACGCCAGAAAACATACCTTGGGACGTGTGCGGCCAGAGAATATTCAGATTGGCCTGCTGTTACGACCGAGCACTCCTACCTTCGATTATCTGCCTTGGCAGATTACGCATAGCTTCTAAGTATATATTCAATCTCTGACAACTGCGTCAGGGAGTCGACTCTTTGGCTCAGTGGTTAGAGCATTGGATTTTTAACCGGGAGGACCGGGTTCGATTCCCAGGAAAGACGGAATATTTTTTCAGCTATGCTTCATTCCTTTGTTACGGCTTTCATGTCGTAAGATGGGGGCTCGTCCGAGATTGGACTTTATACGCCGAAAATGGCTTCACGTCATCATAAATGATGACTTCCTTGAAGAGGGGGAGTGTTACGACCGAGCACTCCTACCTTCGATTATCTGCCTTGGCAGATTACGCATAGCTTCTAAGTATATATTCAATCTCTGACAACTGCGTCAGGGAGTCGACTCTTTGGCTCAGTGGTTAGAGCATTGGATTTTTAACCGGGAGGACCGGGTTCGATTCCCAGGGAAGACGGAATATTTTTTCAGCTATGCTTCAATTCCTTTGTTGCGACTTTCATGTCGTAAGACTGCTTATTCGCCCAGTCTGATCAGAATCTGCACTGGGCGCATTTTGGATAGCCAAGGTTCGACGTTTCCATTACGAAAACACGCCTATCTAAATATATAAAAAAAACGAACGTAAAAAAACTGAAAAAAAAAAAAAAAACTCTGATATTTTTTCAAATTTCTGCTCAAACATACATTGTGGGTACTCGTTAGAACCGCCCCGGCGAGGCGGTTCTAACGAGTACCCACAATCTATGTTTTCGAGCAAAAATAAGAAAACTAATGTATACCCTGTAAACCCCAGTTTTATTATATAAAAGTGGGGTTTAAGTGGGGCGACAATTATGTACGCATGTTTTCGTAATAAAGACTGATCAGACTGCGCAGATGTGCAGACTGATTTGAGTCTTCAATGGGCGCTCATGTAAAAAGTTACTTTTATTTCATGTTGCGGTTCATTTGATCTTGGACTTTGTGTTCGTTTTTTTTTATCTATTCCCAAGTTCCATATAAGGGCATGTAAGTTGCTGTAAATTTCAATTTATTATATCGGAAAAAGCCCGAATTTATTGACACAAGTATTAACATTTATTAACATGTTCAATCTTCACTATTTATCATTAAACAATACAATTATTACTAATCGATGTTAGAGTAAATTTTATTGACACTGTGAGAGATATCGACTATAAGTAATGCAATAAACAATTGAAACAATGCTTGAGAAAAGATTATTACGCCAAATGAGAACAACGAAGTACAAAATCAGCCTGTGCATCGGTGCTGTCTTCGGTGTTCAGCGATGTATTCTACAGGTTTGCATTGATTCTGTCAGCGGACAGTGACGCCTCTGATCGGATTGGGAGGGACAGGCTCGTATGCAATAAATACGAGTTTTCGCAAGTTCCTACAGCGTAGACTCACTCTTTGAAGTCTCAACAACATCTGTGCTGTTTGCTAGCAAAATATAAAATAAGCAAGATCTACAAAATTTGTGGAGCCCCTAATCAGACTGTGTAAATGTGCTGGTTGACCTTCATGTACGTCTACGGGGTCCCATAATCTATACTGACCTGTTTTAGTGAATAATTTACGGCATTGCAACATGAGAAACTGTATCTTCAGATATATGCGTCAAACAAATTCTCAGATCAGCCTATGTATTCGCGCAGTCTGATCACTTTCCCCTGTCCCTTTAAGAAAACCTGGATCCTTGGCTATCCAATGAGCGCACAACGAAGACTCTGATCAGATTGCGCGGATGAGCAGGCTGATTTGAGTCTTCGCTGGGTGCACATGTCCTAAGGTACATTTTCTTAGGATAAAAGGTTCAATTGCTGATTTAAATCCTTAGAATATCCGACACGACGGAGGCAATAAATGCGCCATGCGAAAAGGGACATACGCCCACTGTCAACAGCAAATATCAAGGGCATTCTCGCGAATCGAGCAGTTTTCGCAGTCTTTGGTAAGAACAGAAAAAAATCAGGTTGTCGTATGTTTCAAACAGTAATTATAGTAATTTGTTTTGTTTCCTCATAAAACATATGTTGTGGATACTCATAAGAAGCACCTCGGCGAAGCGCTTCTAATTAGTACCAACAACATATGTTTATGCGGAGAAATAAGAAAAAAAATACTTAAGCCGCAACGTCAGAAAACGCACCTTCTGACATCTGCGCCCAACGGAGATTCTGATCAGTCTGCGCATTCGCGCAGACTGACCAGAATCTCTGTTGGGCGCATTTTGGATAGCCAAGAATGCAAAGTGTCTTTATACGGAAAATGAAGACTTTGCAGTTGCGCAGGCTGGTTTGATTCTTCGCTGGGCACATGTAAGAAGCTACCTTTTCTCACGTTGCGGCTCATTCATCTTGATACCCCTCTTTTCTTGAGCTACATGCGCAGAATAATTTTGAACAAGAACAACGTAATATATCATGATTGGATAAGCTGGCCGACGGGGCCGACGGGGCCTCCGCTCTTCGCTGTTATGACCGCTTGGTCATGAAGTGATTCGCATGATAAATGTCTCTTAATGGAACAAGCTGTATATCTACGTAAAGTAATGGAAAGCAATACAGAATGATGGCATTGTAACGTTTATGTAACTAGATTGTACTACTATCACATTAGAATCCTCATAAATAGAGCTACATCTGAGATAGTCTTGGTAACATCACTTCTTTGCCATGTTCCTACAGCGAGGACTGTTTCTTAATGTATTTAACACTGCTGGATGAGTGCAAACACTGTACATGTAGCGTATGATAAGATGTCGTGTTCTACAGTGTGTGATCTAGGTATATATTTTTGCAAATAATATGTAGGGTTAATACTTGGCGATATCGGGTGTGTAGTATAGACAACCATTTTTATACCGACACCCGAACAACGATAAAATTCTTTATAATGACAATTTGTCACGAAATCTTGGCTTAAGAGGTAATAGTTACTCACAAATTATGCAAGAATATTGTATCTTATACTTTAAACAAACATATGCTTTGGGTATTTGTTAGAATCGCCTCATTTAGGCGATTCTTACAAATATCCAAAACATATGTTCTATGAGGAAATAAGAACTTATTTTCTTACATATCCATCTGCTCATTAGGTATTCTGTACAACAGCACATTCATTTTAATGGCAACGTCTTTGGGAACAAATGCTGCCGTTGAAATGAGGGTTCACTGTGCATTCACAGGGTTTGCAATTTACTTGCATACAGCAGTTGGCAACACAGTTCACATTGAAATGAATCTTATTTTTAGTCTGTAACCATTTTGGTAATCTCTCCTTGACAAAATGTGAAACCAAATAAATATGTAGTGTTTTCCTAAATTTCCTAGCCAGGCTGATTATCCATGATGATACAAGCGTATTCAAAACAAACGTATCAACAAACTTTAACCATTTAATTGCCCACTCACTATTGATTCTTGCACAACTTTCGATTTTGGCGATTTGCGTCTGGAAAATGAGATGTTGCCGGAGATTACTAAACATTCCCTTAAGGGGTCATGTCAATTATCAAGTAAGCATGTTCATCGGTACACATGATGACCTAGAACACTGTAACCAAAGTAAAGAAACGAAAACTTATGTGGTATGACATGGACAAGGCAGTCCTTTTAACGTAAATACTAAGGCGCAAACAGAAGAGGCATCCGGAAACAAGAGAAACGAAAACTTATGTGGTATGACCATATATCATGTTCTTCAGGCATCACATGGCCAGGGCAGTCCTTTAACATAAATACTAAGGCGCAAACAGAAGAGGCATCCAGAAACAAGAATGGTAAATAATACAGGCCTTAAGTGTGCCAGTTCCACAGAGCTGTTGAGATACAAGGAGACAAAGAGCCTCAAAGTCTAGTTCGTCAGTGGTATCCCAACGACCAACAAGACTGGATATATTTGAAAGATGTTCTACGTTTGTGATGGTTTGATATGTGATGTTTGTTTTGTCATTATTTGTTCCTCATCTGTCCTTCTTTTGGTGCCTCGGGAAGCTTGTGCTTCCTAATTGTGGCATTTTCTTGGTATCGCTAGGCCACCTGCTTATATTAAATCCGTTTTAAAAGTATTCAATCCAAAAGAAAAAAAAATCGGGGTGTAAGAGTAGAAACCCTTTACAGAAAGAATCCAATCCATTTTGACAGAGCTGCATTCCTTGAAAGTGTACCGACTGGCGAAAACATGTCATTCGACATGTCACCGTAGCCAATACAGAGTCGGATCCAGAATTTCCCATAACCCTTTAAGCACTGCGTGTACTTTTTTATGATCGCAGACAATAGTTTGATTTTTATTTTGCAGAGAAAATAAATAAATATTTCATGTGCATCGTCAATAAATTGTAATTACCTGTAAAAAAAATAGTAAAATCAGTTTTAGAATGTCCTCTTCGCGTTTTAAGATCTATGTGTGATGATGTGATAGCAAATCCTTCATTTTGAATATTTCAGTTGAGATACTGTAGTATCGAATATAGGGTTCGAACATGGTTTTTCAATACATTAACTTTCGCCAGATTCCGTAGGAGGTGTTGAAAACCGAGGCCGGAGGCCGCGGTTTTCAACACCTTCCAAGGGGCCTGGCGAATGTTTTTGCATTAAAAAAACATTTTTGATCGCTATTATTGCATAAAAACTGAAAACATTTGCTATATTTCGCGTTACATCGCGTTATATCTTGCACTATTTTGTTTCGCCTTTTCACTGATGTCTCGCGAACGCAATTTCCACGGACTATGCTCGTTCTAGGGTCGGGCAGTACACATCTTGTGACGGCAGAAATTCTATGGCCCCGGTACGGGCATATTGAAAGTTGCGAAGTCGTGCATTAACAGCGCGTGAATTGCCTCGTTAATACACGGCTTTTCGCCGGTTAATGTACGGCTGTTAATAACGTGCGGCACTGCTTTTTATGCTATAATACCGAATACAATACCGCATGCAGGTATATTTCCTACAAACACGGTACTGATGTACTAGTCACATAAATACTTAACACCTCCGAGACTGTAAGAAGGATGGGGCGTGTAGTCAATAAACTGACCACAGCTCACTATTTGCGCATCGTAAAATGTCATTTGACGCTAGTTTGTGATAATAAAACTTAATGCAATAGTGATGGTTCAATAGTATTAGTCATGAATACCATCAGTTAACGCTTAGCACTCTGGATAAATTTTCAGTAGACGACATTTTGAAATATTTTTATCTTTTCTCAGTAAACAGGACTTGGCATTTCATACAAACTGGCTCTAGTTGTCTCCAGTGGAGACGATTTGCATGAAATGCCAAATCCAATTTTCTGGGAAAAATAAGAAAAATGTCATCTGTTTGTCGTCTGCTGAATTAGCCCAGAGAGTGGTAAAAGTCAACAATGAATATTAGCACAATATCAGAATAACATCAAAATGAGAAAACAGAAAATATATTGTCATCTTAGTGCAAATGGAAGATATATACAAGTTTGGTCTAGGCTGACATGTTAATAAAGTATGGAAACGTGTCGGTACCCCCTAATATTCTTTCCGCCAGACAAAATATATACCAAGAAACACGATAATAACATGTTATGTTGACATATGTTATGTCGATAAATCGGGGTAAATTATAATGATATAATTTATCGCGATCACTATATATAGTTATCTCGAAATGATTCATAACGCATCACATTGTATTGACTGCGCGAAATGAATCTCGCACCATACTTTTACATATACCAGTTACATAACTACGATTTTTATTACCAGTATAGTCATTTTGCAAAAGTAAAAGTGACTTTCTCTCTCTGTGGTATTATTATTTATATTACTTTGTGCACATTATTTTTAAATTCCGTTCTTTTTTTTCTGGATAAGCATCACGAAAAGGTGAACTTTCTAGATGGCAGGAAGCATGACAAAAAACTTGATTTTCAAATATATTTAATTTCATTTTGTTAATCCAACTCCCTCGGGGTTTGATCCTGAAACAACCCTATACTAAAGATGGTGTTTTTCAATTATGAAGTCATTCTGTCAGATTCTAACTTTCAAACATGAAAGTTGATTGAGTCGTAAGGAGCAGAATATTAAAGCATGTTTCCTTTGGTCATGCTCACTTAGCCCACTTAAAGACCCATGTCAGATCTTTATCTTTTTCTCATCAAATCAACGCATTCATCTCTGACCATCAGCCTTGGTGTCAACTTTCCAGTTTTTGAAAACTGAACCGGAGTTATGATTTCAGAAACGTTTTGCATATGCTCAATATGACCTATTATGCATTTTGACCCATAGCCCCACCCAAGGTACGACCCAGGGTTCAATATAAAAAAGGTAAAGTCTAGGGAGTGCTACAATAACAAGCTGCAACCCTTCTAAGACACCAAGAGGAAGAGGAACAGACAAAACCAAACAAGCGCAAATCGAACAAACGTACGAAACGCACTAAGATTAGCTCTCTCTTCCCTAAGCGAGGTAATCTCAATGCTAAAAGGACTGAAAAAAATACAAGAACAAAATAACACAAAAGTTTTGGTCATGCCTCTACGGAATGGCCTGTCGTATGGAGGCGTACTGGTATCCCCTAATATTTTTTCTCGGTATATTTTTTTTTCGCCTTTAAATTGCATTAAGATCAAGTTATTACAACATAACGATTCCCGTAACGGCGAGATAAACACCATGTTTGCACATTATATTTATTTCACTTTGTCTGTCACTTCGTTTTAAATTTTCTTGCAATAATTTTAAACGATAAAATTATGTTTGTATTGCCTAAATATTTCGTATTGCATATCACAGCTTTATTTTAGCGACGTAACGTATATTTATTGCGGAGCTTTAATGAAACATCTAAATATATGAAATCTTTATATCGTTATACGTATTGTTAAGAATAATTAGTGGGAACGATGGCGTTAGGTCGTTCATGATCACGATGAATAATATCATTATCATTATAATTTACCCAGATTTATCGGTGTAAAATATGTCACCATAACATGCTTTTATCGTGTTTCTCGATATATTTTTTTTTCTGGCGAAAAGAACATTAGTATGGAAGCGTATTGGTAACCCCCTTATATTTTTTTCACCACTTATATTTATGTAGAGAAACATAATAATACCATGATATGGCGACAAAATTTTGTCGACAAATCGTGATAAGTCAGTATGATAATGTTATAACATATCGTATTCGCTACATAGATGCATGTTGTTCACGAAATATTTGATCATGTATGACATTTTCTTTACTGCGTAGAATTTTTATCACGCTATATTTTTATACGCTATACCAGTAGGTTTTTCGTGCATTTCAAAGAGTTATTTCATTGTCGCAGACCATTTTGTCGTCATAATATCTATTGGCTGGAATAAGTGACGTTACATGGGCCACTGAAGGGAAAACTTGGCGAACAAAATAGGTTAAAAAGCAATTAAAAGACACGAGGTTTTCATCGGTACTCAGTTACCATTAACGGAAAGAAAAATGTCTAGCACACATGCTCAACCTTGCTTTTAAATACATATACACAATTTTATGAACAAGTGGGCCAAATGATTATCCCTTTCTCAAAACTAAGATGTAAAAATATACGTGTACCCTTGCGTGTACCAAGCTAAAACGTGTACAAATAAACATACAGAACCGATGTACCGGTTTATCTTGAATCCTGGGTAGCTTGCCCCTTCCCCCCTCCCCACACGGGGAGTGAAGCTGCCTTTGTGCGGTTTGTCTCCCCTCCGGGGTGAAGATACTCCGGGGTATGCCCCTCACCCTGGGCAGCTTGTCCCCTCCCCTAGGGGATGAAGATACCCTGGCCTGAGGAGCTTGCCCCCCACCCCAGAACACCTGACAGGACTTAATGCAGAAAGAAAAAAATATTGAAAAACATACATTTGTACTGTTCTGATAATTGAGCGTTATAAATTTGTTATAAAAAAATAAATATTATTTTGAACTGAGTTTGCGAGGTTTTCCTGAGTGTGTGTGTGTTGGGGTTGGTGGTGGGGTGGAGGGGGAAGCTGCCACGGGTAAGGGGCAAGATACCCAGGGTTATCTTGCCCCCGGGGACAAGCTGCCCGGGTGGTGTGGGGGTGGGGCAAGATAAACTGTTACACCGGTTAAAACTTGATACTGACGAAGAGACAAACAATTTAACAGAGCTGAGCCGCAACAAATGTACCGCAATAGATGAGACCGCTTAAATTACTTGGGTTATTGGGACACTTGCAGGATTTTCTCGCCGACCCTAAGCATTCGGTCCCCCTGGTAGCCTCTTTTGATTGACAAATGATGTCAGTGTTCCGCTTTTGATTTTTGACCGTGCGTATGGCGATAAAACAATACAGATATCAAGATCTTTAACTTCAGTTCCGCAAAAATCATACAAAATGTAGCGTTGTTTCGTAAAACATATGTTGTAATGTGCAGTACAAAATATTCAAACAATACAAATTACCACATAATGTTGTCGTTTTTATATAATTACGAGAATATCAATAACGAAATAAAATTAAAATGAAATAATGAACACGTGAAAACATTGTTTTTATCTAACTTTTATGGAAAACAGTATATAGTAAAAACTCGATATTTTTGCATTTTCATGACAAAAATATTGCCACGAGAAAAAAATACATGGGGGGGGGGGGGGGGGGGGAGGGGGGGTGTTGGGGTGGGGTGGGGGGGGGGAGGGTACCAATACGCTTCCATACATAAAGGGGTACCAATACGTTTCCATATGGTATAGGATAATACGCTTTGCAATAAGAAATATGGCATAGAATTAATAACAAATAATCTGCATGGTGTCTAATCTTCATCACAAAAAAAGGAAGAAAATCATTTATGAGCATAGTTTTCTTTAGCATATACACTAAACTACTAAGCACTTTACTCGTGTTATCAAGGCAAAAACGCATCTGAGAATTAAAGATTATACTGTACATATATGTTCCTTAATATGAGGACACACATGAAATATGTGTGTAAACTCAGCAGTCCCAGATATAAAACATCTTAATGGATTGGTTTGATCAAGACTCATTTCTCTGCTAATAGGTATGGAAATTCCAACTATGTTGACATTTTCATATTTGTAAGCAGAGAAAATTTCATGCTCGGATGAGTTGAGCATGAAAAAAAATTATAACCTCGGGGCCAGGACTCAGTTTCACATCGTTCCTGAGTGAAACCAAAGACGCACAAAAAAGAAGAACTGCAGCGGAAAAAGGATAAATGTCTAACCCCTGACACAACTAAGCCCAGTTTTGTAACAGTACTGAATTTTATAGTACAAACCGAGGGTTGAGCGCAAGACTACGGTAACTCAAACATATTTTTGAAACCCTTATTTAGGGGCAACTTGGACCCCTTTGTAAACAATGCAAATTTAGGTGTCATTGCTCATGGGAGCAATGGCACCTAAATTTTCATTGTTTACAGAAAGAAATGTTGTAATCTTCATAACGCCTTCATGTTGAGGAGATTAGGTTTGGGGAAAAACAACCATCTGACTTACGCCAGTCTTGCGCTCAACCCTCGAAACATCAATGGTATCAGAGGCAAACTCCTCGAACTTTTAGCGTTTCTAGATGCTCACCAAGCTCATGTTATGGCTATTTCAGAAACAAAGATAAACAGCACAACTACAACTTCTGACCTGTTCCAAGAAACTTGTATGTATAGTGTGTACAGAAAATATAGAAATACTCATGGTGGAGGGGTGATGTTACTCATTCATTAGACATCTCTCACATGCCAATCATGAATTTGGAAAATAACTCTTAATCAGCTTGGGTAAAAATATTCGCAAATAAATCTTCTCACTATGTAGCAAATTGGTATCGACAGCCAAAAAGGACTGTCGAAGACTAGACTTCCAGTTGTTTAAAGATCAGCTTGATCAGATTAAGTCTCAGCATAAGGGTAAAATCTTCCATCAGTCCATGTACTAGGTGACTTCAACTTCAGAGAAATTGTCTGGCCTAGCAAAATCTGGTACCATGCTAAATCAGTCCGGAGGACAAATGTTACTTGATATTATGGATGATCATGGCTTGGAATAAATAATACACTTCCCTATTCGTAATAAAACACCTTGGACTTGATTCTAACCTCTTTATCTGGTCAGTTTCAGGATATTCACTCTCTGGACAAACGTAGTGATCACGTCATTATTTCAGAACTTTTAAGAATCTTCATTCCACATATAAAAAGGTAAGAGAAAAGTCTACCTTATGAATTTCTTAAAAAGCAAATCATTTGGTTCTGGTATTGGCGAAAAGACACTCAGGTGGATAGATTCCTTTCTTTGCTATAGAATACAACGAGCAGTTGTAAAATGTGAAACTTCGGTGTGGGCTTCAGTTTTGTCGGGTGTCCCAGAAGGGACCGTTCTTGGTCTATTATTGTTCTCTCTGTACATGTCCACAGACATTGACTCTGAAATAAGACTCTTCGCAGATGACTGTATTTGCTATTGTGAAATCAGAGATACAGAGGACTCATTCAAACTTCAGAAGGATATAGATAGATTATGATATTGGGCCAGAAAATGGGGTATGAGATTTCAGCCAGTCAAATACAATATAATGCAGATAACTAGAAAGAGAACAAATGAGATTGAGGCTTGAGGGTACGGTCTTTGAAACTGTGGATTCCTTAAAATACCTGGGAGTAACAATCACACATGACTTGAGATGGAATACACATCATATTAGCAACACATGTACTTAGGCAAATAGAACTCTTGATTTCCTGAGACTAAATCTTTTTCACTGTCCCCAGCATGTAAACCAGCATATAGTGGACTTATTCGCCCCGTTTTGGAATATGGCAGCTGTGTTTGGGAACCCCAAGGCGAGGGTCCAACGAGAAATCAAAGAAGTTAAGAATAGGGCTGCTAGGTTTGTACCTAACAATTACTGCTTTGGAACTGGGAGTATGACTGGAATACTGGAAACATTAAAATGGGAGTCTCTCAAGAAAAGGGGGAGAGACAGTAGACTGGTTCTTTTGTACAAAAGTCTGAAGGGTGCTGTCAGCATTCCAACAGATGATCTTATCCCCTCAATTAGGCGCAGCAGAAATAATCACTCAGTGACTTTTCAGACCCCGCTGCAAGAACTGACATTTACTAAAGCTCATTCTTCCCTCAAGCAATCAGAAATTGGAATGCCCTTCCAGAATCGATCCTTACCTCTAAATACATCAACAGGTAGTAGAATGGACTATTTCAAATATTAGGACAAGTATTGTAAGATGTCCCAATACTGTGGGTAAATACGGTATGGTGTTTGCATATTTAGAATAGTTGAAATTTGTTTGCACACATGATACAATATTTACCCAAAATATTAGGACAGTTTTACTGCTTGCCATAACCATCCTTAACTTTAAATATATCAATTATACTGCTTATAGTCGTATCTAAAAACTATTGCATGAGTGGCTAATACAGTGTCAACTCTAATCAGTCGCCACGTTCTGCGGAGCTTAGTCTGGGACTGTACTGTTTGAATTGGGCTGTGTGTCCTATATTTAGGGTATACTTGGTATTTTTGGAAGTGTACACAGATAAATAAAAATCTCCGTAGCAATACAACAATGAATAATCAAATTTCAATAAAAGTTGAACT
Source organism: Anodontia alba (assembly GCA_964016985.1). Lineage (NCBI taxonomy): Eukaryota > Metazoa > Mollusca > Bivalvia > Lucinida > Lucinidae > Anodontia > Anodontia alba. The sequence continues at coordinate 78,297,201 of OZ024829.1, forward strand.
CGTTCATAGAATAGTTACTGAATGATATAATTTTACTTAAAGTGGGCTGGATATATTTAAATTAAATTTTGTCAATTTCTGTTTGCTTTCCTGCACGCTAAGAGTATACGCTAACACTCTAAATGAAAAGAGTTTGCTCCTTTTATTTTAAGGTAGACGCCTTTCCAAAAGGAAGCTAAAATAATTTTGATAGTGTTGTCTTCCCAGAAAGTGCACTCATTCCCCTTAACAGTCCGGGACATCTGTTGAACTATTGACAAACAGTAAATAGATAACGTTATCAGTTGTAACATGTTGTATGTTATATCCAGACAAAGAGCTGTCTGACATGTAGTTGAAGAGCATGTCTCCGTGGCAGTCTGCATTCGTCTCGTACTCCGCTTACTGATAGTTTATTTGGAAAACAGCGTTGAACTAATCTCAGCAGTGTTCTTGATTTCTTGTCAGATATAGCAGCTAAACATGACACTTCTGCTTGGCCGTTCACTTGAGAAAATTGTTTAGCACGATCTTGTAATGAATACCTTTATCCAATGTATTGGGACAGGCAAGCCTGAGCAAACGGTGCAAATCAAGGTAAGATACTACTAGAAAAGGGCGTCCGATCAGGGCACGTTTTGCTACTCATTGTTTGCTGCTCATTCGTTAATTGTTAGATACACCAACAAGTAGTAAAATGAACTTTCGACAAGATGCCATAGAGAGCGGCGTCCCAGCACTGTCAACAAACCAAGCAGTGTTTAGACTCATCAACAGGTAGTAATGAGAAGCAGAAGTCATCATCGATAGTAATATATGGTTCTGAGATACTTCATAAGAAGCATCATGATTCAGGTTTCCGAGTCGAGGAAATAGTATTTACCTTTTAATTTATCCCTTATATCCGACAGTATTGTAATAACTCCATAAAGGGGAATCGATATGAGGGGCGGGGTATCTCTTTTAAAATTGTTTGCCTTCATTCTGAAAAAGTGAGTGCACTGAAAGAAAAGAATCGGCTCCCGCTTTGGAGCATATTCTTTCCTTTTAACCCGTTGCCGAATAAGCATTTTAACCTCAACACTTTGGACGGGTCCATTTCAAGGAAAAGGGATGCCTAGTTAGTTTTTATTAATGTCATGTTTTATGAAAATTCTTGCATTTATTGAAAACAGTGTAGACTCTGATCAGACGCCTCGTTCTTTGACGTCTGATCTGAATCTACACTGTTTGCTGACGTCTCTTTTAAGGGACATAAGGCATAAATAGATTAAAGTAGACCCCTCTTCAGAAGGGAATGTGTGTGCAGGAGATCACACATCAGAATTGTTTTAAAGAATTAATACCACTCAATATTTGTAATAATTGTTTGCTAAACCAGTTTGGCATGTACAGCTCAGTTACAGGCAAAACCAATTCAATCTGGTGCTATGCTCGATTTGTTTGGGTTGGTCGTTATCACTTTTGTCTTCTCTAGCTTAATGTCCATCATGTCGTCGTTGGTGGCTTTCTCGAGAGATCAACTAGTTATTTGATCTCCTTTTTCTTTATAACGCTTCCATCAATGTCGTCCGCAAGTCGAATGTTAACAAATACTCTGCCAGTAACGCCGTTGTTCATTTAATTTCAGAATGCTAAGGCATCTGCCATTATCCTTTCGAGGAAGACAGTGTAAACAGAGCTGACGAGAGAGGTCAATCCATCTTAAGACTGGTTCTAAACCACTTGCATGCAGGGCCATTAAACAAGACTGTACTAATGGCGTTGTCAGTGTCGTTCACTGGCACGAACCAGATTGAACTTTGTGCTACATTCTTCCATAAAGGCCCACAGGGCTTTATGCCACAAAGTCTGGAAGGCTTCCTTTAATGTACGAAATTTTGACTGAGATCTTGCTGATGATAAAGCTGTTTCTCACATAGACGTTTAAGATTCAATATCTGCTCATTGGTATTTCTTACAGTTTGGAAACCCGTTTGTTCTTCAAGAACTTTTTCTTCTGTCTGAGGTTGAAGTCTGTTGAAGACTATCTTCAACATTACTTTGCTTGGATGGCTTACGTGACTGATGTCACTGATAGTTCGATGATTCTATCACAGCTCTGTGTTTCATGTGTTTAAGAATGTAATAGCTATTGACTGACTCGTGGGTAGTTGTTCGCGTGTTTTCCAGATCTTGTGGCAGAAAAATGTCATGAAATTTATAATGGTTTCTTCACTGGTTTGAACTGGTTCTGCTGACAGTTCCCAACTCCCGACGGGCTGTTTTTTTCTTTCCACCGTTGTTTTTTCTTCAAAACTCTGACGGCTGCTTTACTTTATTTGCGAAATAACAACTGTTGAATTTTTTGGACACTCAAGTACTATGGGACTCCATCGGCTACGTGATTGTAAAGCTCTGAGCAGTACTCAGTTCTTCTATCAAAAATAAAGTGTAGTTCAGTGAGACATTTTTATGCAATGCATGTTTTATTATTTTATATGTTCTTTGTTACTAAGGGCAACTTTTATAGACTAATAGAATGATGGTAGCTTTCCACATTTTACCCTCTACATAGCATTACATCAGTTGATAGACTTTATTGCTGACGTATGATTCCATGTTTTTGATACTGACATTCTGTCAATTTCTCTTTAACTTGATTCATCTCGTTTCGTACAATTTTATGTAATATATCTTTAAGTCCCTCGATGTTCAGCTTTACGTTTTTGGAATCCTCTGCTTTCATCGCCAAGTACAAAAGCTTCAGTTACTAACTGGGATTTCTGTTTGCAACGTGCTTGCCAAGGACCCTGTTGGCTCTACCCGGTACTGTTAAGTGAAAATTTGCAATTATGTTGTCGCGTTTAGTATGTTCACTTCAAACATAATGAATGGTTCAAAACTCTCCACAAGTCTTTGTAATTTGTAACCCCATAAACCCCCATAATATATAGTTAGAACAGGGGTATACAGGTATACTCCTAAGTAAGCAAATTTATAGAATTTTCCCTGTTTAATTCATTTTAGTCTGGAGACCCCGAAAGGGTAACTGGAAAACAGTGCAGAACGCAGTGTCTGATAAGGGTCTACACTATTTGCATTGTATAGAGGAATTTCTATGAAACAAATTAATAAGAAGAATAACTAGTCACCCTGCTATTGAAAGTAGACTGGTCCAAAGAGTTGTGGCAAAAGACTCCACCCGACGTAAATGAACTAAACCAGCATTTCATTTTGCCTTTTCGACCAGCCTTTTACCATATAAATTTGTCTGAATGCGCTTAGAATTAAAAACCTAAAAGGTTGCTTTCGGAAACAAAGAACACACAAAAGTAAGAAAATCGAAGACTCGGTTATATATATATATATATATATATATATATATATATATATATATATATATATATATATATATATATATATATATATATATATATATATATATATATCTTCATATAAAGCTAAGTAGTTTGCGCACCCACCACCGGCTTAAGCGGTTTTCGATTTTTAAAATAACCAGACGGGCTCAATGATCTTAAAGGAAAAGGCAAATATAATCTGAACTATGGTGAAGTAGGGGGACGTTTTACGGCGTCCACGCGACACTGAACACCAGCTGAAGTAAAGAACAAGTAAATCTAAACAGGTGCCAAGTCATCCGTATTACTCATATAATGGTAACAGTGTCATAGATTTCATAATTCTGGATTAAAGAGGCACCTTGGTGTTCCTCGGAAGCATACCTCCGTGTTTTGAAAGGTATAAGGGTGTTTGTTTTTCAATCAAAAGCATTCGATACTGTTCTCATTTTTCCACAACACAAAATGATTTAAGTACACGTAACATACATTTTCTAGAACTATAGTTAAGATGCACAGATTTTAACGTAACGGTTGTTTAGAAAGTGTCTACCGCAGCTGGTTCATTCAGTTTCGCCAGGTCTAATCGGAACTGAGTTTGGGTGCCTTTCTGGCCTTCTGAAGATCATGACAATGTATGAAGTTTCAATATGTGGAAATGTACACGTCGCTGATCAGATATACCTATTACCGTCATACTATGAGATTTATAAAACCAATGAGTTTGGCAATGAAAGGGTCTTTGTCATTTACGAGCAAGAAACGAACCCAAAAGTCCACCTTTTGTTGCTGTTTTACAGACTAATTAGATGCTGTACAATATATCGACGTACATTGGAAGTCATCATCAGCGGAAGATATTGGCCATAAAGGCCATTTTCGCACGTATTGTGTCTAATATAACTTTTCTCTCAGACAGAAGTATAATTGTTATAGAATGACAGCAAGTTTTAAATTTATTCGTATGTTTCCATGCCAATGTCATAATTATCTAAATGTCTGGAAGTTGCGTGTTACATAAAATTAACGCTTTGAAAAACTCCTATGAGAAGCTCTTCTGCTGGCAACATTTTGAAATATCTTTCTTTTTCCCTGAAAATAAGTTTACACTGTCGGTATCTTCCTACATGTGACTGGTACACATATCCGCTGGAAATCATCCCTTTAACATGCATTCAAGAAGGGCAGTTGTCATGTCAGTTTCTGGCGAAAGAATGTGCATAATACAGGTTAACCTCTTAGAGGACTAAGCCCGCCTAGTTAAAGTGTGGTTAGGTAAACTGATCGCGCTCGTCATGACCCTAATGAGTTGATTGGGCCGTAAATATCAAAGCAAAAAAACAAACAGGCATGGAATTACATCAGGTCATTTTAAAGTGCAATATACATTTATCCCCCGCGCTTTTCGAAGAAAAATCGGGGATATTGTGATACCCCTCGTCCGTCCGTCCGTCCGTCCGGACGTACGTCTGTAATGTCACACCAATGCTCCTAGACCATTTAAGCTTGAATGTCGAAATTTTCACAGGCGATAGCCCTATGGATGAGGACTGGAGGAACACATTCGGAATTTTGAGGTAAACACTTGGGTGTGGCCCCGAAGGGTCCAAAATCCATTTTATACAACCATAGTCATGTTGCGTATCAAATGAAAGGTAATGAAGAGTAAAATACAGTGATGCAAAATATTTTGCCCAAGGGGCAAGTCTGGGGGTCACCAGCGGTCAAAACGTAGGGTTTTAGGTCCTTTTTGTGATTGTCACACAACCCCTCCTAGGCTTTTTGAGCTAGAACCTTGAAACTGTCATAGGTAATAGCCCTATGAATGGGGACTGGAGGAACGCATTTGGAAGTTTGATTTGCGCGGAGAAATGCGATGGCGCTGGCGCGAGTGTATGTGATGGCAGGCCATCGACTTGTTCTAGGCGTATTTGTGAGCAGCATCAGAATCAAAACGAGGTTTCGACTGACAGCACCAGTTAAAGACCCCGCGCCCATCTCTCTCTCTCTCTCTCTCTCTCTCTCTCTCTCTGTCTGTCTGCCTCTCGCTCTCTTTCTAAGGAATCAAATTCTTGCCTTTTAGTTTAGTGAATGTTAAACAAAATTTTATAACGCTGAAATTCTTATTTTAATTGATGTTCAGCAGAAAAAAAGTTTGGTTTAAACATGTTTTATTGGTAGAACAAACATGTACAAATACAAATGCAAACAAGCTTAAAATAGCAGCATACAAATGGGATTCAGAAGAAAATCTTGTGACAAGTGTAACTCAACATCCCATTTTACAAACATTTTAAGTAATTTCTAACCGTGATTTGTAATATGTAATATTTAGACAAAAAAAAAAAAAAAAAAAAAATTGGATGATACATGAAATACCATTTTATGGCACAATGTGGCAGTATTTCTTTATTTCGTGTTTCAAAAGGAATTCAATAAGTTTAATACACTTTTACAGCAGTATCAAACATAGCCAATAGGCACTACTTGAAACGGCGCAACGGAAGTAATATGGCTATAGGCTCTATGAGAAATAAAATAGATAAGTACTATGGTTCAACTAGAACAAGATAGAATCAAAGACTTTCATACACATCATTTACATTATTCAGATCAAACAGATAATATCACAGTCAGCATTCTACGTAAATCTATATCGGGCCGTCATCGGCCCGTCAGGGTAGCTGACGGGCCGATGACGTCCCGATATAGATTTACGTAGAATGCTAGCTGGGATCACAGTTCAAAGCTGAAGGCAAATACTCGACATATGTAAAATATTCATTGTTTGTTCATTAGTTTTCTTGACTTGTTATTGAAAAAAATTAGAAATAAAAAACTATTGTACTTGAAAAGGCTTGGTGGTCCCAGTGTTAGTCTTACTCTTTGTTGCTTTGTGATTTATTCTAGGAGGCGATTTGTTGTATGTCTTTCCATGTGTCATTTTGTTCTTGTGTTTTTTAGTCCTTTTAGTATTGCGATTACCTCGCTTGGGGAAGAGAGAGCTAATCTTAGTGCTTTTCGTACGTTTGTTCGATTTGTGCTTGTTTGGATTTGTCGGTTTCCTCTTCCTCTTGGGGTCTGGGAAGGGCTGCGGTTTGTGATTGTGGCACTCCCTGGACTTTTCTCTTACCTTTTTTTGGGTTATGAATACATGATCTTCAACAACATTGACGTTTTGTCTATTTGCGTCTACTGACAGATGTGGTTGCCATATAGAAGCACATTAAGTGTTGGTTAACATGGTGACAACGCATCGCTTAACATCTCGTCTCTAATTTCAAAGCCTCGTACATTCAAATAAAAAATAAAAAAATACCATACATGAATCAAATTAATTATAGGGCTTGAAGAAATTAGGTCTAAAAGTTTTAACATGAAAATTATAAGTTTTAACATGAAAAGTCGAAGTCGAAGTCAGGCGAGCTAAACATGGTAATGAAAGAAAAAAAAAATTCTGAAGTAACTAAGTCAGTAAGAATAATATTAAAATATTAAAGTTGTGTTTCGTCTTATTTTCTTCGTCTTAGCTTCTTGATAATTTATTGAAATACAAATTAAAAACATCTGAAAATATTAAAAAAAATAATATATTGAAATAAGTTGTTAATTAAAAATTAGATAAAGTACCCAGTAAAAGCATTTTTATTCGCGGCCAGTGCTACCATGTTTTTTAGAAGGTAAAGGCTATGATTTTGATCTCAAAGTCATTGAAGATCTGAAATTTCTCACTGATTCTGTTTGCATGAGACATTATTTCCCTCGTTAATTCGGAGCGAAAATTATCGCTGAGATGTACATATACTATCATGCAATTGTGCAATCTCGCCAGAACCTTAGCTGGTAGCTCATACGAGCATTTTCAGCCACATAACCAGGTCCTAGACCGTCTGAGTGTGTTAACATGCGCATTCAAAGTTAGACATTTCCGAAATCAACAAATTAATAGCTTGGATGAAAAGTCAGACACTGGTGTTTCCGACAGTAAGAAACACTTAAATGCCTGGGTAAAACGTTACACACCGACGATCCCGTCAAATATAAAATATCCTTTGTGAGCTATTCGAACACTCTACCATATATAAAAATCAAAAGCTGTATGTAAGAGACCGTGCGATTACCGCGCCGGTCAATCAGAAAACTGCCTGCCTGTATTATTTTTTGAAATATACTCCGGACTAGAAAACGTAAAAGTAACTATCTGATCAGAGTCTTCGCTGATCGCATTTGCCTTTTAAAATCCCAAGGCTATCCAAAGAGGGATAAACTGGAACCCTTGCCGTACTGGGTGGATGTACAGGCTGATCTGAATCTTTGCTGGTCACGCAGGCCTTATTGTTAGTTTTATCGTGCGCTGGCTCATTAATTTAAACAATTTTTAAATATGTTTCGGACATATGTGAGATGAGGGATGGAAGAACCGACCACATTATAAGTGTATGCTCACATTTGGGGAACATGAAGAAAACTGCGCTATATTTTCGGCAGGGAACTAGAAAGGTGTCTACTGCTCAATTAATCAATTAATTATCAATAATCGTCTGCAAACCCATTCACTTACTAGTACTTAAATAGTTCAAAGGGGGCAATGCAATCTCCATATGAAATGCACTAAATACTATAGACCACTCCACACTGCGCTCTACATTGTGATTATGTAAAACATTTAACTGTGTAACACATTTCTTAAAACATATTTTAAATCTCTTTTGAATGAAGCATTTATGCTTTGAAATTCCTCAGTGGGGATCTATTTAATATAGCAAGGTAAATAAGCAGGACATGTGAGAAAATGTACCCTCGGGCACGTTTGCCCAGAGAAGACTAGGATAAGTCTGCGCATCCGCGCTATGGGGTCGGTATTTGTTGTCCTTGAGAACACAAAACAGGAAGTCTTGTTTTGCAAGAGCGCACATCGATAAGGCTGTTCGGACTGCACGGATGTGCTGGCTGATCTGCGTTTTCTATGGGCCTTCTTGTCTTAATATACATTTTGTCACGTTTCATCAAATATTCTTAATCTGACATTTACTCTTTTCGTTTTGGACTTCACTGAACTGACGTTATACCTCTTCTGAATTTTAATCATGATAAACTCCTTATGAGTCAGCTTCGGCTATTGGAAACTTACCCTGGGATATGACTGTACGTTTCAGCTTATCCATTTCATCCCGAAATTTATGAAGTGGACTCTTCATCCTTGAATTTGGACAAATAGTGGTTTTAGTCACAAATCAAAAACAGAATGATAAATTGTGCAGCTCATTATGAACCATCTCATTTGGATCTATGCTGTTTACATAGATATCTGTACCAGAGTACAGGGCTAAACCGGTTAACATTAATGTAAATGGGAAACTCGTGATCAGCTTCCGTTCCAATCCTATCAAGTATTATTGTATGTATATATTACTGCTTGTCATGTGAAATAAATAAATATGTTTAAATTAGAGTTTTTGTATAGTTTCGTCAGACCAATCCATGAATTTGAGTACTCATGAAATGGCATTTTCCCGAAATTGGTCATGAATGGTCTGACTACATATATATCTTTACAGCCAATACGATACAACAAAAACAGTTTATCGTTTCTTTATGAAATGTTGCAGAGCAGATAGGCAAAGGTGTATACTGCACTATAGACCAAATAGTCTAGGTTGTATAAGCCGCTACCTACCAAATCGTCTCGGCTGCGAACAAACAATCCTGGAAGTATATGCCATTACCTACCAACAAGTCTGGGTTGTGACTTATGTAGTCCGGACACATACTATACATATTTACCAAACCCAACTAGCAAAAAATACAATCGAACTTCGATGGCTCGAACCCCTTTTGTGACCATGAAAATTTGTTCGAGACTGCGGTAGCTCGAGCCACGGAGGCTTACTATTAGTGCCATACCAGGAGGCATAATGAAAATAATTGTGGGATATCTTTTCGGTGCTCTATATTATAAATGTATGCTGTGTGCACTCATTAGAATCGCCTCATTCGAGGCGATTCTAATGAGTGCACACAGCATACATTTGCAAGATAAAAGAAGAAAATCTGCCTAAATTATCCGTATATCGTATTTAGAGGAAATCCCTGCGGACTCAAGAACATTTTCGACTCATCCATGGTAAACGAGCCATCGGGTTTCGAGCCATTTTTGTTCTACTGTAAACAACTAAAGAGCATAATTGATTTCTTAGGGAAGGATCTCCAAAGATAAATGCGAATGTGCTTGTTAAGAACACTCAGTTGGGATAAACATGATAAATAATGACGCATTTATGAAAGGATTGAATGCAACTTGTTTGAATTTGACGGTTAATAATTTCGTAACAGTGAGCCACAGCATATAAAAATGTTAAATTTAAACATAAGTGACTTGATAAATTTTGGAAAATCATATTCTGATTCTTTGATAAAGCAAATCAATAATCCTTGTTGGTCAGATGTCATAAAACACTTTTCCTCAGTTGAGCACATTAAAGAACTGAACACAACAACTTATTGGTTTCAAGTCCAAGTTTTCATTCGTACAACTGAATCTGTTATATTAATGACAGAAAATATGAAATTTTATACTGAGGTAGATTTCTACAGAAAATATAATATAAAGACTATCTAAGGGTTTTAAAGCGACCATTAAACTCGCTTTATCAAATGAATAATACTTATAAATGATCAAAGCAGATGAATCTCCCAACTGTCACTCCTTTCATCAGGAAGAAGAAGACAAAGAAAAAGAAAACATAAAAGATGCCCAGCGATATTTTCTTCTTCCTGATGGAAGGACTAGCAACTGGGAGTTTCAACTGCTTTGATAATGTACTCGTATGAGTATTATTCATTTGACAAAGCGCCTGAATGAGCAGTCTAGGGTGTGTAGGCGACTGCAGACCTGATAGTCTAAGCAGTATACTCTATACAGACCAATGAATATAGTCTAGGATGTTTACGAAACTACATACCAAACAGTCTAGGGTGTGTAGGACACTACAGACCTGATAGTCTTAGCAGTATACTCTGCTACAGACCAATGAATATAGCCTTGGATGTTTACGCAACTGCGGACCAAACAGTCCAGGGTGTGTAGGCCACTGCAGACCTGATAGTCTTAGCAGTATACTCTACTACAGACCAATGAATATAGTCTAGGATGTTTACGAAACTACATACCAAACAGTCTAGGGTGTGTAGGCCACTACAGACCTGATAGTATAAGCAGTATACTCTACTACAGACCAATGAATATAGTCTAGGGTGTTTACAGAACTGCGGAACAAACAGTCTAGGGTGTGTACGCCACTACAGACCTGATAGTCTTAGCAGTATGCTCTACTACAGACCAATGAATATAGTATAGGATGTTTACGCAACTGCGGACCAAAAGGTCTAGGGTGTGTTTACTCAACTACAATCCAAAACGTTTTGGTTCTGTACGCTACTGCAGATATTAATATCTAAGCAGTATACTCTCGTACTAAAGACCAAATAATTTTAGTCTAGGTTGTTTACGCAACTACAGACCAAAAGCCGTATATGGCATAATACTGTACTACATGTACCACATGTATAGACCCAGTACACTTTAGACCTAAATCTAAGATTGTACTCCACCAGAGACCAAATAGTCGAGGTTGTATACGCTATCAGACGTTATAAAGCAGTATACTCCACTACAGACCAAATTTTAAGATAGTACTCCACTGTAGACTAAATAGTTTAGGATGTGAGCAAAGCGTCTAGGGTGTAAAGTCCACCACAGATCAAATATTCTAGTCTTTTACAAAACACACGCCTTCATTAGCCATACATGGCATAAAATTAGTCTTAATATGTTCAGCGGGCATCATTAATAATTGAGTACATGTAGCAGACATTTACATTTACACAGGATATACATGATGTTACGGCAATAGGCATAAATCTTTAGTCTTCTATACATGCATCAGTCAAGAGAAAAGAAATAGGAAGAATCAGAAGAAAAAGCAGCGTTAAGAGTTACTTTCTTATGTTCCAGCAGAATGCGGCGTCTGATCTTGGTCTACACTGTTTGCCACTCGTCTAGCATTGTTTTAGACACACCAACAGGTAGTAAAATCGACTTTTGGAATTTTTAGGACAAGTATGGTAAGGAGTTCAGGTATCCCAATACCTAGGCTAAATACGGTATTCTACAGTATCCAGAGAGTGTGTAAGTGTGCATGATTGGATTATACAGATGCGTACATCCCGAAGAAACTTTATCACGTGACGCAGCTCTGTCAATCGTGCTCGTAAAGCTCAGTAGGACTAAGATATGAAAACAAATAAATGGTAATAGACAGTGCACGCAAATCATATCAATTTTTTATCACACAGATTTTGAACATCAGCAGATAGCTTTATTTCAAGATTGTGGTCTTATCTTTTCCAGAAAACAAGGTTTGATAGTTCTTCAAATAATCTCTCTCGGATATGATTTGAATGGAATTTGAAGAATTTTACGTTTCTGTTGTACCCTCGCAGCTGTACAAGGCCATATTTACTAGGAAAGGTTATCACGCTAAGGGGTCTGCTAGGAACCGCTTTTTTATTTCTTGCAAGGAATGACAGAGCCGTGTAACGAGATTAACCCAGCTTGAATGTAGTATTCTTTATAAATCTTCAGCGGGCCGTTATCGGCCCGTCAGCTACCCTGACGGGCCGATAACGGTCCGCTATAGATTTATGTAGACTGCTTACTGGGAAGGCTCTTCGGGCTTTCCGTCGACTCAATCTTTCAGTACGCGTGCCCAGTTCCTCAGTGAGGCCACATGTCTAGTTCTTTGGCTGAAGTGTTAACCTTTGGACCATACCGCTTACATGAGCGAAGAATATAGGTTCTGGCGAGACTGTGCGCATGCTATGACTTCTCTTTTCCCATGTCGCGACACAAATTGTTATAGGTAATTAAATTCAAGAGAGATTCAAATACAAACATCGTTAGCTTTCATTTTATCTTTTTTCTTTCAGAATCAAATTTTAATCTCTAGAGAGCATATAGTGAAGAAGGAAACACAATTACCGGTAACTGAAAAATAATGAATATAAGTAAATGATATAAGAAACCGAAGTCAGGACGATTCGCTGGTCGGAGCTGAATGCGATGGTGATATATGTGTTATCCTATTTCACCAAAGTATTTGTACAGGCAGGGCTAAGCAAATGGTGTAGATGCAGATCAGACGCCGCAGATATTACTAAAAAAAAAAAAAAAAAAAAAAGAACAACAAACAAAACTGTACAAAGGAGAGCATTTCTTTTCTTTTAGGGTAGACTCCTTTTCTGAAGGGAGGCAAAACAATTTTGAAAGCGTTGCCTTCCCAAATGCTACATTTTCATGTACATGTTTCTATACCCCTTCTTCATATCACATTATACGTCTACGGGAATGTTTCTATGTCAGCAATCAAAGCAATAAATTCGCAAACTTTTCAAGACTCTCTCCTATTCAAGCAACATGCTCAAATGGTTTCAGTAATTTGGAGAGATGACGCTTTAACGTTATGAACTGACGGACGCACGTTAGCACACAAGGATACATGTAGTAAATGACCCCTAGATGCTTTGTAAGCTTCGCTGATACGAGCTGATAATTAAAGACCTTGGCAATCTTTGCAACAATATGACTCATTACGAAAACACGCCTATTCAAATAGATTGAAAATTTCACCACCAAAAACTGAAAGTTTTCAGATAAATGTTCTGATATTTTTCACATTTCTGTCCAAATCAAACCTAGATTATGGGTACTCGTTAGGACTGTCTCACAATCTATGGTTTGAGCAGAAATAAGAAAAATGATGTATACCCCTGTAAACCCCAGTTTTACTGTATAAGTGGGGTTTAAGGGGGTCGAAATTATATAGGTATGATTTCATGATGGTTATTGACATTGCAGTATACAGATGTTTCCATGTCAATATTTTTCAATCAAACTAAAAACATGTCTATGGGCCACGCCCTGAGAAATGATGTTTTCGCGGCATATGTGAACAGTAACGATCCAAATCAGCCAGCGAAGCGAACAAGTAGACAAGGACCTTTACAATACATATATACAGTCTACAGTGTCAAATAATTCTGTCAACGGACAGCGAAAGCTCAAATAAGGCTGTGAGGATGCACAGGCTGATCTGTGCCCTCGCTGTTCGCATAAATCCAGAAGGCACCTTTTATATTGGCGCGGCTTATTTATAATGTATACTTCCCACTCACATCTATTTAACATATGGCTTCCCATTATGATTATTAAACGTCTAGTCTGATAAAATCTCAGCAATGTCTCCAATGATGGTTTCACTCCTGAGTTCTGAATTATACGCTTCTCTAAATTCAGACAGAAATAATGTTGCAAATAAAGTTTTCGGTCACAAATATATAGAAAAACAACAACAACAAAAAACGAAACAAAACACACACACACACACACACACACACACACACACACACACACACACACACACACACACACACACACAAAACAGTATCAAGAAAACAACAACAACAACAATGTATAAACTGTTATGAAACGTTTTATATGGATCTAAATATTCAGAGAAGTATCTGTTTTAACTCTCCTGGGCTGTTTCGGTTTCCCATTTGTGCCGAGTAGACTCTTCCGCATTAACTATTTGAACCGATCCATTTCCTTGGAAGGGGTGTCCGGTTAGTTTGTGTTAGTACCATATTTTTGAGAAATATCTGTATTTAATGCAAACAGCGTAGACCCTTATCAGACGTCGTGTTCTGTTGCGTTTGATCTGGGTCTACATTGTTTGCCTATGTCTCTTTTATGTAATGCTAGGCATGCTAGGCATATATGGTTTAGCTGGATAAACTGTGTCGTTGACAGACGCGGACTGATACTAAGCCAACTCACACTTGATGTAAGTTGATTTTTCCTTGACTGAAACTACCTAAGAAGCAAATTCAAATGATATAAATGGCAGAATAGCAAAATACAAAATATAAACTTTAGTTGCTGCTTTCTTTTTCTGAAATCAGCGGGGTTTGAGACGGACAGCTCTAAAGCAATGCAAACCTATACCAGCATCCCGATTTCATGCCATTATTTAATAACAATACGGCAAAATAATTTTCTTATTTCTGCTCAAAAACATAGATTTAGGGTACTCGTTAGAACCGCTTCACCGAGGCGGTTCTAACGAGTACCCACAATCTATGTTGTGAGCAGACATATGAAAAATATCAGAATTTTTGTATCTGAAAATGTTCAGTTTTTGGAGGTGAAAGTGTCTGTGTATTTGAATAGGCGTGTTTTCGTAATGATGACGAACTGCAACAGAGGAACTGCCATCGCCTTAGAACGGTCAGAAGAAAAAATACTGGGGAGTGGGATGGGGTGGGGATGAAGTCTTTAATCAGTTTTACTCGCTCGAAACACACTTAAACTCTGATGCAGCTAAAAATAACAACTATATGTTCAGTCCGCACAGTGGTACTGTACCTCAGCTTTGAAAACATCAAACAGCAGTGAAACAGCAAAGCGAAATACGCAAAATAACCGAAACACTATGATGAAAGATGTACATAGCTTGAACCTTTATTATCTGAAAGTAAGGTCAGGTATACACGGAAAGTAAGCGTCTCTAGCCTTACTGGTACATGTACATTTAGCATATATGCGCGTTCAACTGGTGATCAGGAGGTTGCGTGTTCGACCCGGCAACATTCTTTCGTGGAGACTGATCATGAAATATTTCATACGGTCATTCTCGCCCTTCCCGCTGATTCAAGAAGGGCAGTTGTCTGTTTCCGGCGAAAGACTGTGCATAATCCTGCTTAACCGCTTTGAGGACAAAGCCTGTACAGTAAACGTGTGGCTAAGTAAACTGGCCGCGCTCGACATGGCTCCATTGACTTGACTGGGCCGTAAAGCCTCAACACAAACAAACAAACAAACATGTAGCATAAAATATGTTTTCGTAGACCACATCATTGAGAGGACGAATCCGAGAAGGGGAGAAACCGCAACGTGGAAAACGTGTCGTCTGGCATGTGCGCCCAACGAAGACTCAAATCGGCCTGCGCTTCGCGCAGTCTGATCAGTTTTTGTTGTCCACATGAATAAACTTCGCATCCTTGGCTATCCAAAATGCACCCAGAGAAGATTCTGATCAGACTGCCGAATGCGCAGGCTGGTTCGAATCTTCGCTGAACGCACTTGTCTCGACGGTACGTTTTCTAATGTTGAAACGTATGTCGACGAAACGTGGTAGTCATTGACAACCTGACTATGGCATTCCTTGAACTTCTTTAACGCTTAGCATGCTGGGAAAGATTTCAGCAGACCACTCATTTTTTTTTTATTTTTCCCAGAAAATAGGATTTGGCATTTCATACAAATGGTTGCCTTAAAGGAATGTCAAATCCTATTTTAGAGGAAAATAAGAGAAGGATACTTAATTTGTCGTCTGCTGAATTTGTGCATAGAGTGGTAAAGGGGAAGGTCGATACGAGTTCAGGGTTCAAGTAACGTTAATCCAGGCTTGAATAAAGCAGATTATTAGTATTGGCATTTGATGTTGTCACAGGTATACGCCAACACATCACGACAACATACCTGTATAATTTTGACCCCCTTAAACCCCACTTTCATATAGTAAAACTGCGGTTTACAGGGGTATACATTATTTTTCTTATTTCTGCTCAAAAACATAGATTGTGGGTATTCGTTAGAACCGCCTTGACGAGGCGGTTCTTACAAATACCTACAATTTATGTTTTGAGCAGAAATATGAAAAATAACAGTTTTTTTTATATGAAAACTTTCAGTTTTTGGTGGCGAAATTTTCAATCTATTTGAATAGCGTGTTTTCGTAATGAGTAATCAAGCTATAGAGGCTAATAATAAAACTAATTTAACAGGGATAAAGAGAAGAAAGGAAGCTGTATACTTTGGAGATTTGGTCGCCATTGTTCGTCAAAGAGACAACTTTTGTGACTTCCGTTTTACTTTTCTGCAAACCAATCCGCTTCTTAACCAACTTGGCCCTAGCGTCACAGAAAAGGGACAAAGGCAAACAGTGCAGACCCAGATTAGATACCTCAGAATGCGATGTCTTATCAGGGTCTACAATGTTTGCATGAAATACAGGAATTTCTCTAAAAAACGGTAACAATAACAAGAGGCCCATGGGCCTTAATTCCTCATCTAATAAAAACAGCTATTGCATATTTGCAAGTGCAATGCAATATTCTTTCAGTATTGCCACAGCAAAATGGACACAAGTTTGACCATATCATAAAAAGGTCAAAGGTCATCCCAGTATCATCATTTGAACAAACTTTGAAGACCTTGACTCCTCAATGCTGTATACCAAGATTCAGCCTCAAAGCTTAGAACTGGAGAAGAGATTTTAAGTGTTTGACCATATATGGGCATGGCAGCCATCTTGAGAAAAATGTCAACATCCCTTCGACAGAAGGCCCCATGTGAAATGTGGTGCAAATTGATCAAGCGGTTTCGGAGAAGAAGACGTTTAAAGAATTCATGATTTAATACATGTATATGGCCCAGGGCAAAGGCAGATTACTACTTTTATCACAACTGTAAGTTTCAGACATTAGTCTTGAATACATTTTGAAAAAAAAATAAATGACTTTCCTACGTTTTCCCCATACAAATGCAGGAGAGCGCAAATTTGATCTTGCCGTAAAAAGGTCAAAGATCAACCTAAGGTCATTATTTGAACAAACTTGGTAGACCTTGATTCCTCAATGCTATATAACAAGATTCAGCCCAAAAGCTTTCTTGGTTCTGGAGAAGAAGATTTAAAGTGTTTTACCATATATGGACATGGCAGCCATCTTGGTTAACGGACTGTGACCATTTGTTCAAATTTCAATTTTCCTTTAACAGAAGGCTCCACATAAAGTTTGAAGAAAATTTGCCCAAGGATTTCAGAGAAGGTCATTTAAAGGGTGAACGGACGACGGGGCAAGTGATTACAATAGCTATAATAAGCCTTCGCCTCAGATGAGCTAAACAACTATCAGGACGATAGAGTTGAAAATGTACCTGTCCAAAGTGTTGAGACAGAAGATTCAACTGGACATAAATGGTTTGAAATGGACTCCACTATAGAATTTTTTTCCATTTATGGAAAAGACCCATTACAGACGAGACAAATATTTTTGACAGAGTTGCCAACTCGACACCAAATTTCAGCCTAAAGCTTTTTTGGTTATAGAGAAGATTTTAAAGTAATTTTACCATATATGGGCATGGCGGCTATCTTGATTATAGGACCGTGACCATTTTTGTACAATCTTCCTCTAACAGAAGGTTCCATATGAAGTTTGAAGAAAATTAGCCCAGGGGTTTCTCTAAATATCAAGGAACAGTTGTACGACTCAATCAGTATAATCCTACCCCACACCAAAAATTAATTTTACTAGTCATCGTTTGCAAGTATTCATTTCGAAAACCGTTTGAAATAAATGGCGCATTCTGGTGTAATTCTTAGCTTATTTTGTAGCGATTTAGCGTATACGGTAGAACTTTATCGACTCCAACCCTGATGGCTCGCTTACTGTATTACTGATTCGAGCTCTGTTTTTCGAGTCCCTAGAAAATCCTTCCGATAGCTCAAGAGAACAAATATTTAGGGATATTATAAAAAAGTGTTATTATTTTATCATGAAAATGTGAGTTGTGTGTACTTGCGCGAAGCAATTCTAACGAGTACACTAAACACATCATTATTTTATAGAAGATCCCCACATTATCTCCATTTGCCTCCTGGCCTTACGCTACGGTTACTCTCATTGGCTTGAAATATCCCTGTCTTGCACAAACTATGGTCCCAAAGATTCTCGTGTCATTAAGGTTTAACCGTTTATTTTCAATATATATATATATATATATTTTAGTCCTTATTTGAGGTAAATGGATACACTTTCAGGACAGACAAATCTATATGTATATCTCGCAAATAATGGCAGAAACTAGCAAAGAAGATGTCCAAGAAGAACCACTATCACAGAACGTAGCCTGCCAATGACAGTAACAGGAAGAGCAAACAACACATGGCAGACAGTAAACCTACCAAATATCATAGAGAAGCAAAGTAATCAGCTATCCGAGTGTACCCTGTCTCCTTAAGAATTATTTATCATTTATGTGTGTTTGTTACATTGTAACAAGTAAACCAAAACGGAGTTTATCAAATTAGAAAACTTGACTACCACACATACTCATATCGTACTCAAATTCAAATGTAAGTCTTCTGAGCAAAGCGCCAAGCAAAAACGACCTTCTGAAAAATGTTGGAAAAAAGAACAACAGAGTATTACCTTTTTAATGTCAAAATGTTTGCATGTGAACAATAACAAAACAGCGATTAGATTGTGCGAAAACACACCCAGATCTTTTGCTGTTTCCATTTGAAGTTAGTTCAATTTCATTTTCTTTGACCCTGGTTTAGATTGATCATGTAGGCAAGGATTGCTGCATTGGTACAGCACATAACACCTTAAAGTGCTACTCGCAACTGCAGACGGCATTTGATTTTTTGGTAATTGTCCCGAGAAAATAAGATCTGAAATTTTTAGTGAATCCCAACAGACGATTCAAATGAAATGTCAAGTCATATTTTCTCAAAGTAACAGTCGTCTGCTACAATTTTGCTTAGCACTTCAAGTGTAAATTTCATTTATTGTTATCAGTAACTACTATAGCCACAAGATACGGTAATTCGATATTGACTCGGGTTAACACAATTAAATTGATCAGATTCTAAGAGTTTCCCCCATGTGTCTTAATATATAAGATTTCAACATTTACTTTTAAATTAGTAAAAAAAAAGTCATGCAACGTACTCATACTATATGAAACCTCACTCTTAATTCTGACGCAGCTCCTAGTCACAAATCTGTTTGATCAATCAGGGGTCCCCTGTACCACCAGTGAAAGACCAGTCAAATATATGTAATGAAACACACTGTGAGGAAACAAAGCAAAACGCTCAATGGCGATCTGAAACGAGAACCACAACTTCGGAAAACACAAACAGGACAACGATGTGACCAACCACAAACAGTGATCGTCAAGCTTAAGCCTCAGTTCTTATAAATATTGTTTTCGTCCACCACAAAACAACATTTAGAATGCACAACTCCGCAGCATCAGTGGGTATATTTAAATACCTGTAGAGCCAGGAACAGAAACCGCCCCGACCAGACTGATTGGACGTAGAACAGGTCCACCGCTGCTTGCATACTGTCCGATGATCCATTTGATAGCATTATGCTTCATTTATAACAGGGACATCAACAAATGATCACTGTTGCATTTCGCATGTGACATAATTGTATTTTCTTACGTTTCAGCTCATTTAATTTATCCATTTTGTGTCCACTTGAAAGCTGACACAAAAAGGCATAAATGAGTTGAAACGTAACAATTTCAGCACTTTACTTTGCCCACCCTCTGAAATAGATAGTTAGGATCAGGGCAAACATTGTTCTACACTTTATAAAAACGCGAAAACCCCCACCACACATCATGCATAAAGACCAAATGGTCGGTACTTATATTCTGAAACGGCAGCAATGAGTAACAATGCAATCAATTGCTAGCTTTATATTCTATTCAAAGTTCGTAACATTTATTTTGTGGATAATGTATTTAATTACAGTATATGCGAGTATGTATCAATCAAATATCTAGCCATCTATCTTATCTGACAAGCACGTGCGTGACAAACTATTGTAAACCACAGGATTAGTTGTTCTTCTTATTGAGTATAATATGCTTTGTCTTACGGAAAACGGATACAACTTTAGGGAAGCAGCACTGTTAAAAGTGATAAGCGTCAACCCTAAAAGGAAACATTTGCTTCAAAACTTTCCTTTTAGAGTAGACCAAAAGGAAGCAACTTGTTTCCTTTTAAGGTAGACATTTTTTCAGATGGGCCTTGGTGTGCATGAAAACACCCAGGAAGTCACGCAGGTAGTCTCTTTTGTTAAATGGCAGAATATTTGTCACGTTTAGCAAATCCTTTAAACAAAATAAACATATTTATTTTATTGCAGGCAGTGATATCACTGTATATCCGAAATAAATAAAAATGATATTTTCACATGTGAAAGGATACGGTATTTTCACTAGTGAAAAATAACATGGTCGTGTCATTTCTTTGTTTCGGATTACTTGGGTTTTATTTATTGTTTCCCTAACAGATGCTGATCCCACCTCAATATTTTGAGTTCCTCTAACTTCTCTATCTCTATCAACATCAAGTGTTGGTATTCATTTTCTTAATTAGAATGTAAGGAACATTTTAGTAACAAGATTACTTTGATTTGCCGAAACTTTTTATTCTCTCCAGCGCTTCATTTGTTAAGGACTGAACATGGCTGTACAGGCTGATCTGAGTCTTTGCTGGTCACACAGGTCTTAATGTAGGTTTTGTCGTGCACTGGCTCATATATAAATATAACTCTACCACATTTAATGTGCTGGAAGCTTGCTTTTTTATGTAACTCCTTCAGTCATGGGCAAGGAGGTGTGAGTGGTGTTAAGGCAGATATTCTGACGCTCATCACTTTGTTGTAGTTTAGCATTGTGGTCAACTGCTATACGGCTGCCTACTTTGCTTTCTGTCTTCTTGTTATGATGCTAGCATTGTAGTAATCTCTTTAATGGCTGCCCACATTGCTTTCTGTTTTCTTTCGTTTTGTATTATTTTACTGTTTTGAGCTGCATTAGGAGATACGAGACAAAATATTTAGACGTAAATATCTAACTACCGGCGCAAATTTTGTTCATGTTTACATAGAGATATGGGACAAAGGTATACTAAAGTTTAGTAAATTTTCAATGTAACAGGTAAAAAAGAACAACAATGTGATTCTTTAATGTTCGCTTTTATTAAGCTTTATGAAATTCCTTGAGTAAAATGAAAATCAGATAGACATTAATCTGTTTATAACACAGTTTGTTATAAGATTTTTATATTTCCCGGGATCGTCACAAATCGACGATCCCGGCAAATATAAAAAGTCCTTATTGAGCTAATCGAAGAGTCTACCATATATAAAAATCCAAAGCTATATTATGAGACCAGCGCGATTCAAGCGCCGGTCAAAAAATGAGGTTTCGCACGAGTAAAACTGGTTTAAGCTCCCGGTCGGTTTTCTACTAACCGTTTCAAGGTGGTTACTATACTGTAGTTCTTGTTTGTTTGTGCGTCTGTGGATTAATAGGTGACGTTTGTTTTGGCCTTATTTATTCCTAATCTCTCCAACCTTTGGTGCCTCAGGAGGGCTGTGCATGGTGATTGTGGCATTTCCTGGGTATCTTCACTTACATTTTTGCACGCTACAGCCTCGTTCATTTGACCCATTGTAGTCTGGAAACCCCTAGAAGGTAACTGGCAAACAGTACAGACCCATATCAGACGCCGCATTCTGCGGCGTCTGATCTGGGTCTCCACTGATTGCAAATAGTTCAACCATTTTTCTCTCAGAATAACTAAATCACATACATGTAGTTATGACATACCTAAAATCGAAATTGGAATCTTCCAGTATATAGTGTGGGTGAGTTCATTCAGTCTACAATGGTTTAATAGCTCAATAGAATCGAGTCTGCTATTTCCGTTTATTTGATGTGTATCGTGCTTCTAGAGGATACCTCTTTTGAGAATATGTTTATTTCACGTTTCCGCTCTCTCTTCTAGGTATCCTAGTGGTGTCATAATAGTCGAGCTTCTGCTAAGTTAACGAATTTGCTGTTACAGAATGTGTATATCACATTCAGAAAAACGAACGCATCAAAGTAAACAACTTGGATATGGCCGTGACAATAACATTTTATAAAAAGCGCAGCCGTTTCCAGTACTTCTGTTTTCGCCACATCTGCAAAAACCCTCAAATGTAGTCTTGCAAAGGGGTCAAATCATAGAGAAACGTCTGGTTTGATTTCCGAGGGTTAACTACACTATATCTGATCGAATTCTATAATTGCGAGTTTGCTTCTATGTAGTTCTGGATTTAGCAGAAAGGTTACTGTTCAAGTCATCACGAAAACATTTCTATATAATTTTGACCCCCTTAAACCCCACTTTTATATAGTAAAAAAAGGTAAGAGAAAAGTCCAGGGAGTGCCACAATCACAAACAGCAGCCCTTCCCAGACCCCAAGAGGAAGAGGAAACCGACAAATCCAAACAAGTACAAAATGAACAAACATACGAAAAACACTACGATTAGCTCTCTCTTCCCCAAGCGAGGTAATCGCAATACAAAAAGGACTGAAAAACACAAGAACAAAATGGTGCACGGAAAGACATACAACAAATCGCCTCGTAAAATAAACCACAAAACAACAAAGAGTAAGACTAACACCGAGACCACCGCCTTAGAACGGTCAGTAGAGCAAACCACCGGGGGGTTTAAAGCACTTTTACAGCTAGCTAACTTCACCCTGGGTCCCGATGCTACTCTTAATACAGAAATACATAAAAATTCGGTTTGCATAAAAGCTCCCAACTCAGTCAATGCATCAAAGCGAAAACATAAAAATCAAATTAATCACTATAATAAACAAAGACGAGTACTCATGGCTAATTCTACAGTATGCCAGAGTAAATGAAAACCAATAGTTGAACCACGGCGGGCCAAGCCAAAGACATATCGTCAAACCCCAACCCACTGGTTAAAGTTTTACGGAGGCCGCTATTGAGTCTGAGGCCCGAACCGCCGTCGTGCAATTAAAGAGTGAAGCATAGCCATCAACAATGATTGGGTTGACAACTAGGCATGCAGTCTGCCGCATAATATCCAGGCTATAACCAATTCTTTTATAACGGTTAATAAGTTTTCTGAATTGCTCCGAAAAGTTAGATTTACCCACAATTTTTCTAAATCTGTACACTAAGTCACCGTAAAATTCTGGTTCCGATATACCTTGTTACAAACGTGTTTTCAGACTGACGCTATATTTTTCTGTGTCTGCGATAAAATTTCGAAAACGCCTTACGAAGTTCAAAATCAGAAAAGGGAAATTGACTATATCAAAATCAAAATCGTCCCGTTTATCATAAATTTTGGTGGAAACTGTACCATTAGACATACATAGATAAAACTGGGGTTTACAGGGGTATACATTATTTTTCTTATTTCTGCTCAAAAATATAGATTGTGAGTTCTCGGCGAGGCGGTTCTAACGAGTACCCACAATCTATGTTTTGAGCAGAAATATGCAAGATATCAGAATTTTTATCTGAAAATTTCATTTTTTTTTGGTTGTAAAATTTTCAGTATATTTGAATAGACATGTTTTCGTAATGTACTGAAGCTTTTGCCCATTTTATTTGGTAATACAGAATTCCCCCATTTTAATGAACTTGTCAGTAGGAGTCGACCACTTGTCATTTGTTATTCTCCGATATTACATTTTCAGATTCCACGATATTTTTCCCAAATGCGTAAAATGTGTTGGTAAAACACTGGAATAAAACTACTGACCCGTTGTCTCAGCCATATGAGTATTGTAGTGTCGGCGCTCGGTTAAAAGATCCGTACATGTTTCTTCCCAATACAGTAACTATTAAACCAGGATATTTCTTTCATGCCGATCAGTGCATATACACCATATTCCGCAGTGATACGTTTAAATATGTCAATTAGAGTCAAAAGATATAACAGTGCAAATCCGCGAAGTACATTTGTAAGAAAGTACCCGTACTCTTCTACCAAAGGCGAGAGTAGAAAACTCAAAAATCAAAAATAGGTCAAACTTATCTTTATCAGAAAGGTATAATTGCTCGACTTTCTAATCAACACTCGATAGCTGCTTTTCATCCTTAAAAGAGTTGAAAGTCCCTCTTAATTCTTTGCAATAACCATAATGTAATAAAAGTGAGATTAAAATCATATGAAGCTCGAAGCCATACATGATTATATCTGATTAAATACAAAAAGCAACATGCATATCTGGTAAAGCGCAGTTTAATGAAGCTAAAGGATATCAAGAATAATAATAAAACAATTATAAAATAACAACTAAAGTATGTTATCAGCCATCACGAAAACATGCCTATATAATTTTGACCCCCTGAAACCCCACTTTTATATTGTAAAACTGGGGTTTACAGGGGTGTACATTATTTTTCTTATTTCTGCTCAAAAACATAGATTGTGGGTACTCGTTAGAACCGCCTCGCCGTAGACACAGATCAGACGTCACACAACTGTTTGTTACCCTTCAAGCTGTTGTTAGACACACCGATATGTAGCTAGATGAAATCGTTCAAACTTGAGGACAAATATGGTAAGGAGTTGCATGGTGTCCTAATATTTAAAGTAAATAGTATCGTCTTGATCTGGGATCAGATAGCTGATATCTGGACAATTAAGCCAAACTTTCCTCTCATATACAATTTGAACTAAATAGGTAGGCTGTTGCAAGCACGAATGATCCGACACTGACATTCAAGTTAAAGTGCCAATCACAACTGTAGTAGACGATTCACATGAAGTAACAAGACTTATTTTCTCTGAAAATAAAAATTAAAAAGGTCGCCTGCTACAAATTTTCCTTGGCTGTTTATGGGTTAATGTCTGATGAATACACGTACCTCTGCATTAATTAAGTGTATGCCAGTTATGCTGCAATACTAGAAATCAAACCAAACCTCATTCCAATCATTACTCGGGAGCAGGTAACTCTCTCTCTCTAAATAAAGATTAATCATTTTGTTACGAACACACATTGATTATTCTAAATTGAAAGTAAACATTCAAATATTCATGTGTAACCGTGTAGCGTCACTGCTAAGGGACCGACCATTTGATTTTCTTCGGGCGGTAGGAGGCGGGATGTGTGTGAGTGTCGGGGTGGGGGTCTGTTTTTTCTGTAGCCACTCATTTAGTTTTTGATTTTCTCCTGCAATAAAACCAGATAATTTTTTATAGTCGCCCCAGAAGCCAACAACATTTTAGAAAATCAAATAAAATAGAAGCAATTCTTTCAAATTGAGCAAAAATATTTTTTCTTTTATTATTTTTGAGGCGATAATATTTTTTACACCACTTCAGAGTCAATTCATTTTTTTCTAGCATATCAAGAATCATAATATATTTTTTGAAAAAAACAAACAAAAAAAACCCAAACAAAACCCCCCCCCCAAAAAACAAAAAAAACCCAAACAACAACAACAACAACAACAACAAAAAATGCCCCCAGCCCACGAGCAGATAATCAAATAGTCCGTCCCAAGAGCTCATAAGCTCTTTATCGGTCCCTAATATTGGCTATCGCGCATATGTAAAAAAACGAAGGCCAAGATGACATGTGCAATCTGTGTAGTATGATCAGAGTTACAGACTCATAAGGTACTTTAGAATATATCATTGTATAGCAAAAACCTATACCTAAGTTGTCACATATATTCGTGGTTTATTTCCCTACATCTACGAGGTGTCAATTGCAGACTGTGATTGTGGCTCTTCCTGGACATCTTCTTTACTATTTTTTTTGCAAGGCTGTTATCCATTGTTATTCCTGTTCATGACTCTTGATAATTTCATATCTAGAAGTAGCATTTTAACATAAATGATTTTCTCCACTGGTTGAATTGAAATATCGTTCGATGAGAGTCGATAGAGAAAGGTACTGACTTTGTGTATGTTTTTTTTTGTTTTTGCATTGTATGGCGGTGTTGGACAAACGTAAAAATGGAGATTTCTCAGCTAGCATTCTTCTAACCCAGTAAGCAGTCTACATAAATTTATAGCGGGCCGTTATCGGCCCGTCAGGGTAACTGACGGGCCGAGAACGGCCCACTGTATATTTATGTAGAATGCTTACTGGGTTAGAAGAATGCTAGCTGAGAAATCTCCATTTTTACGTTTGTCTAACACACTACATGTCACAATTACTAGCCTTTAGTGTCAGTACATAAATTAAGCCGGGACAGCCTTTCCTACATGATCACATGTCCGCCAAGCAATGACAGCTCAGCTTACGCAAGTGTGCCGCAGGCTGATCAGAGTAATTGCTTTGCGCTCTATGGGTAGTCTATTATTTGTACTTACTCTAGATGGACGGCGGAGATTCGGCTTAGAATATATGGATGCACAGGCTGATCTGAGTCTTTGTTATGCGCACAAACAATCTTGTAGTAAATGCTTGGCTTCGGCTCATTTTTTTCAGAAGCATTTAAATCCGGATCCAGATCAGACATGTTAATTACAGAGAAGCGTCTACCATTTACAGGTGAAGTAATCGCAGCTTTAGAACATTAATACCTCACGACATTACACTTAGGAATGTCTAGATACAGTAAAATTTCAATCACTCAAACACCGATGGCTCGTTTACGTGGCTGAACCGAACTTGTTTTTGAGTACCAAGAAATGCTTCCTATAACTGAAGAATACAAATATTTCGAGATATTTTAGGGAAAGTTTGTTGTCATGAAAAGGTATGTTGTTTCGAGGCGATTCTAATGAGTACACTCAGTATACTATTATTTTGTAGACGATCGAAATGACATCCCTACGTTATCCCGCTTTGCCTCCTGACATAGCGCTATCATTAAACCTCAGGTTCAAAGATGATCGACTTATACATTCGACCTTTTTTTACCTATAATGTCGTAAGAACAGATGTCTTTAAAGTAGAAATATGTGTGAAGATACCCAAGAAATAGTAGAATTGCAAAGTATAACCTTCCCGAAGTACCAAAAGAAGAAGAGTTGAGGAACAAATAATGACAAAATAAATGTCACATAGGAATGCACGTAGGAAAAAAAGAGGGGGTGGTCTTAAACCAGTAATACTCACATGAAACCTCACTCTTCTGCTGCAGCTACAAAGTACAAATGTATGTTTAGACCTCATCTGCAAAATGTCGCAGTGAAACACATATAATCACAAATATTGTGATGAAACAAAGCTACGGGCTCAATGCTATCTGTAGTAAGAGCTTAAGAAAACCACAAACAGGAACAAAGCTATAAGTGAAGACACCTTGGAAAAATGCCACAATCACGAAACACAGCCTTCCCGGGGCACCAAACGAAGGAGAGATCAGGAACCAATACCGACAAAACGAACCAGCCTGATGCACCAAAAGAAGAGATAAGGAACCAATAGTGACCAAAATACGTCACATATGAAAACAACGATGAATAAACAAAGAAAAATTGCAATAGAGGAACAGCTCTGGAACGGTCAATAGGAAAACTATTGTGGGCGGAGTGGGATTCTTAAACCAGTTTTACAGTTTTACTCAAGCGAAACCTCACCCATATCTCATGATGAAGCTTCAAACAGTAAAACAATACAAACAAAAAAACAAGACCTTCACAGTCTGGTCCCAGTTGCTCGAAGCATCGAAGCATCGTTAGCTTAACGATCTCGTTAGCAGTCAAAATGTGAACTGTTCTAGTTAGTACAATATCTAATTAACAGACATAATTGCTGAAAAAATGTGAGTAGCTTTTGCAAATGCAAAAGCTCACATTTTTTCAGCAAAAAATAGTTATACATATGCCATATTTACTGACCAAAGATTTAAAGATACGTTATCTAACGACATCGTTAGTTTCGAACAATTGGGTCCTGATCTTCATGTTTTTTTTCTTATCAAAGATCTTTAGTATCAGCAGCACTAAAACGATTAGATGATGCAAGAGAAACAAAAATCAAAGGAATAATTTATTCTGAGGCAACAAAGTTTAGAAGTTTTTAACAATCATGATTACTGTGTATGCTTTCCTCTTGAATTGTACGACGGTTCTCAGTCTCTATGACGACGTCGACCTTAAATTTTTATCAGAAGGTTGATGCCAGAAGCTATGTCTTTGTTTATATTCGATCATCAAGCACTTTAACCTCTTGTGACTGATGATCGGACAGATGTTTTATTGTCGACTAGTGGGAAAATTCTTTTTATAGAAACATGTTTTTCTCATGTTTTCTTTTTATAGGCAAGTTATAAAGAAATGAAATTCAAAGCTGTCTATTTGGGTCATTCTTGATTTGTGGTCAATATAAAAGTGAAAAAAAAAAAAAAAAAAAAAAAAAAAAAAAAAATAGATAAAATAGCCTTTAAAAAGTCAGCCCAAAAGTACTGATAATTGTCTTATTTCTCCATGAAAACATATGTTGTGGGTACTTATTAGAGGCGCTTCTAATGAGAACCCACAACACATGCTTTCATGGATCAATAAGTAATATATTATCTTGATACCCCACTAATTGATCTGGAACAATGGAAAAGTACCTGGAGGAGGGCTAAATTAAAAGTGAATATATTTTCTACAAGCCAATTATTAATTAATGATCAGTCGGTTTTACAAAACCGATGATCGACTAGGAAACTGGCCGATTCCAAACAGTACTTTGTTCGGGTATTTCGTAGTCCAAAATAGTCTAGTAACTGTCTTAATCTCTGGATCTCAGTGTCTGAGGTGTTTGCCAAAAGCCCTCACCATTGTTTAAATTGATGAAGACGTGTTTATTTTTTCAGTTATGTTCCACTAATTAAGTAAGGGAACCTATACGCGAGCCGAATAATAATTTCTATCATGAACATGTACAGCATTTGAATTGGTAACAGTAAAATTGATTCAACCTCTGGTAGTTTGTTTTTAACTACTGACCATTTGAAGGCGGTGTTCTCAGATGTAATCATTTCTTTGTTTTCAGCTGAAAAACTTCCCCTAGGGCTGGATCAAACTCTGTATTTTATCACATTTCAACATAAGCACTGAAAAAAAGGGAGCCAAATTTAACCCAATATCCATTGAAACAGTGGCTAGAGCATGAAAACCACTGTTGGCATTTTCATATTTATTAGCAGAAAAAAAATCATGTTCAGTTGAGCTGAGTTGAGCACGAAAAAAGTTTTATAAACTCAGGACTGTGTCGTGCACTATTTAGATAGGTGGTAATTTTCAGTTATTCCGTTATGACATCCCAAGCTGGAAATACAAACTGATATATTGCTGACTCAACTTATTCGAGCATATTGCATATGGTTGAGACGAAACCAAAACTGTATAAATCATAACATACGAGATTAGCTGCAGGGCTACAGGTAACCCTACATCCGCAGACGGTAGTCAGTAAGGCTGGCACAATTAATCAGATAATCGATTAATTAATCGATAAATTCCACAATAATGCTAATCATTTCGGATTTGCTAATAATCGATCATTTGATTTCTGTTTACCGTATTTACCCTTAGTATTCAGACACCTCAACTCCTTACCATACTTTATCTAAATTTTGAACAAATACAATTTACTACAAACTGTTGTGTCTAAAATAGCTGGATGAGTAGCAAACAGTGTATACTCTGATGAGACGCCGCATTTGCTGCGTCTCATCTGGGTCTACACTGTTTGCTCAGGCCTGTCTGACCAAATACATAAAATATATGGAAGAATCATGTTCAGACAAGTAAAACTATGACCAAATCTACAGCGATTACTAATCGATTATCTATTACAAAGGCAGGACTGATAATCGATTATCTTTTCTGCTCTGATTAGCCAGCCTTAGTATGCTCGTAGTCAGCACTTTCATTGTTCTGATGTCAAATGAGGTCAATACCAAAACTGTATTCCGGAAAAAACCAATATATACAAAGTCGATATACACAAAGGCAAAATTAGGAATGTTCAGACAGACAGACATGGACCCAAAATAAATGGAGTGTAATCCGGCATCCATGGAAAGTAAGCATTACTTGGTAAACAAGCTTCGCCCAGCATGCCTATCAATAAAAGGATACTGAAGAACGTCCTTGCAAACAGCAAGGCCACAGACCAGTCTGTGCTAGAGCAACCTTTCCTTCAATATTCGCAATTGTCATATGGTATTTTTGTCCGGAACTCGGCTCAGTTATACTATGTTTAATTCAAGTATTCAAGCTTCAACAATACACTGCCGGGTAACAACACAATTGGGAAAAGCAGTAAAACATAGCCGAGATACAGAACACACTTCATTATGTCAGGGATCTTGACCAGTTTCTGCACTGTTTGTTTACGGTTTTGCATTATCTAGGATCCGGCTAAGCGATGTAAAGTGTACAAAGTAAATAGTAAGGACTAGACCTTACAACAGGGATGCACATGTTAGTCTGGGTGTTTGTGGCATCATAATTGTGTAACGTTTGTTTTCATGTGTCCAGATCTATCAAATTTTACCACTTTATGGGCAGACGTCAAATTGATATTTCCTTACTTTTCCCAGAAAACAGGATTTGACATTTCATGCAAATTGTCTCTCTAGAGGTGCAATGTAGAATTCTATTTTCTGGGGAAAATGAGAAAAAAGATTTCAAAATGTCATCTGTTGATTTTTTTCTAGCATGCTAAGCATTAATTTCCGTCAGACAATAATCATTATGCCTATTACAGCACCACTCATCTGGGGACAAAACAAGCACAGCATCCCCGTAAAGACCATAAAGGGTATTATGCACCACGACCAGACATTTTACCTCATTCTGCAGACTCAATATATTGTCAGCTATTATAATCAGCAATACTGGAAAACGTTATTCTATTGATTAATAATTACGAAATTATTCTGTTAATAAATACTTATTGTGATTTTATGATACTGTCGTAGAAAAAGTTGGCTCTAACGGTCACCGCTCCTGTACCATTTGATATAAATGAAATATTTTGTCAATTTATACCCAGACAGCTGAAATGAATAATTTATTTGTAATTATCTATAATTTAATAGCGTTTAATAAAATGAGCAATATCGTGGTTATTGTACCTTGTGATGTGTGTGTCAGCCGAGACTTAGACTGCGCACCAGAGGGTGAGCACATTCTTTCTTTCTTTTAGAGTAGATCACTTATCAGACGGATTAATGCAGGAAGGCAAACAGAATGTTCACAAACGTTGTTGCCCTTGTACAAAGTGGTGAAAAATCTACCAAGCGTATCTGTAGCCAGTCTTCTTAAAACTGAAGAAAAAATGAGATGTCAACCCTATGCTAAAGCAGTCCACTAAACATACGACTACTCTTAAGGGGACTGGAACTGAATACACCTGGCCCCAGGGTTATATTTTTTTATATGCTCAACTCATGGAATTCGGCCTGCTAATAAATCTCAAATTACTAACTATTGCAACTTTTTCTCTCTAAACATAGCTGAACATGAAAATTTCTCTGCCAATAAATATGAAAATGCCAACAATAGTTGGCATTTTCATATTTATTGGCAGAGAAAATTTCATGCTCAACTGAGATGAGAATGAAACAAGTTTTATAATCCCGGTGCCTGATATTTTCTTATGTAAAGGAGGTTATTTCTTTTACTTCCTCTTTGCATGCTTGCAAATATAAGCCCATATGAAAAGGAATCTACTCTAACAGGAACTATTTGCTCTAAAAGGGAGCAACTTCTCTCTTTAAAGAGTAAACTCTTTTACAAAAGGGACCGACTAGTTTCGACAGAGCTGCCGCCACTGAAAGTGTATCAATTCACCTTAAAATAATTCATCCTGTGTACGACTTTTGATTTTCTGGGCATATTGAATTAAGAATTGACATATTATTCCTTGTTAAATGAGACCACTTTCAGCTGAGATGTTTACTGACAATGTTTTAACTTTGTTACTCTAGTAAAACAGAATTTGCTACTCTCCTCTATGAATCCGTTTTAAATGGCGTTTTGTAAAGAATACACTTAGCCCGCGTTTTACTGATTTGTGCAAAAGCTTATACAGTCACTTAAATTCAACTCTATTTGTGTTTAGTGAGGACCGTTCAAAAAGATCTCAGCCCTACCATGTTCTGAAGAGTTAAGAGGACATTTGATTTGCTGATTCTACGCAGCTATTCTACTGACCGATAATCACTAAATTTTCAGAATTCATCTTCTGTTTTAATTTGCTAAGACTAAATTTTTTACACTTCATTCCCTCCCCCCCATCCCCCCCCCAGCCGCACATCCTCTATTGTGTACGTTTTTGACCACCTACATTTTTGTATAATCAAATGTTTGCATTAAGATTTTCGCCATGATATATACAAGGGCATCTCTGGAACTGATGATATATTTATTTCTAGTTTTAGGCCATTCGAATATTCTAAGCACAAATTTAAATGCCGCGAATGGCGAGCTTTTAATTATTTTAGCAGAGAGTGCACACTCTGAAACCATACTGTGAATGCCCAGAAATTTACAATACCAAAGTTTTCATGGCAAAGTTTTTGTAAGATGCTAATATTAATCCGTGTGAGAACATTTTCTTGGATTTATGCACAGAATGTTCAATAAACGCATAAATATGACAGTTATGTTTAAACAGGGGTGAATTATTTAAGGCTTTATGGTAGTGATGATACATGTCAAAAATAGAGTTTGATTATCAAAACATCAGCAAACAAAACACAGAACTTAAAAATCATGTTGTGTATGAGAAATGAAATGCCAGAGTGAAGCAAGACAAATATATTTAGATTATTTAGATAGACTTTTAAAACATCGACTACCCTTCTTGTGTTTGAGGGGCAATAAAGGAAAAAAAAAAAAAAAAAAAAAAAAAGAACCAGAAAATTTGGAACTTTTCTTCAGAAATCCAATGAAAGACTCTTAATTACATTCATATTAAGTTGGCATGCACTGATGCACCAGAAGGGGGTGAGGCCAGGAACTTTTTGTACGGCCCTCGTAGCTTGTATCAAGATGGTTTTAATTTGGCAGTTGAATTGACGTAACAAAAGTAGGTATGATAATCTAGTTCGTTTGATGAAAAAATAGATTTTTATAAGGGATATGTACGGATTTGAAATCCACAGCAGCCAGTAATTTCAAAGGAAAGATTAATGCTTGGATATCTGCATTAAACTGCCATTAAATGCGATGGTGAATTAGCGACTGCTTCCCCCATTCTTGCCTTATTCGATAAATTACATTTATTTATAGGTTTAAGGTTTTGTGCCCGTATTATTCAATTTCTAACGATATTCAAATGTATTAAAAGAAAGACATGGAAGGAAATTGCCGAGAAGTCTAAGGGCAGATACCAGTGACCGTTATATGTATTTTCAATAATCCGATAATAAGCCCCCCCACCCCCCGACCCTCAAAAAAAAAAAAAAAAAAAAAAAAAAAAAAAAAAAAAAAAATCAAAGAATAACAAACGGAATGTCATTTTAAAAATAAAAAGAAATGAACACACCATCAGGTAGAAAACTGCGTCAAATTGTTTTGTATCCTTTCTGAAACGGGGTCTACCCTACAAGGAGAGAAAATTCTTGTTTTTGAGATGCCTACAACTAAAAGAAGCTTGGAACGGAACGGAATAAATATTGTTACATACTTTAGTATTTTGTTCCGTTTTTAAGTAATTTTTGTTCCGTTTTTAATAGTTATTGTTCTGTGTTTGAGTAGTTTATTCTGTTCTGTTCCGTTCCTTTCTGTCATTTTCTTTGGGATCATTGGGTCCATTGTGGTATATTTGAAAATGAAGTTCTACTCATGTATACGCTAGAGGGCGTAAGCAGTGCTGCAAACGTCATTACTGCTTAGAGTCTCAATAAAACTGAGACTCCCATTTCGTTATCCGTAGTGTGTTCTTTGTTTCCAAAGGCAATCTTTTTGAGGTTTATTTTACAACACTGCAGCTGGTATTAGTGTCATGTGGCAGAGGTAAAACGTCTTCCTGTACATCACCTTAGTGCAGATTATATTTTTATTTCCTCCTGGATCATGGGGCCCATTATGGTATATTTGACAATGGAGTTCTGCTTAAGTATACACTAGAGGCGTAAGTAGTGTTTCAAACTTCATTACTGCTTATGATGATTGTCAATAAAACTGAGACTCCCATTTTCTAATCCGTAGTGTGTTCTTTGTTTCCAAAGACAATCTTTTTGACGTTTATTTAAATAAAATTTGTTCCTTTTTAATAACATTTGTTCCGTTATTTTTCCGTTCCGTTTTAGTAATTTTAAATCCATTATGACGTTATACTAAATAGCATTTGAAATAATTAGCAACAAAGACATACAGCAAATATTTATTAAGACAGACAGTCTGGGTAAATAAAACCATTCTTATTGTGAATTTTAATGCATTTAGGGTGGAATGCACTGTCATAGAGAGTACATTTAATATATGATATCGGGCATTTTGCAATTGCAAAGGAAAAGGTAAATTGAAGACCTGCTTTACTTTAGAACGCCTTTGACTTGACTTGCATTATGCGTTGGAAATGGCAAAATGTGTCTTTTCCAAGCATTTTTTCAGATGACTTCGCATCTGCCTTGAGTCATATCCCTCTTGTGTGGGAAAGCACCCGAATGCCAATGCTTTTACATTCGCTATGATATATACACCACAGTCATAGCCATTTCTTTGTTGTACATTCATGAATTTGACTTTCAATACAGTTGAAGATGTTTTTACTAGACTTGCAATTAGAAATTCTTCCATATGTCAGATCCTGGAATGCACTGTTATAAGCCTACCTCATCTTCTTTAAAATTAATATTGCTAACAGTAAGGCAATGGCTACCCGGATCATTGGTTCTTCTGTTAATTAATTGTACATTGAATAGTTTCGAATGTTTTTCAAAGTCTAGGAGCTTTTCCTACCAAATATCGTAACTGGTATTGCAGTAAATTCATTCTGCTATCTATGCTTTTGTTATTTAGCCATGCTTTTGTATCCAAGATATCTCTTTCACGAGTATTTTGGTTTAGAATAAAAATTTCTTTGTCCGCCGCTATCCAAACGTCCTTGTTGTAGCTTACATATTTACTAAATGACCCTTCTAGGTGGCCTATATCGATCTGATCTATTCACGTATCTGTCTCTTCTGTTCCTACCGTGTTCCGCCATATTCACGTGTTCACTGATCTGGTTTATTTTGTGTTCCGTCCGGTAAGTTATATTCAGTTCCGTCCCGCGTTCCGTCGTATTTACGTATTTCCTGATTTGTTCCGCTTTGTGTTTCGTCCGGTAAGTTGTATTCTGTTTCGTCCCTTGTTCCGTTATATTCACGTATTCCATGATCTGGTTCCGTCCTTTTTGTTTGCTGCTCTTGTGTCCTTTTTGCGCTGATCCTTTCTGGCAAAACGTCCCCTGGGTGTACGATTTGTTCTCGGTTTCAATTGTGGCATTTCTCTGAACTGCTTTCTTACAACGCCTACGTGTTGGCATGTCAAGTATTAATCTTGATCTACATCCAAGTTTAAGGCTATTTTTGTACTAATGATGTGGATACAATTTTTCTTGACAGGACAGGAACATACAGAATTGGTTAGTTGTTTCACTGTGCAGGCATTCATGTTGTCAAGGGCCGTAAAAACTCGAAGCCTAGTAGAAAAAGATATAGTTGACTCTCGTTATCTCGACTTCGCTTATCTCGAATTGAAAATCTAGTCCCTGTTTTAACATAGAAATCTAACAATAGGTAACAAAATAATGTGGAAAAAATGAGAAATTTCTCCTCTTTTCCACAATATTTTAATATATCTCTAACTTCAGGAGTTAAATTACATATTCAATTGTGAAATGTGTTTGACAATTTATTTTTCCTCAATTCTGCAAATCTGATATGTCGAGGTACGCATATTTCAAAGCATTTCAGAGAGTCCCTTGGCTTGGAGATAACAACAGTCGACTGTATACGGTCATTCAAAATAAGTTCATTTACCCTTATTATTCTATTGCAATATATGTGATTTGTCGTGTATTCTTAATTCCTGAGGGCTTTGACAATATCCTTTGTATGGCAAACAATATGTTTAGACTCAAAGGCTTCCACATCAGACCTGAAGTTTTGAGTACAGCCCTTTGCAGAAGGGGATTTGTGCACAGGAAAGCAAACAATAAATCAGAAAAATCTCCCTTACTAATAACGGAAACTAGATATTTTTTTATCCAAGAAAAGTTATATAAATATATATGATCATAAAATGTGGCATCTGACAACCTGTAAAATTTCATTTAGTCTCTCGTTTTTGAACCGGATCAAGAATGAAATGATATTTTATCATATCTCTGAATTAAAGCTGAATTTGATGATTGTATTAATACCATATATTAATTCATTAAACCTGCCATGGATAAAACAAAATGTCTATTTTTTGAGTTATATGGAGCCTTTAAATAGGTGGAAGTGTCCAAAAAAGACATTTGGACTGAGTGGCCGCCCCTGAAAGTGTATCAATTCCCATACCACTCTGTCAAAATTAGTTTTAACCCCTTCTGATCCGAATCTACTTTAAAAGGCAAACGCCAACGAATTATTTCCTTTTAGGGTAGACCCTTTTCAGAAGGGTTTTAGTTTGTAGCAATGCAAACAGGAAGTCACGTCACAAAACTTGCCTCACTTAGCGGAAATGGCGGATTATCTACCAAGTATATCCATTTCTCTCAATATTCATTCCAGACATCTTGTGTATTTTTAAAATTTATCAATCAATGCATTGTGTTAGATTGTGTCTGCTCTTGTTTGGTCCAGACAGACACGTAATAATTTCAAGCTGTTGGCTAAGATACAAAAGCGTTTTATAACTATAGTTCAATTATCTCTATGCAGATAAACCTGACCAAAAAGATAAAGAAGTTCAGAAAGTGCCATAATCACAATCTTCCTCCGATACTAAAATATCACTATCGGACCCATCGCCCTGGAACAGTCAGCGCCGAAAACAACCTGGTGTTCAACCCATTTATAACAAGCATCCCATGAAAGGGACATTAGCAAACTTTGTGTTTTGCATTAGACACAGGAATTTCTATAAAAAATGGTAATAATAAAAATAACAAGCCTGAGAGTCCTTCGATTGGAAATTGACTGGTCCAAACATTTAAGGTAGACTAGTCCGCAAGGCCTAAATGGGTTGAACCGGTAACACAGGATCCTAATCTTTTATCTAATTTGAATTACACAGAAATTTTCGGTTGGCATAGACTTTCTATACAATCATTGTATCATCACAGAAAATACTAAAGTAAATAAGCGAACTCAGGAACTGATACAATCAGATCTACATCAAAGGGATAGACAGACAGAGTACAGTTAAACAGCTACAAAAAGAATAGATGGCAAGCGGAGTTGGCAACCCTTTCCCAAAAAGGTTGCAACTCTATTACCCGAACTTGACTGAATATTAAGCCTTCTAAATAAATCAAGAAATAATTAAATTGTATATATTATATATAAAACAAACAAACAACAACAAAACTCAACGGGTCAATCGTGACATGGGTTTAACTTAAAAGCGTGTGTCAGTTCAATGTATAAAATGAGCCAGCGTACGGAAAAATTACAAAAAGACTTGTGCGACCAGCGAAGACTCAGATCAGCCTGCGCATCCGCGAAATCCGGCCAGAGTCTTCGCTGGTTTCATGAGCCTTTTGCTGCCTATCAAAAAAGAGAAAGGCGAAAAATATAGCCATACTGGGTGGATGTGCGTGCTGACCTGAGCTGAGTCTTTTCTGGTCACATAGATCTTATTGTAGGTTTCGTCGTGCGCTTGCTCAAAGGGAGACAACTTTTCTTAATTTCTTTACACATTTTATATCTCTTTGCTTTCTGCACATCCAACCTTTTACTGAAAGGGAGTAAAAAATTCTGACATAGTTGACTTCCCTGAACTGCTTTCATTCCCGTTAAGGTATTTATACCTAGCGTCCCATAAAAAAGAGATATAATTGGAAAACACTGTAGACCCAGACCAGACGCCACAAAACGCGGCGTCTGATCAGGGTCTACACCGTAGGCATGAAAAAACAGGACTTTCTATAAAACAGAGTAGTACTAAAAACTAACCAAACACCCCTTCAACATTAAATTGACCTGTCTAAAGAATTAAAGTCGAAGTCCACTCGGCATAATGGGTTTAATTTAGAAATTCCGAACATCGACGATGGAAATATAAAAAGAAATATCTTTTTCGATTTTCTTTTTAATGATAGCTCTAATACATTTTAAATTAGCTTCTAAAATATCACGTTGTTAAAAGTCTCTAAGGTAACTGTATGCTGTAGAAAAACTAAAAAGTTGAATACTACATCCAATGTGGTACATTGCCATAAAAACGAAAAAGTGCAATTTTAAAATTGAAATCATCTTTATTGTCGTACATATTTGGGCCGCATTGTCACGAATTTTATCTTAAATTGGTCAGTTTTCATGTGGGAGGCAATTCCTTGGGAGCAAATTATTTCCTTTTAGAGTAGACCCCAGTTTTTCAGAAAGGGCTAGGTGTAGTGTGCTGGAAACAAACAGGAAGCCTTGTAGACACTATTGGAAAATCTAGCAAGTGTATTCAATTCCCTTAACGCATGTATCGGGTGATATAGACTTACCTGCACTTGCGCAAACAAATCTGTACATGCGCGAAGTCTGTTCAGTGTATTGTATTCACTGTCCTCTTTAGGAAGTCTTGATATTCGGATGACTTACTAAATACTGATAATGAATATTTTAAACAAAAGTTCGTGCTCATCGGGTCCTCTTTGTGGTTTTCTTGTTCTGGATTCACATCACCATTGAGCCTTTTGCTTTGTCTCATCATAGTGTTTTGGTATATGTATTTCACTGTGATATTTCTCAGATGTGGTAGAAGACCCCTACGCGGACCGAACATATATTTATTATTTGGGGCTGTATCAAAAGGGCGAAGTTTCGCACGAGTTAAACTAGTTTAAGACCCCGATCAAAGCAGGTGTCTTACTGACTGTTTCAAGGCGGTTCCTCTGTTGCAAACTTTCTTTGTGCGTGCGTCTGTGGTTTCATATATAGCATTTGTTGTGTCATTATTTGTCCCTGATCTCTCCTTCTTCTGATGCCTTTGGATGACTGTGCTCCGTGGTTGTGGCATTTCCTGGATATCTTCACTTATATTTTTAGCTATTTAGCTATCCACAGAGCGCCAAAAGAAAACACATTGAGATGAGACTGCTCGGACGCATATGTTAGCTGAGTATTCCCTGGGCGCATCTCATGATGGACATTATCTCGCGTTACGTCTGATTCAATTTTGAACAGGCTCAGTCAAATCTAATCTACTATTTTCTGTCCTTTGTTTTGTTCTTTCGTGCCACAAGTCCTCGCTTTTAGATTATCTAGAGCCGTCACATCTAATAAACCTTGTTTGCAAATACAGTCGACTCTCGTTATCTCGAACTCGCTTATCTCGAATAACCGCTTATCTCGAAGTGAAAATCTGGTCCCTGTTTTAACACAGAGAGCTACCAAAAGGTAACAAAATATTGTGGAAAAGAGGAGAAATTGCTCCTTAGGAGCAATTTCTCCATTTTCCACAATATATTCAATATATCTCTTAACTTAGGAGTCAAATTACATATTCATTCTGTTTAAGCGTTTATTCGATTAATTGTTTTCCTCAGTTCCGCAAATCTGATATGTCGAAGTACGGATATCTTGAAGTGTTTCATAGAGTCCTTGGAGTTCGAGATAACGAGAGTCGACTGCATCTGTTTACTTCAGGCATATTGATTGTTAGTGCTACTCAATAAATTCATAAATGCTTGAATAACAGATCCAGCGAGGACATGACGTTTAAACAACGTTGCATTAAATAATGCGACGTCGTATAAACACCAGGGCCCAGTTGTTCAAAGCGTCGTTAGCTTAACGAGCGCGTTAAGGGTCATTTCGCTAACTGTTTTAGCGAATTCAATATACAATATTCTGATATTTTTTGCTGAAAAAATGTGAGTAGATTTTGCACTGCAAAAGCTACTCACATTTTTTCAGCAAAAAATTTCAGCATATGTGCATATCACTCGATGAAAATTTTAACGAATCGTTAACTAACGACGTCGTTAGCTTTGAACAACTGGGCTCATGTGCCCGCTGGGTACGTAAACATGTCTCAAGGATGTCATGAGTTCTATGCGAGTCATTCATGTAGCGTGTATTACATACATGTATCCAAAGAATTTCTTTGCATGTATATTTTAAACAAAAATCCGCAAATTTCACAATCCTCCCCCTTTCTGAGTTCAATCGAAAGTAGAATGTATGTTATACGATTTCCCTTGTATTTATTGATGCAACATAGAAGCCTGATGCATGACTAATAATCACATTTAAAACAGCAATATCGTCATACGATATTATAAGGAAACCTTAAACATGAATTATCAATGACGATCAAGAAACAACTACCACAAAAGTCTTTGAATAATGCTTCAATGCACCAGAAGCAAATTGAGACTTTATTTTCTTGCGATGTGGTAGCTAACTCCTTTGATAGATCTATTTTTTTTTGTATGTACATCGACCAAATAACACGCAAGTAACTCTAGTCTAAATCACCTTATACATCCGCGCAGTCCGATTAGTGGGACTTCTTACATTGGCGGGGTTTTCTGCCCTATTTTACAGAGGAGACAACTCATCACGAAAACATGCCTATATAATGTTGATCCCCGTAAACCCCACTTTTATATAGTAAAACTGGGTTTATATAATAAAACTGGGGTTTACAGGGTTATACATTATTTTTCTTATTTCTGCTCAAAAATATAGATTGTGGGTACTCGTTAGAACCGCCTCGACAAGTAGAAATATGAAAAATATCAGAATTTTTATCTGAAAATTTTCATGCTTGGTGGTAAAAGTTTCAGTATATTTGAAAAAAGCTTGTTTTCGTAATGTTTTGTGACTTTTTTCTGTTTAATTCCCTGCACACCAAGTGCCTTCTGAAAAAGCCATTCATTCTTTTTGGAGTAGACTCCTTTTCAGAAAGGAGGCAAATATTAGTGAAGATACCTAGGAAATGCCACAATCACGAAGCAAAGACTTTCCGAGCCTCCAAAAGAAGGAGCTTTAAGGAACACAATATTATAAAACAAACGCCTCATATTAAACCACAGAAGCACAAAGAAGAACTCCAACAGATACAGTGTCTTGGCACGGTCCGTAGGAAAACTACTGGTGGTCTTAAACCAATCTCCTTGTTTGATGTCTCAAGGGGAAGCGGGGAGATGTGCTTATATATTGCTTGTGCAAAGCAGCACCATTTATTCTGAGCAGCTCAAAATACAATTATATATGTTCGGTCCATATAGTGGTCCTCTACCTATCAGCCTTAGTACGGTGCAGCTCTTTGCTTACGTGGTCTAGAATATCTTTACATTCTTACATTGTAAAGGGGAACATCGCAGATCATAACCAGACTGCATGGAGGCATATTTC
This sequence comes from Anodontia alba, assembly GCA_964016985.1. Lineage (NCBI taxonomy): Eukaryota > Metazoa > Mollusca > Bivalvia > Lucinida > Lucinidae > Anodontia > Anodontia alba. The sequence continues at coordinate 78,338,739 of OZ024829.1, forward strand.
CTGGTGATACAACTCATATTCAAACACATTCACATTAATTTATAGATATCATGTACATGTACCATGTGGTTCTTATCGAACCATTTATTTTTTTGCTAGAATGTATTGACAACATCTGCTTAAACAGCATCTTCAGTTTCCTACTTAAGATATTGTAAACGCTTTCGATGTAATTAAACCTTGTCTAATGAAAACAATCATGCATGATTTTCATGAATCATTTTGCCTTTGCATTTTGTAAAGTCAAGCAGTGTTTCGTTTTTGTCTTTTGTTTAAAAAACGAAGTAATGCATTGTTTATTGGAGATATGAAGAGCTTTATTCAACCTTACTCTACAACTAGTAATGGCAAGCACCATAGGTCAGGCTAGAGCTCCTTTCATCACTACTTCCTTATGAGTCCACGGTTCACGACTCAGTCCACAAATTTTGCTAGTTCCTTATTCAGTCAACGTTTCACTTTTTCAGTCCACAGTTCGGAAACCACTATTCAGTCTACGGTATACTATTCAGTCCATGATACAAATGTTGCAAGTTCCTTATTCACACCACGGTCATCAATTCAGTCCACGACTCGTAATACATGATTCAGTTAGTAGTTTACGATTTAGTCCAAGATTCTTATGTAGCCAGTTCCTTATTCACTCAACGATTTTATATTCAGTTGATGATGCAAATGCTCCCAGTAGTTTATTCAGCCCATATCTATGTGGTCTGTCTTTTTTAAATCCACAAATCAGTCCTGGGGTCACGATAAGGTCCATCATTCAAATATTGCCATTTACGTATTCAGTAAACAATTCTCTATTTCAGTCCACGTTTCGGAACACACGATTTAGTCCACGGTTCAAATATGGCTTTTTTCTTATTCAGTCTTTGGTATTCTATTCAGTTCGGAATCTGTTCTGTCCAGGTTGACGATTCAGTCCACGATTATAATATTATTAGTACCTTATTCAGGCCACGGTTCACTTTTCAGTCTGTGATTCGGAATCCACTATTAAGTTAAGGATTAGTCCACGAATCAACTTTTGCTAGTTCCACAATCCACTATTCAGTCTATTTTTCGGAATCTATAATTCAGTCAATGGTTCACGACTCAGTAAATGATTCAAACGTTGCCAGTTCCTTATTCATTCCACGGTTGTCTATTCACTCAATGACGCAAATGGTCCTCGTTAATTATTCAGTCTATGACTACATTTGTATCTAGTCTGTCAGACTACATGATTAAGTCCATGGTTCAGGCTTCAAGCAACGCTTCAAATAATCCTAGTTCATTTCATTACTTAATCTTCGATCCTAAATCTAAGATTCAGTCCACGGTTCACAATTCAGTCTACGATTCAAATATTGTCATTTCCTTTCCGTGGACTGAATCATAGATTCCGATTCCGAATAGTGAACCAAATCGTGAACCGTGGACTGAATCGTTGATTCCGAATCGTAGACTGTATAATTAACCTTGGACTGAATCGTGGATTCCGAATCTTGGACTGAATCGCGAACCGTGGACTGAATAATGAGAAGCGTGAGAAAATCCTGTGCTCCGGCTCTTATGTTTATTAACCCATTGTTTACTGAATAGACTCTCCCACACTATATATTGCAAGAGTCCAATTTCAATTTTAGGTACGTCTGGCTATGAGATTTACATATTCCTAGAGAACAATGGCTAAACTATTTGCAAACAGTGGAGACCCTGATCAGACGCCGTGTTCTGCGGCGTCTGATCTGGGTCTGCACTGTTTGCCAAATACCCTTTTAGGATCTCCGACTACAATGGGTTAACACTTCAAAAGCAAATACTTTGCTTTTAGAGTAGATTCCTTTTCAGAAGCGGGTTGGTGTTCACGAAATGTAAAAGGAAATCATAGAAGTTGTCTTCCTAGTAAACAATGGCAAAAAGTCTACTAAGCGTATCTAGTTCCCTTGAGATACGGACAAGGAAGTAATTTTATCAATTTTGCACATTGCAGCACTACCTCAGTAGACACTGCTTCTCAAATACCATGTCGCGCTGCAAAATCAATTGATCCTGAACTTTACTTGCCTGGCCATAATAAAACAGCGCGTTGTGCCTATTGATTGAAATGTAAATGATACCAAAGAGGCATTTATACCGTATGCAAACAGCTTAAATTTAGACCAGCTTGTTCATCTGGGAAGCCATATTAGGGCTTTCTCTGTACTTTGGTATATCATAATTCCACATAAGAGAGGACATCCTAATATAGCTACTTATCATATTTCTCCATAAAACGTATGTTGTGGTACTCTTTAGAAGCGCCTCACAGAGGCGCTTCTAATGAGTACCACAACATGTGATTTCGTGGAGAAATAAGAACAATATCATTACGTTTTGTTGAAAAAAAGCTTTGTATTTACAATCCAATAATTCTAAAAGTGCAAAACGCGGATACGCAGGCTGGTCTGAATAGTCGTGGACCAGCATATGAGATAAGGCCTTTTTTCATGCGTTGCGCATTAAACGCTAAAGGCGCCCATTATAATTATCATACGAACAGCAATTTGCAGAAAATGAAGCCTCAGCCTGCAAATTATGATACAACAAATACAACAATGCTAGAAGCTGTCATTAGGACACCCGCGAGTAGTGAATGCCCAGACGAACCTGCTCACCCGCGTAATCTCAATAGGGTTTTCGCTACTTGCTTACAGGATATCCGATAAATATATCTGTAGAATGCATGAGCCACACCGTGAAGATAGATAACGTGCACGCAGCGAAGTTTAAGTGCAGTCTGTGCATCCTCATTAGTTGATCAGTCTTTGCTGAGCGGTGCGCTCTATGGATGGCCAAAGATCTAAGGCTTCGCCATGCAGCCAATGACGATATAAAACAGACTGCGACGATGGACAGGCTAGTCTATGTTGTTGCTAGCTCATATATACAAAGGTACCTTATCTGTTGTTGTGGTGCACATACATATTGGCCAGAGGAGAGGCAGGGTGCCATATATCTTAGCTCTTTGAAGATGCTCAGATTACATCTTTCGGAATGACACAGAACTCATTACTTAATCACACTGATGTAAAACATCACGAAAACATACCTATATAATTTAGACCCCCTTAAACCCCACTTTTATATAGTAAAACTGGGGTTTATAGGGGTATATATTATTTTTCTTACTTTTGCTCGAAAACATAGATTGTGGGTACTCGTTAGAACCGCCTCGCCGAGGCGGTTCTAACGAATACCTACAATCTATGTTTTAAGCATAAATATGAAAAAAAAAAAAATATATAATTTTTTATCTGATTTTTTCCTTTTTTGGTTGTAAAGTTTTCAATATATTTGAATAGGCGTGTTTTGGTAATGATGTATATTTCTAAGCCGTAGCTCTAGAGAAGCCAATATTGTGAACCCCAAATCATGCGTATGGTTATTTAGCACTTTAAGATAGCTATCTACTGGCTGAAAGTTTGCTAGAAGAAAAGAACAAATTGAAAAGCTGTGTAAAAATCTGCAAAATTCTGAGAACATACATATGTTTTCACAGTTATAATGGGAGAACATGTGATTACAAATCATATGCATACACTTCTTAACTTTACGCATTCAAGTACACGTTTCCATAAATCTACTATATTGAATATTATAGAATTACAGCGACAGAGAGAGTGTCGCAAAATAATCCGATTTAACCCATTTCAGTCTTGAGACTTCGGGCGCCTGATTATGGTTCAAACTGTTTGCACTTAGGAATTTCTCTTATACACGGACGGTTCACATGAAATGTCAGTCCTTATTTTCTCGATTAAATACAACTAGAAGTAAAACAGGGTTGTCTACTGCAGTTGTGATTACACTGTAGGGGTTAAAACGGCATAGCGGGCAATCATATTGCTGTTGTTTTAATTGTTACATTAGATTTCTCCACAGTCATATTGGCAGTGCAAGGTTTATGTACGAGGGCATTTCCGATTCTTATGAAACAATCCGATGATCAAAGCTAATACTCGTAAAGTGATAATTCCTAGAAGCGATATTAAATCAGTTCTAAGCTGGCGTGCATGAGCGAAGTTTTTATAAGATATTGCTTTTAAGGCAAGGTAATTGACTCAGTCAGCTGTTTATATCTAATGTAGCATATAAAATTATATGACTTTAACAACAATTTAGAGCAAAGTCTACAAATGACCCCCATTATAATACCGCATTTACTCTAAAATCTGAGTCATTCCGTGTTTGGCCTAAATTTCTTACCATAATGGTACAAAATTGAACAAGTCATTTTACAATATAGGGATCAAACATGGTTTTTCATGCATTATCATTCGCCATTCGCCGTGGGAGGTGTTGAAAACCGAGGCCAAGGGACCTGGCAAATGTTAATGTATTTAAAAACCATGTTCGATCGCTATTATTAAACACTAAATATTGGCTACATTTCGCGTTATTTCTTGCACTATTTTGTTTCGCCTTTTCACCGATGTCGCGCGAACGCTATTTCCACGGACTATGCTAGTTCTAGGACAGGGCAATACACATCTCGTGACGGCAGCAATTTTTGGCCCCGGTATGAGCATATTGAAAGTTGCGTAGCCGTGCATTAACAGCGCGTGAATTGCCTTGTTAATACACGGCTTTTCGCCGGTTAATGCACGGCTGTTAATAACGTGCGACACTGCTTTTATGCAATAATCTGCAGCTATGTCAAATCAGCTTCTAGATGAAAGACAAACGAGTAAAGACGCTTTCAACCGCGGCCGTTCCTGAGGCGTCTGATTTGGATACATCGTTTGTAAAGGCCTGTGCCCCAAATACTTAGAGAAAACACGATATTTTCAAGATAAGCTTTATTTTTTCTTAATAGCTAGATGTCAGTCGAACTGACTATAACACTACGATTATAAAATGACATTAACCCATTAAAGACTGAATAAACTCTCTCACATTATGTATGGGAAGAGTCCTGTTTCGGTTTTAGGTTTGTCAGGCTATATGATGAAGATATTCCTAAAGAAAAATGGTTGAACTATTTGTAAATAGTGGAGACCCTGATCAAAAGCTACGTTCTACGGCGTCTAATCTGGGGTTGCACTGTTTGCCAATTACCCGTATAGGGGTCTCAGGTCTTCAAAATGGGATAATCTACCGCTGTTCTGAAAAGATTGTTTAGTATTGATTATTTAAGCCTTATGAGCCTAAAGATGTTTTTGGAATATACGCGAACACAGAAGTCCCAGATCAGCTTGTCTGGTTGATAATGATCTTTGATGTTACCTTGTAATGATTAGGTTATGTAGAATAAAGCGGCAACAATAAAGAACCATATTTCACCACAGTTGTGTGCTACCATGTAATCTGGGACTTCAATATTAGCCTTCTTATGCGCAGAGGAGGTTTTTCGCATAGATCAGTGAACTCTGTTAAAGTTCTGTCATTAATTTCTCAGTGAGCGTTTGTCTGTTATATACATATTTTAGTCCAGAACATTGTCGGTCATTCCTTATACTAGGTAAACGAGTTTTATCTGTTTAGTAAACAACAACAACAACTAAAGAGTTGTTGTTGTTTCTAGACATTCTGTTGTGTCCCTATTTTTCTAATACTGTTTGCTTGTCAAATGCTGTGACACGGTCAGTGGCAAACACGAGAGTACAGCAAGCTGTGTAACACGACTGTGTATTTGTTTGTTTGTGTTGAGGTTTTACGGCCCAGTCAACCCAATGGGGTCATGTCGAGCGCGGTCAGTTTACCTAACCACACGTTTATTTGGCAGGCTTCGTCCTTTAAGCGGTCAACCAGTAGTGTGCACATTCGTTCGCCAGAAACTGACAACTGCCCTTCTTGGATCAGCGGAAGGAAGAGAATGACCGTAGGAAATATTTCATGATCAATCTCCTCGAAAGAATGTTGCCGACCTCGGCGGGGGTTGAACCGTCCATTTACAAAAGTTGGGATTACAGACACCTCCATGTTTTAATGTTAGCATTATTTTCGTATTTTTTTCTTCAGTGGAGACCCGGTTTGCTGAAAATTCTTGCGACGCAGCCTCATAATCAAGCCCCAAAGTTATAAAACTTTTTTCATGCTCAACTCAGCTGAGCATAAAATTTTCTCTGCTAATAAATATGAAAATGCCAAAAATAGTTGGCATTTTCATATTTATTAGCAGAGAAATTTTCATGCTCAGCTATGTTTAGCAAGAAAGAATTTGCAATGTTTAGTAATTTGAGATTTATTAGCAGGACAAATTTAATGCTCAGCTGAGTTGAGAATGAAAAAAAGTTTTATAACCTCAGGACCTGGCTAGTCTAAGCCTTTGCTGTTCGAATATGACGTACACTCATTGTCCCATAGTACGGCTCATATATAACTTCAGCTAATGATACCTTTTCAACTTGCAACCGAAAATAATATACAGTCGAACTTCAATGGCTCGAACATCGTTGGGACTATGGAAGTTTGTTCAAAATATGGGTAGAGCCACTGAGGGTTAATCATGGTACCAGGTCAGAAGCAAATGGAGATATAAGTTAAATTATTAGCATCGCCTCGATGAGGCGATTCTAATGAGAACACACAACATACAAATTCATGATAAAATGAGAAAATTTCCTTAACATTTGTTTAATGGAGCTATTGGAAGAATTTCGTAGGGAGTAAAAACGTTGGAATCAGCCATGGTAAACGAGCCATCTGGTTTCGAGTTATTTAGGTTCGACGGTATATCTTGAGATACACAGGAAGGGCCAAATGAATGGAAACAGCCCTCCAAGAGCATTAAAGAGTGTTTGAATGACTCAAAGCGACATCAAAACAGTAAAGAATATGTCCAGAAAGTGCATTAAAATGGACTATGCATTAACATGGATTATGTCCAGAAAGTGCCATAATCAAAGAACATAACATACCAATGACACAAGAGGAAGCACTGAAACAGAAGAAATAAGCAGGAACTGCACCAGAAACACATGATGTGCAGTGCATGAAAAGGTCCCTTATGCAATTTGCGGGCAATGAAGGCCCAGATCAGCCTGCGCATCCGCATTCGTTGCCCGCTTACAGAATCAATGGATACTGTAGTATATGTCGACGAACAGAAAATGTCCGCATCAGACTGCAAGGATGCGCACGCTCATTTGGACCTTCGCTGTTCGCATATGGCATAAGGGCCCTTTTCCCATGTTGCGCATTACACTGGAACTATCAACAGTTAACTTTTGGTGCGGAGGGGAAGCTTAAAGACACATTTTGGATTGCATAACACCCTAATGACTCTAAGGAGATTAAGATAAGGAATTATTGGTGACTTTGGCCATCCTTACAGGTAGGGGCCTGATAAGGGGAAATAAGATTTTATATCAGCAAAGTTTATGATGAAGACAGAGAAACAGATAAGATGGGTAATTTGGTGATAATTTGATGATTTTTTTCTGTTTATTCAATAAAATATACCTGTTTTTTTATTCATTAGAATTACCTCTCCCAGGCAGTACTAACGAAACCCACAACATATTTTATGGAGAAATACAGATATTTATGCCTATATGCTAATTTATCACCAAATGCCCTCTTTATCTGTTTCTTTGGATCAAATACAGAAAATTAGGAAGATAGATAGTATTTTATTTAGTTATTTATGTATTCATTGAAAAAGAGAAGCTTTTTGGCATAAAATACACATTCTAAATTGTCTAAGAACTTTTTGACACATTCCATAATGTATTGTTTTACTGAAATGGAAATGGAATGATTGTGCAGTGTTCTTATTTACTTTAGAAGATAAATAAATAAATAAATATTTTCAATTTTATATTTCTATTTCAGTTTATTTCTACTTTTTTTCACAATGCAAGAAAAAACAACACTTTTGTATTTAGGAAAAAAACTAATCAAAAATAAATAAATAAAAAAAGAAAGTGATACAATACAAATCAACAAATAAAATCAACAAATTAAATGCAAAATTTGCAAATGAATTTATATGGTTCTAAAGTAACATATTGAATACTGCTCAATTTTATGAATTAACCCTTATAGGGCCCCACCTAAGGAGACTTAACAGCCTTATAAAGACTCCATAATCACTTAGATAAGATAAGCCTTTGATGTGCGCTCTGTTATCAGGACTGTATATTGGGGGTGATCATGAAGGGGGTGGGGGAGTGGGGGTCTAGCCAAAGAAGGAAAAAAATGTGTCTTTAAATCTAATTGAAGTATTTGTTAGGGCAAACAATTTAGAATGTGAAAATATTTCATAGACATAAAATGATACTACATTGTTTGCGTCCATGTTAAGGAAAACATATGGCAGGCAAGATGATTATATGCGTAATTATAGTGTAGCTAGTCAGAAAATAAAATGGATCTGAACGCTAGGGTTGGCGTAAATGTTGACGGACGCCTGGACCGGCGAACATTCAAAAGCTGATATCGAATCTGCTTGCTAATGCAGATGCCACAAAAAATGTGCAGTAGATTATCATACTTTCATAACACAAATCATATATTAGGTCGTTTATAATCGAGCCAAAGTACACATACAGCATTATTTCCTTAAGGCTGTTGTCATCGTGATTATCATTGGCCAATGAAAACAAACCGCGCGTTTGTACGAAATCCAAGTAAAATATATTTACAGCCGCGCTATTCTTGTCACTGTGACGTGAGGATGCCTTGTCAAAAGGGTTGTCTGTAAAACCTGGACTGGGACATTGTCAAACAGTGCAGATCCAGATCAGACGCCACAGAACGCGGCGCCTGATCAGGGTCTAGACTGTTTGCTTAGTTAAAGGAAGTTAAGGGTTAAATGAAACAGTCTTAAGTTCTCGTTCAGGATAATTTTCCCAGCCTGCCCTTAGAGACAATCGACCTACCAGTGCTGTCAGCACTTTGATTGTTTACGGCATCATTGGTAGTACTTATCATATTTACCTTAACAAGTTGGTCTGGCAGACATCAGCAAACAGTGTAGATTCAGACCAGACATGGCGTCTGAACAAGGTCTACATAGTTTACCATTCAAACATGGAAATAAGGTAAAATTCACTCAATTAATAACTTATCGCTTATGACGTAACATCCGTTTAACGTAGCGCAATGTGCGTTGCTAGGGAATGTAGTGACATTGTTGTAAGTTACTAAGGCAGAATTTGTATATTTGAACATAATGAATCAAACATCGGTCGCAGGAAATCGATTCTTTATGATGTTATTCTATCGTCGGAAACGTCACACCAATACATGTAGATCAATTTTAGGCATGTTGTCAAACGGACTTGCGTAAAATTTCGGACAGTGTAAGAGTTAAGGTGCCCGAGAATTTATCCTTTCAACCCTGTAGACCGGTACAGATACCCATGCAAACAGTGTAGATCCAGATGAGACGGATCATAATGAGCCGTCTCATCAGGATCCACACTGTTTGCAATTCCATATTGATGTTTGACTGATGGCCCATTTAGAACAATGGTTCTGACCAGATTCAAATATATATCTACTTCAGGAAGTCAGGGATGAAAGGATGAAAAGTAAATACTGCAGCTGATTATAAAGATGATATTTCACTGAACTGTACACTATTATACTGAATCTAACAAAAGAGAGAAACGCTTGGGCTATTGATTATGTCTTTATCTGAAATTATATAAAATGGTACTGTCTAGCAGGTACCTAATTTATATGTGATACGCAGTAATAAAAAAGCCTTTAACATTGGTGCATTAGAAATTGTTAGGATATTGATTAGCTGGTTATCTAATATGAATGAGTTTATGGAATGCTGTCATATCTATCAAGCAGATAATGAAAATTGCGTAAGGCTTTGATTCAACCAAGTACTTAACTTTTATTTCGTCATAGTTTTCATTTCTTTTATATTAATGTGACAACTCAAGCTGTTAGAATGCCGCTTGGCGGCTCATTCTGTTTTGGAACTGCATCCGATTTAAAGTCAAAGCTATAATTAAGCAATTCTGACGTAAGCTGAAGCCTCAGGTTGACGTCGTCTTTCCTAGGCACTTCTTTTAATGCCATTTTCTCAATTATAATGCACATGTTTTGTAACCAGGTGTCACACATTTCGATGCACTTTGCGATTGCGGCCTCATTTCTGTTTTACAAGGTCCCGTGTTTATTCTACTGGAACAGACAGGCCTATGCAAACATTGTATATCCAATCAGACGCCGCGTTCTGCGGCGTCTGATCTGGATATACACTGTTTGTCACATTCCCAGCATGTTTTAGATAGAACAATAAGGACGCATGATCAGGAACTGGGTGTTCCAATATTTTTGGGTACATTGACATGTAACCGCAGTATATTACATTATAATTCATTCATTTTTAAACCTATCTGCGCATATGGAAACTGATGAGATATAAGGTTTTAGAGGCACGTATGCGTACAATAAAGAACTAGGAGAGCCTGCGCATCCGTGCAAGCTGATTAGAGCTTTACCTGATTATTGATATGGTAACTCTTAGAACGTTTATAGAGACATTAGCAGACAAATTTGTAATACTTTTCTTATTCTTCTGAAATAAGATTTGACATTTGATTTTAATCATAGCCATAAAAGACAATTTGCTTAAAAGTCAAATCTTATTTTCTCAGACAAATATGAAAATATAATATTTGAGAATACCGTCCAGCTGTATTTAAGTTTGGCTTCTAAACTGTGAATCGGGTAAACCAAGACTTGTCTCCATTATAAACATGAATATACGAGAACAGCACACAAGCTGGGATTAAAAGAGAAAGTCTACCTTTGCTGAAATATGTGCTCGATCCTTTGGCTTCCTCTGAGGGCTTCCTCTTGTTAAGGTAGCTCAATCAAAGACCTATAACAAACAGAAGAGAAAACTTCATTAATTAGAAGTCATTATGGTCAGACTTGTTTTGATCCGGCTATACCATTATTTTATGGGCCGCGCCATACGAAAACATGTCTTCGGGCATATGCGGACAGCGAAGGTCCAGATCAGACTGCGCGAATGCGCAGTCTGATCAGGACCTTCACTGTCCGCATATAGAATCATTGGGTACTGTACAATATAACGAAGGATAGCAAAGTTCCTGATCAGACTATATATCTCCGCTGGCTGGTCTGGATCTTTACTATTTGCATTTACCCCTACGACACCTTTTCTCATTCAAGTGACATCGCATATCTAAGACTGCAAAAAAAAAAAAAAAAAAATAATAATAATAAATAAAATTTGCTACAGTAACTGTTGATAGCGAGTGAACACTTCTACGCAGCTATTTGGATAGCTCCATTTCCAATAGAAGGGGTGTCTGGTTACTTTGCATTATTAGCGTATTTACCAGAATTTCTGCATGTTTACGCATGAATGATCACGTAGCATGTGGCAACTGAGAAATTTACTTTCAATTTCCAATATTTCCAGGGATACTTGATCTGTATCCGATACCATTTATTCACCTTCTTGCAAATTTAAGCAGTATTTAATGCAACAAATGTTGACCTCGCGTTCTTCGGCATCTGATCTACACTAATTGCCAATGTCCCTTGTTAAAGGGACGCCAGACAAAAATGGGTTAACTGGAATGAATACACTTTTAGGGTAGGAAGCACGGTCAAAACGTTTTGTACCACTCTTCTACAAAAGGAGAATATTCCAACAGGAAAGTGTTTACTCACAAGAAAAGCCATTTATCTTCTCGTAAACAAGACTCTTTCCAGTAGGTGTTTGGTATTCAGGAAAGCCAATAGGAAGTCAAAGATGAGTCATGCGTAACAGTGCCGGAAAATTTAACCCTTGTCCTGCTGAACCCGGATATACTCTGTCTTTGCAAACAATGTAGATCCAGATCAGTTGGCTTCTGAAGAAGCCAACTGATCTGGATCTGCACTGTCTGTCACTAAGTTTGTGACTTTGTATCCATACCCTGGATTAAGCAATCTGATTGGCTGAAAATTAGAGGTGGGTGTGGCATCTTAATTTATTCAGCATGACAAGGTTTAACAAGTATATCCAATCACCTCAACCCATTTATTCCTAGTGGACTCTTCTGTCTCACTCTTTTGACAGGTTCATTTCCAATCAAGGTATGTCTGGTTGGTTTTTAATAGTACCATGTTTTATAGAAATTCATGTATTTAATGCAAACAGTGTAGACCCTGATCAGACACCGCGTTCTGCGGCATCTGAATTAGGTCCACACCGTTTGCCAAAGTCCTTTTTATAGGACACTAGGCTTAAATGGGTTTACTATTTAACCTTGAGTTTCTGAAGTGGCTTCTTCTTACTTTGAATTTGGATGTGTCTACTGTTGCAAATAGGGTACCCATCACAAACCAAAAACAGAATGGCAAACAGTGTAGATCTACACTGTTTGCTAAGGTACATTGTATGTTTTGATCTGAAGGGCTGAAAGGGTTATTCTGACATCAAAAGTACATGAACCAGCGCATGACAAAACCTACAATAATGCCTTTGTGACTAGCAAAGACTCAGATCAACCTGTACATCCACCCAGTATGGCAAGAGTTTTCGTTTATCCTTCTTCGGATCGCCCGGAGGCGTTAGAAGGTACAGTCGACTCTCGTTATCTCGAACTCCAAGGGACTCTATAAAACACTTCGAGATATCCGTACTTCGACATATCAGATTTGCGGAACTGAAGAAAACAATTAATCGAACAAACACCTTAAACAGAATGAATATGTAATTTGACTCCTAAGTTAAGAGACATATTGAAAATATTGTGGAAAAGAGGAGAAATTGCTCCTAAGGAGCAATTTCTCCTCTTTTCAACAATATTTTGTTGCCTTTTGGTAGCTCTCTGTGTTAAAACAGGGACCAGATTTTCACTTCGAGATAAGCAGTTATTCGAGATAAGCGAGTTCGAGATAACGAGAGTCGATTGTACAAGCGATCAGCGAAGACTTCTATCAGGGTGTGTGGATGCGCAAGTTGGCTGGTCGCACAAGTCTTATTGTAGGTTTTATCGTGCGCTGGCTCACATGTATTCATCGTCGCTGTGACATTCATTGCGGCAGCAATGCTATAGGTGTAATACAATCAAACTGACATTTGTTTTATATTTGAAACACGAGTAGAACAGACGTATACTTAACCATGAAACATTGAAACATCTGCTTCCTTTCGATAACTACTGACGCCGAGGGTTCATGTCCGGGGATGGGCTGTACGTGACATTTTAAGATTCCTCTATAAAGTATTCCGCTTTTCTTTCATCCAAATTTCTGTTAAAGAAAGTAGCCGTCATCATTTTAACATTTTGGATGATTTTGCTAATATATTGGACATTACCCGAAGAAATTACATCATGACTAGAAACACCTTTCACCGAGTTCCTAAAACTGAACATTATTATGTATTATTCAATGTGACATACTATTCACGGACCAGTCATGGGCTGCTAATTACCTCTTATTAGCTGAGTGCTATTTGATGGATTAGTATATATTTTAAATAAATTCAGCACATGTCTACGATAAACTGAGCAAAAGTTATTGCCACTACCGAATCCGAAGCATTACAAGACTACCAGATATGTCCACCGTTTGTTTGTTTGTGTTGAGGTTTTACGGCCCAGTCAATCCAATGGGGTCATGTCGAGCAGTTTACCTAACCACACGTTTACTGGGCAGGCTTAGTCCTCAAAGCGGTTAACCAGTACTGTGCACATTCTTTCGCCAGAAACATGTCCACCGTAAAAAGCCTTGCAACATGTGCCTGTGGCATTGAAACTATAAAACGCTTACATCACGCATATGGCCACTACAGAAATCATACAATGACTGGGACACTGCATTAGGGCACTACAGAACATCTAAAGCAAATGGAATACCAATGCCCAGTTGTTCAAAGCATTGTTAGCTTAATAAGCGCGTTAATAACAAACTCGTTAACTGATGTAGCTAAGGTACGTATTTTCAAATATATTGATGTTCTTTTTTTTTGTTTGTTTTTGTTTTTGCTGCTGCAAAAAATATGGGTATCTTTGAAATGCAAAAGCTACTCACATTTTTTTCAGTAAAAATATCAATGTGTTTGCCATATTTCAAGACAGACAATAATTCTATAAGCAATTAGTTTTGCCAAGCACTTTTTTGTTCTTGTCGGGAACTGATAAATTAGGTCGATTTTCCGTCTTTTCCGCCAAGGAAGACAATTATTGTCACTTCCTATTTACCTTACTGCACGCTGAAAAAGGTGCCTGCTCTAATAAGGAAGACTTTCTCCCAAATTGATTTTCTTTCAGAGCACAGATTTTTTTTAAGGAGACAAGACCATTTTGACGCTGTTTTATCTATTCCCCTTAAATTGTAATCACATCATAGTTGACACTTATTATATCTGTATGCTTACACATGAATGATCACGTATCATTTGGCAACTGAGCAATTTACCTTCAATTTCCAATATTTCCAGGGATACTTGATTTATATCCGATACCATTTATTCACCTTCTGGCGAATGCTATGGTTAAGCTTTGTAAAACGATTCCCTATAGTAATTTATACAAATATTAAAGAACGATTAAATCTTCCAATGGCAGTGTCGGCTCAATCGATTATCGCTTAGCATGCTGGGTAAAAATTTCAGTAGACGACATTTTGAAATATTTTTATTAATTTTCTCAGAAAACAGGATTTGATATTTCATGCAAATTGTCTCCTTGGAGACAATTTGCATAAAATATCGAATCCTGTTTTCTGGGAAAAATAAGAAATGTTTTAATATGTCTGCTGAAAGTTTTATCCGTAGTTTAAGCGTTAAAATGAACTGTGGCAAGTGTAAAAGTATAAGCGAACAGTAAAGACCCAGACCAGCTAGGCAAGCCGTACAATCTGACAAGGGCCTTTAAAATTTAATCGATACATTCTACAGTAACCTATGAGCGAAGGCACCATCATCTTGCCCGGACGCGCAGGCTGATCCAAAGATGTCGTAAAGGATTGTTTTCAAATGGCCAAGTTCAAATGTTCTATCTAGATTCGACAGTTTCAAGCTGAGATTAGGGCTTGTCACATAAATATACAACCAAGATGTTTAACATTTAGCATGCGGGGTACATTTTTAGCAAACGACGTTTTGAAATATGTTTCATATTTTCCCAGAAAACAGGATTTAAGATTTCATGCAAATTGTCTCCTTGCATAAAATACCATAACCAATTTTCTGGTAAAAAGAGAAAAATATGTACAATTTGTCGTCTGCTGAAACTGCCCAGAGACGGGAGAAGATTAAAGTGGGTTTTTGCATTATTAAAGCTTCCAAATCCTGTAATCGTTGATGTGCATCAGAAGAAATAGGCAGGAGGCGAACCTGTCCATCAGCGCAGTCTGCTCAGAGCCTTCTATGTTCGTCGATATGTTCAACAGTAGCCAAGAAATAGGTATGCTGGCAACGAAGGTCCTGAGCAGACTGTGCAAATCAAGGGGCAGATCTGCTTCTTCCTAAGTCGTGGCACGCAGATGGGACCTTTAAGCACATATCGACAGAATATTTCTAGAAAAATTAGGCTTAACTCTTTCAGTGCCAAATTTCACACGATATTTGTGGTCTGCTTTTTTTATTTTAACAACTTATCGTTTAGAAAGACGTGTATATGTAAAGTTCAAAGACTGAATGTCAAACAACGTGGATCCAGATCAGACGGATCATTTCATCTGGATCTATGCTGTTTGTAAAATGTAAAACCCTATTATTATCGCCTGTGGCAGTGAAAGAGTTAATTTTGTTTTGAGATTCTGTTTTCTCAGACATTCTGTACCGGCACTAGAAATCTCTCAGAAAAGACATACATGTACAAGAATGAATGTCATTTTATAGTGATGCAGCGAAAATAGAGAAGCAAAACATACAACAGTCTTTCTACTATGCATTCCTCTTACATTTATAATGCCTTGGAGGTAAATGAAAGTTACCAAATTATCATAAATGGACAGTTTGGCTCCTTACCGTACTTAATCTGAATTTGAACAAGGCCATGTTACTACATAACGTGTCAACGTAAAGACTGATGGACGAGTGGCAAACGTAACGAGTAAAACGTTATGGTGGAAGCAATTCAGTCAAATATATTTTTGCATGCCTTCTAAATATGCGATCTACTCTAAAATGAATAAATATGCGCCAAAGGAAATAATTTGCTACCCTTGGGAACAGATTTGGCTTTTCTTTTAGGGTAGGTTCCTTTTCAGAACGGGCATGGCGTGCAGGAGAACAAATAGGAAATCACAAATAGGAGCTACAATGTCATTCTGGGCCTAGTTAGTTTAACAAGCACGTTAATGACAAACTCGTTAACTGTTGTAGCTAAGGTATATTCAAATGCATTGATATTTTTTTTTTGCTAAAAATGTGAGTAGCTTAAAACTGCACACAATTTTTTTTTCAGCAAAATATCAATGTAACATATTTCAAGATAGAAGTTTTAACGTCACGTTAGCTAACACTTCGTTAAGTTTTGAATAACTAGGCCCTATTTCTGATTTTCTGTTGATACCGCTATTAGTGCCAATGAATATATTCAATTTCATAGATGGTACAATCCACTGATGATAGGGTAAATTGTCTTACAGAATATGCATTGAAGAAGCCATCTTAATGCAAACATGGTAATTACCAGTATGTTAAAGGGGTTGACTGAACGAGTCTCCCGCTACTCGTGGCATGATCAAAGAAGGTTCCTACACATTTATCATTCTCTAGGGTAATTCAGCAGATGACAAATTGATGATATTTTTTCTTATTTTGTTTTCCAGAAAATAAGCTTTTATATTTCATAAAAATTGTTTCCATTGTCTTCATTGGAGACAATTTACATGAAACATAAAAAAATCTACTTTCTGACAAAAAAAGAAAAAAAAAAAGAAAAAAGAAACATGTTTAAAATGACCTCTGCTGAAAATTTTACCCAGCATGCTAAACGTTAACAGTGTAAAACCATGTTAGACGTCGTAGAAATCGGCATCTGATCTGACACTCATTCAGCATTTTGACACACAAACAAGTACTGAATGGACTTGTCAAAAGGGCCAGGACACGTATGGTAGCGAGTAAGAGTGTCAGTATATTTAGAGCATATACGACATTTGTAATTCTTTGGAGGCGGCAAATGTCAATAATCTGCAAGCCGTGTGCTTCCAGAGTAAAAATGATGTTGCCCCAGGTCCCGTTAATGCAATTACTTGGTCCGGAACTTAATGTTATTGGTATAATTGAAACAATGAAGGTAATACAGAACGAAACAAAAATACCGTGTTTATCCTAAATATCCAGATACTTTCATTTCTCACCATTCTTACCCTTAAATTTGAACGAGCCAATTTGGACTGCCAGATGATGTATCTAATATACAGACGGAATGACAAGCAGTGTAGACCCTGATCCTTAGTAAGGAACAGTCTGATCTGGATCTACACTGTCTGTCCCAATACCCTATATAAATACGGTATCGATTTATTCTCTGAAGTTACAAATGATACAGTCAATTAGATATTGCTAATCAAGCCTAAAGTTAAATGCTGTACTCGACGGCGCCATGAACAAACCTTATGACTAACAAATAGGAGCCGCTAGAAAACTCTATGTGCCGGCTGATCAGAGTCTTCGTTGTCTGTATGAATACTGGAATGAGGAGGCTGATCTGAATCTTCGCTCTCCGAAGTTATGTTCTCTGACATTGTGGCTAACATTGCCTAACTACCCCAAAAGTATACAGGTTGAAGAATCCACGTGACTTGCTGACACAGAGAAATTCATCTCGACAACAGCTAAATTTTCATAAAAATGTCCTAACACTGGGCGGATTCATTTTACCAGAAAGGTCTTGTAAAACTACTTCCACATATCCTTTATACGTTTTTTTTTCAGAATTTAACAAATGTTTGACTCGGAACGCAAAGTTTCAGCTAACGTGCACGCCATGGAATCGAAATTGTCAGCGTTTATGAACCATAAGTACAAGCTACTTAGACCTGAGCGAAATACTTTTATTAGCGGTATATGCGCTTTAGTTTTCAATAAAATCCTGCCCGCATTGAAGGAAGTTATTAAGGAATGTCCAACTCGTTATTAATTCCATATATCGTTTTCATTCCGGGCCCTGGGATGGTTGTGCGTTGAGAGTGTGGCATTTTGCTGTAACTGTTTAAGTAACTTGTATAAAAAACAACAAAATCAAAACATTTCTAGGAGTCCGAGAATCACGTGAAATGAGACACAATGTGTTTTATGCACATATGTTGGTTATTTACGGTGGGCGCCAAATGTAACAGGTTAAAAAATGGAAATAAGATTTTTCCCCGACCGAGGATCGAACCCGGTCCGCTGGACTCAAGTCCTACACTCTACCACGTCGCTATAAAAGCCGGTTTGTACTGCAAGGCAGTACAAGTGTGTTATATACCTATACCTGGTGACATTCTCCCCCTCCAAATTGAAATTCGTCCCTGAATTTCTAGGAGTCTGAAAATCACGTGAAATGAGACTCAACAGGTATTATGCACACATGTGGGTTGTTTACGGTGGGCGCCAAATGTAATAGGTGAAAAATGGAAATAACATTTTTCCCCGACCGGGGATCGAACCCGGTCCGCTGGACTCAAAGTCCTACACTCTACCACGTCGCTATAAGCCGGCTTGTACCGCAAGGCAGTACAAGTGTATCATATACCTATACCCGGTGACAGATATACACCTGGAAAAAAGTATAGCACTTATACGGAATTTAAAAATTGAAATAGCACGTAATGTACTATTAATCATATCAAATATGAAATAACAAATAGGAGCTACACTGTCATTCTTAGCCCAGTTGTTCAAAGCAACAACTGGGTCCCTTTACGAAAACAAGCCTATCCAAATATACTGAAAATTTTACCACCACAAAAATGAAAATTTTCGGATAAAAATTCTTTTCATATTACTGCTCAAAACATAGATAGTGTGTACTCGTTAGAACCGCCTCGGCGAGGCGGTTCTAACGAGTACCCACAATCTATGTTTTGAGCAGAAATACGAAAAATAAGGTATACCCCTGTTAACCCCAGTTTTACTATATAAAAGTGGGGTTTAAAAGGGTCAACCTTATACAGGTGTGTTTTCGTGATGCATACCAGTAAACATTTTGCAATATAAAATCAACAAATCAAGATAGAAATATTACATATTAATGGCAGTATTGCGGCGTAACAATCGTGAAAATCCAAAAATATGAATGCTCTTACATTGTATTGGCCTACAATCGACTTAAAGCTGAGTTCAGTACCGTGTATAGCCGCCACATGCTCGGATGACAGACTCCACCTTACGTCTCATCCATCCTGTCAAGCGATGGATTTCCTGACGGGGGTATTTGCGCCGATTGCATACTGTCAGAACAGAACAGAATAGAACAAAAATTATTTTCTCAAATTGTATAATACAATACATGAGGAATTAAACTATAATCGAAGTAAGATATAATAGATTGTAATATATGACGCGTGTGTAGTTTACAGGGACTAAACTTTGCTTAGAACAAAAGGTATGAATTTACATAGCTGTTGTTGTAATTAAACATTCCCCAGGGACAGTAATTGTTGGAATTTTGTTATATAAGGATGTTGTAGATGATTCCTTGTAAAAATAGTTTTCGACTTTCTTTGAAGGAATCGCATTCAAGCAAGTAATGGAACCCGTATCCTAAAACATTCCGATTACATGAAGTACAAAACCTTAGTGATCTCTCAATATTTTCCCCAGCAGCCCCTCTCTATTCAGCTGGTCATAATTCTCGTATGAAACATCTTTCATGTTAATACCAATACAAATACAAACTTAAAAGATCGATTTATTTTAGTGGAGGGAGGGGTGGGGGTGATGGTGGTGGGGAGAGGGGGGGGGCTTAATTTTTATTCAGGTGTACAGTTTAATAATGTTTGTGAGATGTAATATAGTGAAATGACGCAGTTTTACTGAACTGAACTCAATATCAATTAGGCCGTTGCTAGAGGGCGTCACAACCTCGCAAACTACATTGCTGCATATAAAGAGACTTAATAAAACCGAGCCTCCGATTTTCATTCTTTGGTGTGTTCTTTGTTTCCAAAGGTAATCTATAGAGTTTTATTGTTCTTATAAGTTGGAGTTCATAAGAATAAAGTGAAAGATTATGCCTATATGAAGCCGATACATATGTCGCCAGTCATCTCCAGTGACATTTTCCAGGAGATTATTTTGTTGATGTTTCTATCCTGTAATTTTACTTTTACGTGTCTCATGTTTATAATAATAATGAGTCGGGGCACAGTACTTCCTACAAGACTGCATATACACCCAGTAAAAGCTGATTGTCTTGCGCATCCGCGAAGTCTGATCAGAGTCTTCGCAGGGCACTTTGTGTAGCCAAGGACGCGAAGCGTCTTCAGGTAGACAGCGCAGACTCTGATCGGAATGTGAGGATTAGCAGGCTGATCTAAGTCTTCGCTGTGCTCACATGCAATCTTGTAGGACATCTTTTTAGTGTGGACCCCTTTTCAGAATGGGCGTGGTGTGTATGAGAACAAACAATTAGTCACAACAGTTATCTCCCTTCTAACTAATGGTGTATATCCTGTCCATATAAAAAAACCAAAACTCTTCGAGAGCACAAAATTCCGAAGCTTTGATGTAGAGAGTTCGCGAAGGCCCATTATACCAAGAGATAGTAAAAAGGTAAGATGTAATGCTTTTCCCGTAGTGCAGCTCAGATATAATGAAGCTATATGCCGACAAGCAGTCAAGTGTTGAAACAATGATTACTCTTAACATGTTAATGTTTGGGCCTAATATAATATTCAAGCTAGAGGATCAAACAAAATTTACAGGTAGTTTTCACCTCCATCAAAACTAAATTTACAGGTAGTTTTCACCTCCATCAAAACTAATATTTTAGTGTAATGGATACACTGCTTGCCTTTGGGATCACATTCCTTCTTGTTTGAGTAGACATCTTTTCAGAAGGGGCTCAAGATATTTGAAAGTAAGCAGGAAGTCACAAAAGCTATCTCTTTCGTAAAAAAAAGGCGGACATCTACCAAGAGTAACCAGTCACCTTAAGACACTCTCTCTCCGTAGTGATAACTGCAATATCGCTTCACAATAATAATAAATATAACAACAACAACAACAACAATAATAATAATAATAATTATAATAATAATAGTGATAATAATAATACAACTCCTTTTAGTGTTCTGAATGCGTGTTCTAAAATAATTGATTTCCCAAGTAATCTCTAGAATAGCGACTATCATTGATTATTCCTGTTATTCTTTTTTTACATTTTTTTTCTGTAAATGTATTAAAGCCCATAAATGTTTTCGTTTTAAGATCAAAGGTTGAAGAATGCGTACTTGCCTGACAGAAAACTTTCTGAAAAATCCAAAATCAGAAAAGTTGTGGCAGGGTATGTGACATGTAAGATCCCATTTTGTGGGGCAATATTTTTAGTTTCATTTTCAAAGCAGCCACTCAGGACCTACAGGTTTGCCCATATCTGCCGCATAACTGTCTGAATTATACAGTTTGACCAAAAATGAAACCCATCATGAAAACACGCCTATTTAAATATATTGAAAATTTCACCACCAAAAACTCAAAGTTTTCAGACAAAAATTTTGATATTTTTCATATTTCTGCACAAAACATAGATCGTGGGTACTCGTTAGAACCGCCTCGCCGAGACGGTTCTAACGAGTACCAACTATCTATGTTTTTAAGAAACCCTGTAAACCCTATTTTTTCTATACAAAAGTGGGGTTTATGGGGGTCAAAATTATATAGGTATGTTTTCGTGATGTCAAAACATGTAAGAAAGAGACAAAAATCCTGGAACTATTTATTATGAAACAACATTCATATGAAACCGTCACCGTTGTCCTGTGAGATTTAATGGTCTACGACCTAAAAGTGTTTGAAATGGGAACTATTGCCTACGAGAGCACACTTCACAAATTGGAAACGGTCATCAGATTGCTGCGTCTGTTAAATAGCTCATCGAACGCTGTGTTTCTCGAGATCCAGACATCAACAGCAATAATTGGAAACAAATGATTGCGGATGTCTTAAGTAATTTGTCTTTCAGTGTGAAAGTAATTAATTGTCAATAAAGATACAATATCTGTTTTAGGAAATAATGAGGTTCTCCTACACGTTATTATTATTGTCGAATGTACTGCCAATAAAGCTTAATCTGTTTCACTGGTATATGATTTTTTTTCTGATCTGGAAATAGTGCTGAGACAGCACTACAATTAAAACTGTCTAATCTTTGGGAAATAGTATAGAAGATGTGAAGGGACAGCTACAATCACAGAACATAGCCTACCAAAAATATAGTAAAGATACTTTGGAAATGCCACAATCACATCACGAAAACATGTCTATGCAATTTTGACCCTCTCAAACCCCACTTATATATAGAAAAATGGGGTTTGCAGGGTAATACATTATTTCCCTTATTTCTGCTATTAAACATAGATTGTGGGTACCCGTTAGAACCGCCTCGGTGAGGCGGTTCTAACGGGTACCCACAATCTCTGTTTCGAACAAAAGTAACAAAAAGATCCCATTTTTACATCTGAAACTTTTCGTTTTGGCAACCATAAAAAGTGCCCTGATATTGAATGGGCAAGTTTTCATAATGACGCAGCACAGCCTTACCGAGGCACCAAAAAAAGAAAGAGGTATAAAGAATAAAGAAGGACAACCCAAACTCCACACATGAAACTACAGAAGCACAAACAAAGCAGAATTGTAACAGAGGAACCGCCTTTGAACGGTCAACTTCTAGGCGGCTTAAACTAGTTTCACTCGCGCGAGACCTCGCCCTTAATTATGCTGCAGCTCCAAATTACAAATTTATGTTTAATTCGCATAGGGGTCCTCCACCTCATCTACGAAACATCACAGTAAACCACAAATAATCAAATACGCTGTGACGAAACAAAGTAAAGGTCTCAATGGCAATCTGAAGCCAGAACACAAGAAAACCGCAAACAGAACCAAGACGAGCCCGACCACAAACATTGACAATCAGGCACCGACCATCTGAAACAGATTCAGGAGGGAGCCGTCATTTAGTCTGAATACCGACCCACCGCCGTGCAATTAAAGAGGGAAGCAAAGCTATCAATCATTATTGGGTCAACAACCATTCATGCAGTTTTGCGCAGAATATCCATGTTATATTCTATCTTTATAAAAAAAGGAGGGAAAATAAGTTTTACCAACAATCGTTCTGAATTTATAGACGAAGTCGCCATAAAAATCAAGTTCAGACATACCGTTCTAAGGCGGTGGTACCGGTGTTAGTCTTACTCTTTGTTGCTTTGTGGTTTATTCTACGAGGCGATTTGTTGTATGTCTTTCCGTGTGTCATTTTGTTATTGTGTTTTTCAGTCCTTTTAGTATTGCGATTACCTCGCTTGGGGAAGAGAGAGCTAATCTTAGTGCTTTTCGTACGTTTGTTCGGTTTGTGCTTGTTTAGATTTGTCGGTTTCCTCTTCTTCTTGGGGTCTGGGAAGGGCTGTGGTTTGCGATTGTGGTACTCCCTGGACTTTTCTCTTACCTTTTTTTTAATACATTCTTACAGAAGTGTTGTCAAATTAACTTTATATTTGGACAATAATTCAGAGTTCGATATAACTTAGAGAAAATGTTTAACGTACTTGTTGAATACGGTACTGTAGCTTAAGAAGTTTAGCAATTAAATTCAATTTTGATTCTGAAAGTCACTTAGTAATACTTAACAAAATGCTCTAGCAAAAATAATCAAGTGAAAATGCAGGCATCATATGTTGTTATTCTTCGGAATATTCAAACTAATCCCATTTTTGCCAAGTATCTTGAATTGACACTTCAGTCATGCACCCTGTATTGGTCGTTTATCTATTAAAAGGATGCCCATATAGAAACAATTTAATTTGGTTTTAGTGATTGTTAATTGCCAATACTATGTCAAACAGTGCAGACAATGGTCAGATGTCGCGTTCTAGATGGTCGTAATCCCTTTGACATTTATCCCGTTTAGCGATTGGGGACGATAAGAATTAACGTGTTAATTGATCATTAACCCATTTCTGTCTGGCATCCCATAACGGGACATTGACAAACGCGGCTTTTGATCAGGGTTTAAACTGTTTGTATTAAGTACAGGAATTTCTTTAAAATGTGGAGAAAAAAATCCCCCAAAACACCCGGACACTCCTGCTATTAGAAGTGAACGTGTCCAAAAAGTTGAGGTAGGAGGGACTAGAACTGCTATCCTCACTATCCGTAGGCTGTCTTTGTCGGCGGAATCTTACAGCGGCTTCTCAGCTAGGTTTTAAACCCTTTCAACACTTTAGACCGAGAAAGATACTTCTGCAAATAGTGTAGCTCCAGATGAGACGGCTAATCCTGAGCTGTCTCATCAGGATCCACACTGTTTGCCATTATGTTCTTGATTTACGATTGCACCCTTCTGGCAAAAATGAATATGTCCAAATTCAAAGATGGAACCGTCTATATCAGAAACTCTGGGTTAAAAGAGCTAGATTACAAGCGTGTATGATCCTCAGCCGTGGCTGTTTGCGACTACGTTATTATATTAGCCCTACTGGGTTCTAACGTAATAGAAATTTTAACCCGATTATCTTACTGAATCATAAAGTAATGACATGCGACGTAAATTATATTCACCACTCGCAAAAAGAGACTTTATGCATATATGAACATAAACGATCAAGGAATGCCAAGAACAGGCTGCTATCCGCACAATCAGATCAGGCTATCCGCACAATCAGGTCAGGCTATCCGCATAATCAGGTCAGGCTATCCGCATGATCAGATAAGTCAGATGATACAGTTCAATAAGAGGAATCGATACACTTTTCGTGTGTGGTGTGTATATGTGTGTGTGTGTGGGGGGGGGGGGGGGGGAGGGGGGGCGGGGGCGGGAGGGAACGGTGCTACTCCTACATCCTTCTATAAAGGGGTCTACTCTTAAAGGAAAGAATTTGCTCGCTAAGTTGCTAATGTCTTCTCTAAAAGAATTTCCTCCCTTAGAGAAAATTCTTTCCTTTTAGAGTAAACCATTTCCAGAAGGGATTTGGTCTAAAAGAAAACCAAACAGGAAGCCACAACAGTTGTCTTCCTTACACCAACCAGCGTAAAATACACAAAATGTATCCAAGCCACTTTAATACACAGGCAAGTTGCCTTTTCTTTTTTACGTTCAAATCTGCCGCAGCCTATTTTTAATCAGGTAGTTATTTTGTTAATCCTCTGAATCCCCAGTCCCACAGAAGTCTGTTTAAAACTTAGTGTACTGGGTAAAACAATCAGCAGACGACATTTTTAAATTCTTCTTATTTTTTTATTTATTGTTTTATAGAAAATTGGAGTTATCTCTTAGGTAAACAGTTTGCATGAAACACCAAAGCCTATTTTCTGCACAAAACAAGAAACAAATAATCAATTTCTCGTTTTGTGAATCTGCCCAGAGAAGGGTAGAGGTTAACTAAGCAAATGGTATGACACAAAAAGCTCACAGCAAGTACCTTTGTTATTCAAAAAAAAAAAAAAAAAAAAAAAAAAAAGGAAACGTAAAATCATTTGTAATATCTAATTGTATTGATAATTATTTAGATCGATGGTCCTTGAAATTTAGTTTAACCATAAATACAAGTAGGAAACGATATAATAAATTCTTACTTTTTTTCCAAGAGGTGAACCAGTTGCACAACATAAAACTCACACGATAACTGTATTTCTGCAAACTAATCAATGTAATCTGTTGCATCCAAGCTGCAGAATACTGTTTGTCATATTGCAAGAAAAAAGCTTCAAAATACATGTACTGTTTGCAGCAGATGCTGGATGGGAGGTGTTTTAATTGTTTCCTGTTGTAAATCCTGTCTCTTTTACATTTTGGTGACAATTCGAGATCATTTTGGTTATTTTCAAAATCGAACACCGCTTATACTGGTGCTATGGTTGAGACAGGCGTTTGCAGCTTCACAAGCTACATTACTATATATGAAAAGACTTAATAAAACCGAGTCTCCGAGTTTCGTCCTTTGTTTCCAAAGGCAACCTTATCAAACGTATCAAAACCCTCTTTTGTTGTTATTGTTTTTTTTTATGTTAATTCAGTTGCCAGCTGCTAACGATCTACAATGCCTCGAACACCGATGACTCGTTTACCCTGGCCGATTCACACTCGTTTTGAGTCCCTAGAAATTCTTCCGACAGCTCAAAAAGCAACTTTTTTAGATATTTTAGGAGTTTTCTTAATTTATTACGAATATAGGTTGTTAGGTTGTGTGATGAGTACTCTCAACATACAATCATTCTATAAAAGATCCCTAAAATATTGCCGATTGGCTACTGACCTGGCGCTATCATTAACCCTCATTGGCTCGAACTACACTAAAACATTCCCGTAGATTTTACGGTAAATACTGGCACCTGGCTGCCAGTGCCTTTACTGTATTTTTACGGGGTCCCGTAGAAGTTTTGCTTGAATTACCTCGTAAAAAGGGGTAAGGATGTGCAAACGTATGATACGGTGCGTTAGCGTACAGCCCTACTGTGCCCTATACGTTACCTACCTTGCTCTACACTGCCCTTTCTTGCGTAATTATTACTGTAAATAACCTACAGGCGCCCGTAAAATTTACGGTACATGTACTGGCAGCCAGTTACCAGTATTTACCATAACATCTAAGGGATCTTTTTACAGTGTACCCTGTCTATAACAAATTTCTATTGTCCAAAAAATGTTCGAGCGATTTAAGTTCGACTGCTCTTGCCTGGCTGAAAGCCTAACCAGTATACACCCTATTAGTGACCTCCGCACTACTCAACAGAACTTAGAACTATTCTCTATCGTTTTGAATAACATTGTCTTTTTACAAACGCATATGAAAAACAAAAATAAACATTAAGTGTATATGCGAGAGACGAAGACGCTTATGAGGCTCTGCTATCTGCATACAAGGACATTGAATGCTATATAACGTACTCTCATCATCTCAAATTCCAAGAAACCAGAAATTTGGTTTGAGAAAGTAGTAGTTTGAGGTAAAAGGGTTAATTGACCAAAGAAGAGTTTTTACCGATCGTTCATATCCTGTATCATAGTATATGTATTTAAGTAAACTCTGTTAGTAGCAATAAGGAAAGAAATTAATATTTTTGCATTGTGGTCACCGTCTTCAATAACTGTCCACTTTGCTTTCTGTTTTACTAGTTGTGTTGTGATGCTAGCATTTTGGTCACCTTCAGCAGCTGCCCATTTTTGCTTTCTGTTTTACTAGTTTGTGATTAAGAGTGGCATCGGGACCAGGGTGAAGGTAGTCGGCTGTAAAAGTGCTTTAAACCCTCGGTGGTTTATTCTACGGACCGTTCTAAGGAGGTGGTACCGGTGTTGGTTTTACGCATTGTTGCTTTGTGGTTTATTCTACGAGGCGATTTGCTTTAAGTCTAACCTTGTTTTATTTTGTTCTTGTGTTTTTCAGTCCTTTGAGATTACCTCGCTTGGGGAAGAGAGAGCTAATCTTAGCGTTTTTCGTGCGTTTGTTCGATTTGCGCTTGTTTGTTTTTGTCTGTTTGCTTTTCCTCTTGGTGTCTGGGAAGGGCTGCGGCCTGTGATTGTGGCACTCCCTGGACTTTTCTCTTACTTTTGTTTACTGGAACTAGTAATATGAGCTTAACTATACCTAATTTAGTGCCACAGAGGCCTTTCTGTTATTTAAACTTCATCAGTGTGGCTAAACCCCAAAAGATTGGAAATGAAACGTATGGTGCGCATGTCTTGGCAAGCAGCAAGACATACAGAAAGCAAAATAAGCCTAAAAAGTGGATTCCGAACCGCTAAGATACATGTCATTTTGACAAGTCAGTCTTAGTTTTAGTAAAATTTTAGAATTTGTACTATAACAAGGATTAAGGTATAAAATAGTTACTTAATTCAGTACTTAAGTACTGACGTTAACACCGCAGTATCAACCTCAGCACTGAGGAACTGATACTGAGCTGATGATATCCTCGGGGACTAACGAATCATCCACCAGCAGAGATATCGACCCAGTGGTTTGCAATACAGCATGAACCAGAGTTTGCCACACAGCTTTCTTAACCCTTGTCCTGCTGAACCCGGATACACTCTGCCTTTGCAAACAGTGTAGATCCAGATCAGTGAAGAAGCCAACTGATCTGGTTCTGCACTGTTTGCAACTAAGTATATAAATTTATATCAACAACCTTGATCGAGTGATCTGATTGGCTGAAAATTAGAAATGGGTGTGGCATCTTAATTTATTCAGCAGGACAAGGGTTAATATAACATTTTTTTGTGTTCATGAAGACCATTTGAAAAACGACCACAACGACTACAATATGGGTTCATTTGGAGCTTACTCATAATGGATGAATGTCAGCTTTGTATGACATTCAGGAAAACTAAAGAACATTTCGGTTGGAAGCATAATTCATGTTTCTAATAGAAATGATGCTTAATCACGCTAACCACGAATATATCATTCTAGTGTTGCGTTCTATATCACTGCGTATGTCACACGACAAGAGAATAATACCAGTCCCCAATTTCAAGATAGTATCCGCAGTGACTATTGTATATAGGAATTTTTGTGTTAAAACCAGCATCGATCCCGCCTTCGCATTTCAAAAAAATGTTCTTGAAAACTTTTTAGAAAATATATTTTATCACTTAATTATAAATTACTTTAACTAATATTGTGAAATATGAGTACTTTATACCAGAACAGAACGCCTGTGATTAAATTCTGTTCCGTATATCTACCCATTATATTACTGTTACTAGTTTTCAGCGAGACCTTAATGGGAAAATCATAAATGCATTTAAATCACTGAAACAAAAAGTAATTAATGTTTAATACTTATAAAGTTAAGAAACCTGGGCTTTAAAGTAAGTAATAACCTTTACTTATAAGTTACCAAATTTATATTTACTCTTGGTTCTTGTGCAGAGTATCTCTGGGACACGTGAAAACACAGTGCTAACACAAACAACACAAATGGTTACTGTAATAAGAACGATTTTTATGCACTTTACTATCATGAAGTTTATATTTTCTGGTCTATTAGTATCACTTAACTCATTTGAATTTATTTGAAAATATAATATCGCTATATCCACAAAGATATGGTGCTAACCGAATACGTCATACAACAAGACTCTTTATGTGTTGCCCATTTTGATAATTTTACTCTTACAAGTAAACAACAGCTGAAGATAAGAGCTGTGTACATGTAGCAAGCGTTAGACGTCTCACTGTACTTTACTATCGTGTAGTTCATACTTTCTGGTCCTTACCTATCATTGAGCGCATTTACATTTTTTAAAAGATAATATCGCGCTGTAAACGTGGGCTGGGAGACCTGAACAGTGTGATACGTTACATAACGGTTATAAACAGACTCATTAAAACAAAGTATTAGATTTTTGTTTCATTTGATGTGTATTTTGTTTCCAAAGCATACCTCTTTTCTGAATTAATTTAGTTTGTTTAGTGTCATATTATCTTAAAGAAATATATTTCCTAAAGTAAAATGAAGCAAACCGATTTCTTCATTGATGGTTTTCCTTCTGTATTTCTTTGTTTGTTGTTAATAGATTGGAACTAATGTGAAATAATCATGAATGTGGCAAATTTGCAAATATATTAAATCTGTTTCTAGTGAATTCAAGTTTAAGTTTTCAAGTTTCAAGTTCATTTGATGCTCTCAATATATAAGTATATATATGAATTGCAAATATAATAACTATTTTGAAATGTGATCGTGGCGTAAATAACTAGAGAAAGAGACAGACAACGGTGTATAGCAATACCTACCATTTTGTATTATTTTAAGCTGTTTGATAGAACAGCTACTCGTATGTTCACAAACTTACTGGCGTTTCATTCATTCATTAAATTAAACTGCCCACTTCTGACAGCCAATAACAACGATATGCCGTGGAAAGCATGCAAAATCAAGAGTATTGGTTAGTTATTTTCTACAAGGAAGCCAATGTTTTTTTTTACTTTTTGTTCGCGTTTCGGCACAAAAAAAAACCCTTCCGAGAAGGGAAGCAAATTCTATGTTGTTAATTAGATCCATTTCCAGAAGGGAGATAAACAATTCTAACAGAGTTAACTCCCAGTCAAGTGTGTTTATTCCCCTTAAAAGTATTTTATGTTACAAAATATATGTACCAGCCAATCCTAGACGTATAATAGAAGCATAGTGTCTACTTGCCAATTGACACATATGGATTTCAACTATATCCCTGATAAAACATGCAAATTGCAACGGAATTTTATACCGGTGTTAATACTTTATATGTCAGCTTATATTACCATTTCTGCACATTAAATAAACACTATAATTCTTCCATTATTCAAATCACTAATGGAACTCAGCCATACCGTCTTTTATGGCAGATACATCTGTCTTCTAAATCTCAAATCAGAGGCACGATGTTTTCTCAGCAGAATATATCAAGGGAACTTCATTGGATATAGGAAAACAAGAAGAGCCCAACTCAGCTTGCATATCCTCGCAATCGAGCCAGTTTCTTCAGTGTTAACCACAACGGAAGTATTAGCATTATCTCGTATTATGTCCCATCTGCCAGTTACGCTTTACCACTCTATGGGCTTAAACAGGAGATGGAATTGCTAGTGCAATGTGTAATTACAATTTGAAAGAATGACCAAGGCTTATTTGTAGTAAAAACTAAAGACAACTAGACATGTGTCCAAAGTACACAAATTACACATCATTTGCTCTTTGCACATATGGCAACAACTATTTTTTTATATGCTCAATCTGACCTGTTTTATATTCTGACCCATATCCTTACCACAGGGCAATATTTAGGGGCAATTCTAGCATAGAGTTTAAGGTTTATGTCTGGGTAAGTAGCATACCAAATTTCAGCTTCCTAGCATAAAAAGTATATCAAGTTATGACGTAAGTAGCATACCCCATTTCAGCTTCCTAGCATAAAATGTACCCAAGTTTGACCTGTTATAATCCCAAAAGCCACGGTAATCAGAGTTGCAGCTTTAGGTCCGGGTAAGTAACATATCAAATTGCTATTTCCTAGCATAAAATGCACCCAAGTCATGGCCTCCAACACGCGGACGTAAATGTAAATATAAACCTGAATGTAAACTTGAATGCATACTTAAACATTTGTATACATTTTGACCCCTAGCCCCACCCAAAGTCATGACTTAGGGGTAACCCTAGAACAGAGGTTTTCTCTTTGCTGTTTATTATGGGACTATATATCATTTTTGTTTTCGAAATGTAAACGCGGTCGATTCACTCACAAACTGAATTGTTGAACCTTCTCCAGGCCGGCATTTACATATCGAGAGTCAGAAATAAAATGAAATTCTTATAACGTTTACGTTGAAACGCGAATTGAACAAGCTTGTAGAAAGCTACACAAAAAGAAGAATATCAAGATTCTTGCTCGGTGGATTTATGGAAGAATTAATATTAGTTTTAAGTTGCTTTGAATATTCAAGTTGCATTTAATTAATGTGAACCTGCTGAGTGGGAATAATATAGTTGTGTGTATTGAAAAATAAAATAAAACAAAACAGAAACGTCATAGCAAACTGGCACACCTCGTGTGACCCCGATGACGCAAGTTATTGAATCTTGTGAGATTTGCCGATTACATTAAATTTGTAGCATCGTTTCAGCTAGACTGAGTTGAATGTTTTCCTGTTTACAGAAACTGTCTGTTTTCTCAAAGTTGTGTTAGGTTATATCGATACGTTCTAGCGGAATAAAGTAAATGATGTGAGTCAAAGCCTAAGGCAAAATACGATTTGCGTTTCATTGTTCGTATACAATCAGTGCGTGTAATTGAATATGCAATTCAGAAATAAAGGACTTGAATATTATATATAAATCAAATCCTTTTAATAAAAGCCGCCCTCCCCCGCCCCCGCCCCTGTCTCTCTCTCTCTGTAGCTAGTTTTTTTTAGCCGATGGCTAATGACTAAAACTCATATAGGAAATATAAGACTGTTGCAGGTATAGACGTTACGTTGACACATCTATGTGAAATGTATACTGTACTTTAAGCCATTGCGCTAGATAAGGCGTAACCATAATATAATAATATATTGACATTTCTAAAGAGCAACAACAACAACAACAGCAACATAAACAACAACACTATCGTATGCATCCAACAAGTGGTTAACAAATGCCCTGATTAGAATGCGTGAATGTGCATGCTGATCGGGGTCTTCATTGCCTCATATGTGATACGTGATAAGGATCCTTTTGTCATTTTGCAGCTCGTGTCATTACACACTAGAAACAGCGTATTTCATATTTTTGAGTTTCATTAGCAACGTTTCATTCTTGCATTCTGTTTCCCCTTTACTGTAGTAGATTACCCTAGAAACATATCTGACATTTGTATTCGTCTACTGGTACCAGGAGCTCAATTACTTTTCCATAGGCTTACATAAAATAATTTGATTCAATTCTGACCATCATGATATTCTTTGACGTCTAAATTTAGTCTCAAATCAAAGGTTTGTCTTAGACCGACATAATACATATAATGCAAGAAAGATGGGATCCATCAGCGTGCTAGTTTTGCTCATAATTCGTGTACTCTCATTTTGGTGGAAAAAAAATTAAGAGATAAAAAGAAGTTTACCCAGTCTGGTTTTCAATCACAGTACACTAAAAAGTCAATGTCATTGTTTTTGGTCTTCAATTAAGCAAAGTATTTTTTTTTCTAAAGAAATATTCTATAATTGTCCAACCAGAATCCAGTTTTCCATGAGCTTATAGCACACTTTTGCTAGTTCCAGTCCTTATGACGCAACTGGTAAAAGTTAAGGTCCTATAGCCTTTTGGTGGTAGGTAAGGTGCTATTTAGAGCTCACCATTTGCTTGCGATACAGCATATGAAGTCCGGCGCCTATTTCTTTCCTTTTGCTGCATTCAACCTTCACCACCACCCCAAAGATACCCATTAACTGCTTGGTGAACAAATGCAGTTTTCAGTCGATGATCTGAGCTAGGCCCACTTCCGCAACATTCAGCACCATAGTCAATCACTCTAACTGTTCAGCTTTGGCACCTCGCTTTGATAACCTGTACCACAAATGTATTTTCCAAATGCACTTTAACCCTTATTTCTCAGGCGTTTTAATATGCACTTTCTTTGGAAATACAGTTCTAAGCTTTTAAGGCTGACAATTTCATATTTGCTTTCTCGTAATAAATGGCAAATTGAAACAACGAATCCAAAAGGATGCTGAAGAAATAGAAAACATCCAACATTTTATAGTTCCAAAATAGAAAGCAATGAACACATTCACACATATAAAATAGCTGAACTATTTTTTCAGACTAGCTACTTTTGTGCACGAAAAAAGCCTTAATATTGACCGTTATATAAATATCACGGATTGGGCTCAATAATCACAAAGGACCAGAAAATATAAACTACACTATAGTGAAGTACGGAGAGACGTTTCACGGCCGCGACATTGCACTGACAATGACGGTAGAAAAAAAAACTTGTGCATTCCTCCTCTGTTGCAGTTCTTCTTTGTTTGTGCGTCTGTGGTTGCATATGTGGTGTTTGATATGTCCTTATTGTTTCCCCATCCCTCTTCGTTTGGTGTCATTTTCTTAGTATCGTCACTTACAACTTAGCGATTTATACATTTGCATTTGCTTCATCCGTGGGTGTTATTTTACTGTATGCTATCAGAGACAAGTGTGGCTCTAGACAGCATCAAAAGACATTCATGAATGTTTCTGCCTTTGATATATAATATTGGATAATGAATCGTTGTTGCATATATTGATTGGTCGGCAAACTGCAACTTCTTACTTATCAGATGCTGCGTCTGGAGTACGCTGGTTTTCCAAAAATAGACATCATAAGTGTCTTTATGATATCAGCGTTATTGCTATATCATTCAAATATGCCATAATCGCTTCTTGCTTTTACAATTCATAGAAACTGATGCTAGCTTTCCGGAGCTTTTCATGGCATTAACCTATTGACGGATTCTTCTGAAATTTGCGGAAATGCTAGACATGGATATGAAGTTTTGCAAGAGAGTTACAAAGGGTCCCCCGGAGGTATGCCCCACCTACTTCACTTTATTAAATGCCTGATGTCTCAGAAACCGTTCAGATCCCCCCAAAAGGTAAGAGAAAAGTCCAGGGAGTGCCACAATTACAAACCGCAGCCCTTCCCAGACACCAAGAGAAAGAGGAAACCGACAAAACCAAATAAACCCAAATCGAACAAACGTAAGAAAAGCACTAAGATTAGTTCTCTCTTCCACAAGCGAGGTAATCGCAATGCGAAAAGGACTGAAAAACACAAGAACAAAATAACACAAGGTAATAAACCACAAATCAACAAAGAGTAAGACTAACACTGGGACCACCGCTTTAGAGCGGTCAGTAGAGTAAACCATCGGGGAGTTTAAAGCACTTTTACAGCTAGCCAACTTCACCCTGGGTCCCGATGCTACTCTTGATACAGAAATACATAAAAATCGGTTCGCACAGAGGCTCCCAACTCAGTCAATGCATCAAAGCGAAAACATAAAAATCAAATTGACCACTGTAATAAACAAAGACGAGTACTTATGGCTAATTCTACTGTATGCCAGAGTAAATAAAAACCAATAGTTGAACCACGGCGGGCCAAGCCAAAGACATATCGTCAAGCCCCAACCCACTGGTTAAAGTTTACGAAGAGGCCGTCATTGAGTCTGAGGCCCGAACCGCCGTCGTGCATTTAAAGAGTGAAGCATAGTCATCAACAATGATTGGGTTGAAAACTAGGCTTGCAATCTGCCGCATAATATCCAGGCTACAGCCAATTCTTTTATAATGGTTAATAAGTTTTCTGAATTGCTCCGAAAAGTTAGATTTTCCTACAAACCCTAAACCATATATATTCTTATTCCTTGTGATGAGACGCATCTAATGACACAGATTGGGGGTCTCTGGAGGTATGCCCCAACCCTCTAGTTCATATCAGGCTTAATATCTCAAATACCGTTCAGAACCCCACCTCCAAACTATATATGCTATTGTTTCTTATGATAAGATGCACTCAGTGACACAAACCGTGGGTCCCCAGAGGGTATGTCTCATCCCCTCCAGTTTATATAAGGTTTTAATATCTCAGAAACTGTTCAGAACCATCCCTAAACCATATATATTGTTCCTTATGATAAGAAGCACTCCGGGACACTGACCGGGGTACTCATGGGGTGTGCCCCCCTCCAGTTCACATACGACTTAATTCCTAAAAAAACCCTAAACCATATTTATTGTTGTTCATTATGATAAGATTCATTCGGTTATAACGACCTTGGGGAACCCCCGGAGGCATTCTCACCCCTTAGAGTGCATATAGGGCTTAATATATCAGGAACCGTTCAGAACCCACCTCTAAACCATAGGGTGTTGTTTCTTATGATACGACGCATTCAGTGACCGACCGTGTGAGCCCCGGGGTATGCCCCACACCCTCCAGTTCATATAAGACCATACCCTCCAGTTCTTATAAGACTTAATATATCAGAAACCGTTCAAAATCACATCCCTAAAACATATATATTGTTATGATAAGATACATTTAATGACACCGACCATGGGTACCCAGGTGAAATGTCCCACACCTCCAGTTCACTGAAGGCTTGATATCTCAGAAACCGTTTAGATCCCCACCCCTAAACCATATATATTGTTGTTCCTTATGGATCCCCCGTGGTATGCCCAACAACCTCCAGTTCACATAAGGCTTAATATCTGCGGCACTGTCTTCTGGGAATGTGTGTATGTTGAACTCATTTTATACTGCATATCCCTAAAAGGGTATTTCAGCAAATAGTGTACCGTACTCACTAGTATAAATGGGTTGGTTTAAACATATTTTATTATCCAAATATTACATAACACTATACATTGTAGCACATAAGAAATAGGATCAGGGTTAAGATGTAAACTTCATAAACTATATCATACCAAGCATAAATGCTTTAAAAATGATTTAATCTTCTGACGACGAATTAAAATGGAAATAGAGTCCACATGGGAGCTCATTTGAGTGTGTGTATGTGGGGGGTGGGGTGGGGGGGGGGTTCGTTTAGGAGACTTTATAATCGGTAGATTATAATCATACCTTGTTAACTGGCTTACGTTGGTACAGAATAGAATGTGCACGCGTTTGATCAGGGTTTATGCTTATTATAAATAAATTTGATGATGATGATTTTAGTGGACTCCATTTTGTCAGCAAGTCTATGTAATATGTATTTCCACGTTTCTCCCATGATATATAGTGAAAACCCTAGGCAGTGCTTTTTCAATTATGCGGATTTTAAGAATTTTGAAATTTTGAAATCAGTTTGATTTTGTGTTTAATTATTATTATTATTATTAATATTATTATTACTATTATTATTATTATCAAGAAAATAGTCCTCATTTCCGAAAATGCCATGGCTTGCAGTATCAAGGTATTTAAAAATCTTAAAATCCGCCTAATTGTGTGTTAGGTAATTATAGTCTGATTCTAAGTCGTACTTTACACAAACGATATTCTTATACATTTGTTTCAATATTGTTGGATTAATATACTTTTCCGATTTTATGTCGAGAAGAAGTGTGTGTGCGTGGTTGGTGTTGGTGGTGGTGGTGGCGTTGGGGGATGTACAATTTACGCCAAATTGTGCACTGTGCGCAGATTTTCTTTTCTGGATACGGACATATTTTTATTTAAGTGCTTATAGGTAAAACTAATTAAAATTTATTGTATAAGGATAATACATGCGTGCGACCAGACACGCGCTTATAAATTGTGCGTCTGTATATACGCATGTACCAACAATTCAATATCTGCATATTTTATACATTGATATGTCGTTCTCCCACATAATTTGACTGTACATGCTATGCGACGCTTCAAGCAGTTTCAGGATTTTCTGTAAATTTGTAACACAATAGTACAGCCTTGAATGACTGCCCATGTATTTAAGACTCTCTTGTTGTTTGCATGTTTTTGTAAACCTGAGAACTTAAATTAACTTGTAAAATTGTAAACGTATTTGCGCATAAGAACGTTTCAGATCAGACTGTAAAATGTGTAAGGTAATCGGGTGTAGTTTTAAAAGCACACCGTAGGCTAAATCTAACAAAAATATTAACACGAGAAAAATGTTTAACATTTCATTCAATCTGTCTCCTTCACAGTAAAATATGAATAAAAAATCAAATCCCTACAATGTGGCAGTTTCCAGAATTGTTTCTGATGTTTTTCCAATGACGAGCCATAAGTAGACTTCCAAAATCCCGGACATATGCTTCTACCTACATTTCCTTCGTTCAGGCCTGTGGGCTTGGTGGGCGAAGCTTGCTTACCAAGTAATGCTTACTATCCGCGGACGCCTGATAACACCATTTATTACATGTATGGGGTCCATGTCTGCTGGTCTGAACATTCTGATTCGTCATTCGTTTACGGATTTATGAGATTGATTTATGGCTTGGGTACCATGACCACAAATACATCTTATGGCTGTGAATAAGGTTGACAAAAGGTTATAATTTTGTATTTATTAATGTAAGCTTTCAACTTCAGAATCTTTTTAACATGTTTGTGCGAAGGTAGGCTTCATCCGTTTTCAGTGGCCGATTTTACCCATTGATGCCGAATGGACTGTTCTACTTCAAAATTGTGGACACGTCCATTTACTATATAAGGGGTATCTGGTTAGTTTTTGCTATTATGTTTTGTAGCGATTTCTGAACTTAATGAAAACAGTGTAAGCCCTGATCAGACGCCGCAGAACGCGGCGTCTGATCTGGGTCTATACTGTTTGGCAATGTCCCTTCTATGGGACGCTAGACTTAAATGAGTTAATAAGCAAAATGTTTTCCTAATTTATATCTCAGATTTTAAAAACAAACAAACCTGGCCATAAAAACGAAATGCTTCATATATTGAGTATTTAGGGGAGGCCACACTTGAAAACTTTACATAATACAACAAGAGAATCATGCATAGGGAAGGGGGATCTAAAAATTATTAGTTTACTCTTATTTTGGCTTTTAAATCTTCTAAATCTCACAATAATGGCATCGTTTTTAATGGTGGTTATCCTCTTAGTTTGGTATTAGTATTTCATCTAAAATAATGGGAACAAAAATAAAATAACTCTCCTACATATCTGGAGAATATTAGGCGCTAGGACGCAATGTTATTTCAATCTCATTTCGCCTTCCATCAGCTAGGCTATGATTACCAATCAATGTTATTTTGGTGAAGTGGATTTACGAGAAGAAGAGTGTTTTTTTTTCTGTTTCATAACTATTAAGAAAGTTAAATGTTTTAACTTGTAATACCGGTGAGAGAGCTTAAATTCTAAAATGAACCCAATAGGAACAGGAACTCAACCTTGCCACGACTTCCCATGCAATTTATAAACCAATATATCAATCCACATAGATCTCCTAATGTAATAATGTACCATATTATGACAGTGGCATATACATGTAAAATAAAAACAAGACAAAATATTTAGACGTAAACGTTTAAGTACCGGCGCAAATTTTGTTCATGTCTACATAAAGACCTGTTAAATTTTCAATGTAACAGGTAAAAAAGAACGACAATGTGATTCTTTAATTAAGCTTTTATTAAGCTTTATGAAATTTCTTGATTAAAATGAAAATAAAATAGGCATCAATCTGTTCATAACAGTTTGTTATAAGATTTTTTTATTTATTTTTTTTTTAATTTTTTTATTTTTTTTTATATTGTCACGGGATGGTCACATACCGACGATCCTGGCAAATATAAAATGTCCTTAATGAGCTAATCAAATAGTCTACCATATGTAAAAATTCAAAGCTATATTAAGAAACCGTGGCGATTTCCGCGCCGGTCAATGAGACAAGTTAAAGATTCTGAGTCACTGAAACGTTGACGTCGAATCGAGTAGGACCAGGACAGGCCTAGCCTGAGCATACAGTGAAACCTGTGTAAGACAGCCACCTTTGAAATTGACCTTAGTGGTTGATGTGGAAAGATGGTTGTCTTATAAAGGTACATGTCATGTAATTTTGCTAGCAAAATTACATGACATGTACCGTTATAAGACAGACATCAACCACTTTAAAGTCCGTCTCGAAGGTTGCTCTCTTACACAGGTTTTACTGTACATGAGAGCAACGCATGAAAATGGCCCTTATGCAATTTGTGAATAACGAAGGTCCTGATCAGCTTGCGCAAATGCGATTTGGGTCTCTGTTGTCCGCTTACAGAGCCAATGGATGAACGCAGAATGCCCAGAATCAGACTGTACAATTGCGCATGCTGATCAGGAACTTCACTGTTCGCATATGAATAGCGCTTTTCCCACTTTGTGCATTACATCAGTCATCAAAGGTCGAATACTAGAAAAGAAATACCGCCTTTGAACGGTAAACCAAACTAAGCCAAATTGCCATACAATTTGGAAATGGGTTCAACCTTGAGTCCGTCACGAAAACACACCTATATGATTTTGACCCTCGTATATAACTGTTCATATCTGACCGGCAAGTTTACTGGAGTTTAAAGGGGTATACATTATTTTTCTTATTTTGCTACAAAAACATAGAATTTGGGTACTCGTTAGAACCGTCTCGCCGAGGCGGTTCTAACGAATACCCAAAATATATGTTTTGAGCAGGAATATGAAAAATATCAGAATTTTTTATCGGAAAATTTTCCTTTTTTGTTTGTAAACTTTTCAAAATATTTGAATAGGCGTGTTTTCGTAATGAAACTTAGAAATTAAGTCGAAATGTGGACGATGGAATTTAAAAAGGACTTAACGTAGCGTGTGATGCCGATACCTATGGAGCCCTATACGTAAAGTGTTATTGTTAAATATTTTCTCGATATTTAACCCATTTATTTCTGACGTCCTACACAAGGGTCATGGGCAAACAAAACCTAACCAGACACCCCTTCTATTGGAAATGCACCGATTCGGAGTTAAAGTAGGGTCCACTTGGCATAAAATGGTTTTATTTTCCTACGAGACTACATGTTCCATTAAGTTATCAGACCTTTTTAAAATGTATACACATGTTTATTTTAACCACACCACTAAATGAGGCACTGTTTGCCTTATTATGAAGATCCCCAGAGACTTGTCAACATAATGCTCTAAGAATTAATTTTTAAGAAATGTCAATCTACTTAGTAGGCCGCGAGACAACCCTTAAAAAACGAAAATTAACAATTTCAAAATTAAAACCATCCCTTTTGTCAAAATTTTCAGCAGAAATTACGCCATTGCATGCAACATACACATTGAGGAGACGGTTTTACTATTCATTTAGAAACGTCCGCTTGATTTAGCTGTTTTTCTTGAGGCAAAAACTTATCCATATTATTCGAAATAGAAACCATTATCAATATTTAGCAGAATATCTAATTATCGAGAAGTCTGAATAATTACCCCAAAAGCGCCAGCTGGGTTTTTGTTCGTAAAAGAACTGAAACAGATTTGCAACGAGAGGTTGCAAATGTTCATTGCCTTATCGCCAAAATTCTGTATTTATCGCTTAACTAACCCACATATGCCTAGTGTTCCGTAAAAGGAACATTGGCAAGTAGTGTAAACCCAGATCAGACGCCGTAGAATGCGGCGTCTGATCAGGATCTGCGCTGTTTGCTATAAATTTAGAGTTTCTACAAAAGGTAGTAACAATAAAAACTAGACACCCCTTATGTAGGAAATAAACTTTTCTGAAAGACTGTGGTAGAAGAGTCTACTCGGCATAAATGGAATAAGAAGAGAAAGGTATACATGTAAACATTCTATTCATATACAAACTACAAAGTTTCTAGTTCATATATAACAAAGATTACCTGGAAACACTATAAATTTAAAAGGAATGTAGGATAAATATAATCTTTCGGAATATTGTTATTCTCTACCGCTCTCTTGACAAAGTCAGCAGACAACAAATTGATGATATTCTCTTATTTTCTTTTTCAGAAAATAGGCTTTGACACTCCATGAAAGACAATTTGCATGATATGTCAAAGACTTTTTCTAGGCGTTGGTTACTTACATATACAAATTACTGTAAGTAATTCTACAAATCGTAATTAATAAGCCTACAATTGTATCCACAATTGTTGAACTCGTCCACTGGGTGGGGGTTCACATTTTAAAGATGAACTCGTTTGGATATTGTAAGTCGAGTTAGGATTCTATTAGCGTATTCCATGTTAAACACGAAAAGTGATTATAGAAAGAAATAGCATTTTCTGACAGAATTCAGTTTTTGATCTACTAAAACGTTTAGGACAAGGTCCTTCATCCCCACTTGGACGAGTTCATTTTCCTTCCGCACTGAAAAATAGTTCAAAGAAATTATATACTTTACGTACATATGAAACTGTTGCAGTGCGCTAAATATAGTAATACATGTGAATTTTAATTAAATAGGTCAGCAAAATGTTGACATTTATAACTTCTTTTCGTTCGACGGTTTGTTTGGATGTCTAAGGGCAAATCACGACCCAAGAATTATTCCGCTGTTCAAGTCGCGACCCTGCCGAGTCCGACGCAACATTATTTCAAAAGAAACAGAGGCTACTTCAGCTGTGGTAAAGTATATTTATATTTCACATTGCATTTTTTTTTTCTTTTAGTGCCATCTAAACCGTACATTATTTGTTTACGTTGAACTTCTGATTAAATTTTTTGGCAGTGACGTTACAAGCGATTTGTTAATTGTTTACGGCGGGCTTTGAACATGATAGTGTAGTAGCAAATGGGAATGGGATGCATATTTTTTTCTTCTTTTCTCTTAGCGTAAAATCGTTCGAAGTTAATTTGATGTTAACCAGTTACTATGTAGTATAATTCTGCAGCCACGAACGATGAATTAGCGTTATTCCAGTAGCCATAATGCCATAGCACAACATGACTTCCGGTGAAAACGAAAGTAGAAAAAAAAACAAACAAAAAAACAAAAAAAAAAAAAAAAAACAGTACTGAAAGCGTTACGTTGACATTGTTTTGTTTGACTGAAGATGAATTATTTTCAAGATTTTCCATTTAAATCAACAATGAGAATACTTGTAAGCAAATAGTTTAGATGGGCATAAAATAATACCGACCATTGGGTTTACTTTCTTACTTTTATCCTTGCAACAATTAGCAGGAGCTCCGGGAGAAACAAGAGCTAGATGATTGAATCCCGACATCAGTATTTATACCCGTCATGTAGAATTGTTTGGAAAGTCTATATTTTCACTCTGAGAAATATACAAATGTTTAAATCTCCATATAAGTTTCAGGAAACTTTACCCTTTATAAACACATTCACATATTAAGCAGAGAATTACACTGTAAGCCAGTGACTGGCATATAACAATTGCAAATTCAAAAATTAACACACAATCTAAAATGGCATAAGACAACTCCATATCACTGATTGATTGATTGATTGATTATCGGACATAATTCACAGCATAATATGTACATTATTTTTTACTGACAGGGTTGTTGTTGATAGTTGACCATTATAATATACTTACCCAGTGTATCAGTCAGTAATCCAGGGTATAATGGTCTGTCACATGGAGATTATGTCGGAATATTGATCAGTGACAGAGTAAACCAAGATCTGTATTAGGCTACACTAATAATAAAGCTGTCTCATTAACATTCTTTGTTTTTGTCACGCAGACATATTGTCCCATATACATAAAAGCAGTAATTTTGCCAGCTTCTTCACATCACGAAAACCTGCCTATATAATATTGGCCCCCTTAAACCCCATTTTTATATAGTAAAACTGGGGTTTACAGGGGTATACATTATTTTTCTCATACTTCTGGTCAAAACATAGATTGTGGGTACTCGTTAGAACTGCCTCACCAAGGCAGTTCTAACGAGTACCTACAATCTATGTTTTGACCAGAAGTATGAGAAATACCCGAATTTTTATCTGAGAGTTTTCATTTTTTGGTGGTTAAAATGTTCAGTATATTTGAATAGGCGTGTTTTCGTAATGAGTGTTAAAGGAACATCATAGTAAATATACAGGATGTGTTATTTGTGACACCATTACTCTTATAAGTGTTAAATTAAAATAACAATTTTGCAAGAACTATCTTATGAAAAAAACTTCAGGCTCAAATACCTTCATGTCTTAAAACTTGTTTAAATAACATAATTTTGGGATTTCAACATCAACATATTAAGAAGGAAAGATTAATGATTTGATGTACTCATGCGATAATTACTATCAATGTATCAATATGAAAATCTTCTCCTTAATGACATTTCTACCTTAAAGGATTTTCAATACACACATTGAAATTGTTGTTGATTAGCAGATGCAATATTGCACTGGCATTTTCCTATAGGTGCTACTAAGACTTTCTGCTGGCACTATGTGCTGGTCAGCTTGTAAATTTATACATGTAGGTCTTTGGGTGGCTCATTTGTAGACCCATCCACCAGGTATCCGGATGTTGCTGGTTCAATCCTATCCCTGCAACATTCTGTCATGGAGGTTGATCATGAAATATTTTAGATAGTCATTCTCTCCGTTCTGGCTTCTGCTTATTCAAGAAGGACAGTTTGATTGGTTTCTGGCATTATCTGGATGTTGCTGGTTCTACCCCATCCCTGCCAGATCTGCATACTGGAATACTTGTGAAAAATTCAGAAATACCTGTGAAAGACACCTACTGAAGAAACCAATGCTGGCTTTAATGTAGAAATCCATATACATTGTGGGGAATCCATGTGACCAAATGACAAAGTACACAGAGTTTGTTACTATTTTTTACTCCACTTCAGTAGGATTTTTTAGAATATCTCTATTCATATCAAATGGAAGTTGTGGAAATAAAGTGCAGAGTACGCGAAAAATGAAGCTCTTTCTGACGGTGTAAGCGCTATTCTGTGATCTGATCTCATTCTCGAGAACATTTGAAGAATGATATTGCTGTCAGTCTGGGTCAACAGGACAATTGCATGAATTTTGACGAAAAACATTCTCCGAATGTTCTTGAGAATCAGAACAGATTACAGAACAGTGCTGACACTACCACAAAGAGCTTGATTTTCTGCTTACTCTGGCCTTTATTTGAAAAAATTCCATCAAGTATAAATCAAGATATTAAAAAAACTTACATGAAGCGGAGCCAAAAGCAACAAACCCAGTCATTTGGTCACATGGATTCCCCGCTGTGATACTCCGGAGGATGATCTTGATAAGCCCAGAGGCCAAAAAACCTCGTGTGAATGGCGAAGAGTGATTTGCAGGCTGATTTTAGTATTCCCTTGTCACACAGACCTTTTTGTCCTAAAAGTGTTTTCTGAATTTTCATGATCACTATTCTTCCAAGTTAGTTTCATTCCCTTGTTCTCTGTGGCTTCTGATTTGGGTCTACATTGTTTGCAAAGGCCTGTCTGTCCCAATATTTAGGTTCTTTAAATATAAATACATGCCAGTTTCATATGCATTTCTAACAACAAAAGGCTCTATAAATTAAGTTTGTTTTCTCCTGAAGTAGTTTCCCAC
The DNA here is from genome assembly GCA_964016985.1 of Anodontia alba. Lineage (NCBI taxonomy): Eukaryota > Metazoa > Mollusca > Bivalvia > Lucinida > Lucinidae > Anodontia > Anodontia alba. Next base: position 78,383,386 of record OZ024829.1, read on the forward strand.
CATGACGAGGTGACATTAATGCTACGAGCACTTGGTTTCTTCATGCGGGGCAAGGGTGATATTGCTTTGTGACTGTTGCATTTTCTGTTTATTTCAGTTATTATAATGTTCTGTTTTCTGCGACTGTTGCATTTTCTAGTTATTTGCACATATATTTGTTTTGAAATCTAAACTGGAAATGAGAATGTCCCAGAATTGCGTGTAGTTGCACAGTGATGTATCTGAGCAGACCCATGATAATCTACATAGGGATTGCTAAATAGGCTCTGCAGGACCTAGAAACAGGAATAAATGTTTTGATTCGCAAACTGCTATCTCACAAATTAAGCGCTAAGATACTGTTTTGCTCTTTTCTCAGAAAAATGATGACTTGCACCCAGCACTTGAGTGTCTCCTCAAAGAGAAACAATGACTGTCTGTCAGATATCTGTTGGAAAAAAAAAACAAAACAAAAAAAAAAAAACAACAAACAAACAAAAAAAACAGCAAGCCTATTAATTTTCATACAGGTTGAAAAAATCAACAGCAAGGGAGGCAAAATAAAGATATTAGCACATAGAAAAAAAAAAGAAAATGCAAAGAAAGAAGGTTTAACCATGAGACTTCCAATTTTCTCCTATAACCAGGCCGACCTGAGCAAACTGTGTGGACAAATTGTTTTTAAAAGGTAACACTTCAAAGACAGTTTGCAAATTATTTGTGGTTACAAGTTAAAAGACTTTTCCTTTATCTGTATGTTGACATATCTTAATTAAAGCCACTAATGGTGTCTTAAATATGTGTCTTTCACAGGTATTCCTGTATTTTTCACTGGTATTCTGGTAATTTGGTCAGTCGTGTGTGACTGGCTTTTGACTGCTTGCCCTCTAGTATGTCATTGTGTACAGGCTGTCAGTCTAGGGTCTGTCCAGTGGGAATGTACTGCTAATTAATGGAAAGTTGAAGTAACTTTCAACAGAAAACAGAGAATAAACAGGGTTCCCACTGCATTTTGAAACTGTCAGTAAATACTCCCAGTGTACAGCAGTATATACAAGTAGAGATTCTCCAATTGTAGGGATACAAGACAGATTTTGGGGTAAAAGAAGAAGAAAAAAAATCTCTGCAGAGGATAAATTGTAATGCTGATAAAAGTTGGTAATTTTTAGCTTGCCTGTTTTTTAAGAAAACGATGAGGTATTGTCATAGCTCTGGCGTCGTCTGCGTCGTCGTCGTGGTGCAAAAACTTGGACATTTTGTAATATCTCTGTCATTTCTGAAGATATTTACTTGAAACTTGGACTAGTTGTTCATTATGAAAAGGGGAACTCATACCAATAAGGGAGGTAACCCTCTAAATATTTATGGCACAGTTATGCCCCTTTTTCGATTTAGAAATTTTGTTGAAAAATGGTTTCTCTGTGACTTTTCAAGAACTGATGGATGAATTATGATTATGTTAGGTATTTAGCACAATTGGGAGGGTCTCTATTGAAGAAAGCAATTTGGTGACCTTGACCTAATTTTCAAGGTCACCACGGAACTTTAATCATTCAGAAAATGGATTTCACTGCTATATTTCCAGAACCACTGGATAGATTCTGGCCTTGTTTGGTATTTAGCATAATTAGGAGGGTCTCCATTCCAGAAAGGAATTTGGTGACCTTGACCTAATTTTTAAGATCAAACTGCAGCCGAGCGTTGGCACCCGCTTGCAGTGCTCTTGTTTTCATAGCTGTGGGCAGATATTCATTAATGTGTTCTGCAGGGAGAAAATTTAGAACCATTTTTATATGTTTTGTACATAAATGATGTATTTTGAATACTTTGAAAGGTAGCTTGTACAATTATGCAGATGGCATCACCTTACTTTTTCATCCCAAGGCCCTTCTTCCTCTGAATATGATTTTATCACTGTGCTGTAACCTTTATCGGCTGGTTCTTTAAAAAAATAGGAGGATTACTAACCCCGATAAACTTGTCACATTTTACAACATACTGTAATTAACTTTTAGAGTAAACACATCTCTTGTGCTGAATTCAGTAGTATAGAGTAAGGGTTTGGATCAGATTATTTGTGGAAAATTATAATTCATGGAAGTACAAGGTAGATTGTAATTTCATTTTAGGGTTAGTATTCCTCTAAAAGTAGATTCAGTATTAGGGTTACAAAGAGTTTGGATAAGATTGTTAGTGGAAAGTCATCATTCCTGGAAGTATTAAGTTTAGAAATACAGGAATCGGGCCCACCCCAAGTGAATTTGTACTGGTTAGTATGCACTGAAGTGGCTATTGCTTCTCTCTTTGAAAAGTTATTTTATTTTAGGGTTAGTATTTCTCTTAAAAGTAGATTCATTATTAGGGTTAGGGTTGAGCTTGGGAACCAGCATACCAACAGGAGTAAAACAGACCATTGAAGAGTGACCAGCTAGTTTGGCAGAGGGCTCTCCACAACACTAAAGGATAAGATTATTAAAGTATATATACAAATATATGTGCAGAATTACTATTCATGGAATTTTTCATTTTAGAATATAAATGAAGTGAATCACCCTAGCTAGAGTATACTAGTTAGCATGCTTTAAAGTAGCTATTGTTTTTCTCTTTGAAAAGTAATTTTAATTTAGCTGTTGCCTTTCTCTTAAGAAAAGTAATTTCATTTTAAGGTTAGTATTCCTCTTAAAGTAGATTCAGTATTAGAGTTCAAATAGTTTGGATAAGATTAATTCTGGAAAGTCATCACTCCTGGAAGTATTAAGTTTAGAAATACATGAAGCGGGCCCACCCCAAGTAGATTTGTACTGGTTAGTATGCACTGAAGTGGCTATTGCTTTTCTCTTTGAAAAGTTATTTTATTTTAGGGTTAGTTATCCTCTTAAAAGTAGATTCATTATTAGGGTTAGGGTTGAGCTTAGGAATCAGCATAACAACAGGAGTAAAACAGACCGTGGAAGAGTGACCAGCTAGTTTGGCAAAGGGCTCTCCACAGCACTTATGGATAAGATTATTAAAGTACGGTACATGTATATATACAAATTTATGTATGTGCAAAATTACTATTTAATGAAGTTTTCATTTTAGAATATACATGCATATGAAACGAACCACCCTAGCTAGATTTGTACGAGTTAGCATGCTTTAAAGTTGCTATTTTTTCTCTTTGAAAAGTAATTTTAATTTAGGGTTAGGATTCTTCGTAAAGTAGATTTAGTATAAGGGTTAGGGTTGAGCCTAGGAACCAGAGTAAGAACAGGAGTAAAAAAAGACCATGGAAGTGTGATGCTAGTTTGGCAATGGGCTACACATCAGTAATGGATAAGATTGTTTGTGGAAAATTATTATTCATAGGCATGTTAACTTAAGGAATATATGAGGCAGGCCCATCCTAAGGTTTGTACTGGTTAGCGAGCACTGAAGTAGCAAATGCTTTCCTCTTTGAAAAGTAGATTTATTTTAGGGCTAGTATTCTTCTTAAAGTAGATTCAGTATTAGGGTTAGGGTTGAGCTTAGGCTTCATCTTAGAGAGAGGTTGATATCCCTTTAAATGTGCAATATATTCTGTAAAAATCAAGCATTCAGTCCCTGAAATTACCCCATATGTCCCCTAAAATATGCGTCAAAAGAGACCTAAGTCCCCTTAAATGTCTGAGGGAAAACACAGGGTGGGATGAGAGATATTGGGGAGCAGTTGTTACATATGACTGGTGTATTCCTGCTGAAAGAAGTTAATTCTTCCAAATGTCTGAATACTGAAGCCAGTTTATTCCCCTTAGGCAGTTCATTGTTCCATACATGCACACATCAACCTCATTATAACACAATTCATTAGAACATGGTTTTGGATTTTACGCTGTCACAGTCCAAAGATCGCTCTTAAAAATGCATAGATTATATAGAAAAATGACCATAAATGGTCATTTTTCTGTATAATCTTTACTTTTTTGTTTGGATACAACATGGTTCTTTAACCAACATAGTTTATGCTTTGGATCCCAACAGTAGTGTTATAAAGAGGTGGTGTATATCTCTGGCTGTTCTCTCAGATGTAAGCCTTTTAACTTCTGAAGGCAGTTTACACATATAAGTGGCTTACTCTAATTTACTGAACATTGAAAGCTGTTTTTATTTCAAAGTGTTAGACTGCCAAAGGCATTAATATTTCAAAATATCTTTGGCTGGGTCACTCAGATCTGCCGTCCAGTTGTTACGCAGGAGGTTGCATGTTCAGACCTGCGTTTAACACAACATTCTCTGGTGCAGCTTTGGTCTTTAAATCTTCTACCACTATTGTCCATGTGCCTGCTGCTCCTAGATATGGTATATTCTTGGGAATATAATGTATACGCCCCCCAAGAGCTATGTTCACAAGACATTTGTAGGTTAAGTATTAACAGAACTTTGTTCATGGGCTTTATTGACCATGCCCAGACTAAAATGTGGTAAAAGGCTGAAAGACTAACAACCAACTGTCTTACTGCAGAAGTCGGTTTTTCTTCCTGGGCAGACCCTTTGGCCGAATGGTAAATAAGGCCGCTAATGTTTAGTGCTCTGAATTGCTTTTCATCCCACCTCTGTGGGTTTAAGCTGTCTTATTTATGATTGGGTGACATGAGACAAGCTAAATTCTGCTTATGGATGTTAAGGTTTTTTTTTCTCATGGATCTTTTTTTTTGCTTCACCTTTCAATTTACTGATGGCTCAGAATAAGGGAAATAATCTTGACAGGCTGTAAACCCCGTGGAATATTTTGATAACTCTTTGCTTGCAGATACATGTTGACAAGACCTAATTTATGAAATTGTTAGATGGATTTGGGTGTGATTAATTTGTACTCCTCATCAAAAAAAAAAAAAAAAAAAATGTTTCCAGGGCTCCAGATAAAAAAGAAGAAAAAAAAGACATTTGAAGGTTCTTGTGTCTCTGAATAAGAGAGATACATACATTTATTGACAATACCTCAATACCTGATGTGAAATTCCTAAATATAAGATTTCTTTGCAACTTAATTGTCTTGTAGAGCAAATTTACGTGTCTATTTGTTTTCAGTTTGTGAAAATCCTATAACTTTTAGACCTCTCAAAATATTTTTGGCATGCAGATACATATTGACAAGGCCTTCTAGAACCAATGAATCTGTCAGATACAGTTGGGTATAATTAATGTGTACTACTCATTAAACAGTATAGGGTTTGGGGGCTCCAGTTAAGGGGAAAAATATTAAAGATTCTTAGGGCTCCAGATGAGATGGTTAAACAATAAGTTTTGCATGCAGATACATTTTGATAAGATCTAATCAATGAAATTTTTAAATGTCAGATTTCTTTATAAATAACTTCAATGAGACTGTCCGAAAGTCCATAATTATTTTGTGAAAATTGCGGTAACTTTTAAACCACTTGTAAAATGTTATTTGTTTGGCATGCACATACCTATTGACATTACCTACCCAGTGAAATTGTGAAATGGTATCTCGTATATTTATGCCCCCAACCTCGAAGAAGTTGGAGGGGCATATTGCTTCTGGGACGTTTGTGCGTGCATTTGTCTGTGCGTCTGTCTGTCTGTTACTGCATAGCATAACTTCTGAACCGTGCATGCTAGGGTTTTGAAATTTCATATATGGATTTTTCATGGAAAAATAGCTGACACGTATTTTTTTCCCATCAGGATTATGCCCCTTTCCTGAGTTATGGCCCTTTCAAAAAATATGTATGAAATCTTATCAGCAAAATATCTCAAAAGCTGTTTAAGCTAGAGCCTTGAAACCTGGTGAATAGATTGGTATTGATGAATAGATGACCTGATTAACTTTTGAATAAATTCTGACAATTACTTGATGAGTAATGGCCCTTTATAACTTTGGGCATTTTTACTTCGCACAGCATGTTTTGAACCTTGCATGCTAGGGTTTTGAAATTTCATATATGGATTCCTCATGAAAAAATAGCTGACATGTATTTTTTTTTTTTGAGTTATGGCCCTTTGAAAAATGTGGATTGAATCTTGTCAGCAAGCTATCTGAAAAACTGTTGAAGCTAGAGCCTTGAAATTTGAGGAATGTGTTGGTAGCGATGAGTAGATGACCTGATTAACTTTTGAATAAATTCTGATAAGTACTTTCTGAGTTATAGCCCCTTGTCATTTTTGGCATTTTTACATTGCACACTTTTTTGATGCACAGTATAAGTTTTGAACGGTGCATGCCAGGCTTTTGAAATTTCATATTTAGATTTCTCATGAAAAAATAGCTGACACATTTTTTTTATTATTATTAGGATTATGCCCCTTACCTGAGTTACGGCCCGTTGAAAAAAATATAGATGAAGTCTTGTCAGCAAAATATCTCAAAAACTATTTAAGCTAGAGCCTTGAAATTTAAGGAATAAATTGGTAGCAATGAGTAGATGACCTGATTAACTTTTAAATAAATTCTGAAACTACTACTACAAGTACTTCTTGTGTTATGGCCCTTTGTCATTTTAGGCATTTTTACATTGCACACTTTTTGATGCTTAGCATAGGTTTTGAAGTGTGCATGCTAGGGTTTTGAAATTTCATGTATGGATTTCCCATGAAAAAATAGCTGACGCATATTTTTTGCCATCAGGATTATGCTCCTTTTCTGAGTTATGGCCCTTTGAAGAAATATGGATCGAATCTTGTCAGCAAAGTATCTAAAAAACTATTGAAGCTAGAGCCATGGAATTTAAGGAAGAGATAGGTAGTGATGCGGAGATGACCTCATTAACTTTTGAATAAATTCTAAAAAATTACTAATTGAGTTATGGCCCCTTGTCATTTTGGGCATTTCTACATTGCACATTTTTTGGTGCATAGCATAAGTTTTGAACTGTGCACACTAGTTTGAAATTTCATATATGGGTCCCTCATGAAAAAATAGGTGACCCATATTTTTTTCCTATCCCAATTATCTCCCATTTTAGAGTTATTTCCCTTTTAATAAAATAACATTGAAATCTCGTATGTTTGTACTGTTGTTACCGTCATGGGCAAGCAGTGTTGGAGTCAAGCAGTGTTAGAGTCAGGCAGTTGGGGGCATAGTGTTTTACAAACACCAGCTCTAGTTACATGTAATTGGTACTATGGATACTTACATGTATAAAACAATACAGGTTTTTAGGCTCCAGAGAATAGAGGAAAACAAGATGCTACAACTTTTAAAGTTAAAGGGCTTGGAATATTGTACTATTTGTATTTCAGGAATAGCTAATGGGATTATTCGGTGATAAATCAAGGATATTTTTTTCCTTTTTTTTTTCCATAAAAGGTATATTGTTGGTTCTGAAGAAATCTATATATCTTTTTCTCCATAAAAAAGGTACATTTGTACATGTATATTGTGAATAATGTAAGAAATACCCACAATATACATTTTTATGGAGAAAAAGAAAACTGTATATAGTATCCAGAATAGAAAAAAAAAATCTACCTTGGCAAGGGGGTTCTAATAAGTACAGGTCTATAGTAATTGTTTTCATGGGGGAAAACCTAAATTGTCACAAACTTCTCCCCCCAAAAATTAAATGTCTCAAGTTTTAGGTTTCTTACAGATACATGTATGTATGATGATATTTTTCAGGAATTCTATAAGGCCGACAGTGATTCACAGAAGATCTTCAAGACATTCGAACTGAAAGGGGATATGCCAGAAGAAACCTTCATCACAGAGATCATTGATGACATGATCAGTTATATTCAGGAATGGTAAGCAGAAATATCTTTAATTCTTATACGTAAATCCCTCTGTTTTCACTATGTGATTTTATCAAATGTACCATGCATCACTTTTTCTAAACTTGGAAATGAGGAACAAACAAGTGACAGGTTATCTGTAGATTTCCTTATTGAACATATATTATATATTATGTATGTAAGCCTGAAAAACCTGACTATTGTCCCTGTAGGTGAATGGATACATCCAAGAGAGCTCATCCTGTCATTGAAGTGTTTCCTCCCCTTTCAATGGGGGCCTACTCTTAAACGAAAGAAATTGCTTCTACTGAAGCAATTACATGGATTTACCTTTAACAGTACACCCCTTATTTGAAAGGTCTCACCCTAAATGAACAACAGACTAATAAGAAAAAGTATCCATTTATACCCCCCCGCCCCCCCCACCCCCCCCCCCCGACACACACACACACACGGTAGTGATGAGGTATTATGGTTTCACATTGGACGGCCATGCGTTTGTGCATTTGTCAGTCGTACGTCAATCCATCCGTCCATCAGCTTTTCGTTTCCGGGTGATAACTTGAGTAAACATCAAAAATTTTCATGGAACTTGGTATGTGCAGTGATATTGTGGACATCTGGTTTGGGATTGCTTATGGGCAAATTTCGTCAAATTTTGTTATCTGCCCGAATGGCGGGGTATTGTAGTTAAAACGTTTTTATTAATTGCAGGTTTTCCAACTTCCATGCTGAACCCCTGAAGTGTTTTTCTGCTTTCCAGTACCAGCTGTTTGCCGGTGACAGGATTAGCCTCTCCAGATATGGGAAATACATTTCACTTGAGGACCAACATGAGTTAGTTCAACAGCAGTATAATTACTGTATTGGTAAAGTGAACAGAATTGCGAATCATGAGCAGAACTGTCTTTGTGCATGTTAATGAACTTTGCTACAACTGGACCAGCCCTGGAGGAGTTCAATCTAGATAGCTAGATATAAGCCATTGGCTTAACTCTTATTGTGGGGGTCAACATATTCATAGACCTGCTTCAAAGACTTTGTAGATGAACAACCATTTAAAAAACTGTATTTATTGGAATGAGACTGCTAACTTAAGACATTGTTTTGTCTAATGAAAGAACTGTTTACATAAGTATATGAAATATTTTCATTGCAGAGAGTAGCATTGTTTTTTTACATGTAATAATTATTGCCTGACAGGACTAGTAACTTTATATTTGGCAGTAAGGGTAAATATTTTGTGAGAAAAATTGGATGTTAGCCTAATTACACAGTTTTAAAAATCTTTCCAAAATGTCGCGAAAAGATCATTGATTATTGTGTCAAAATCTGCTCACATGTCAAACTATCAATTCTGGAAGGTGTCTGTTAGAGTTGACTATTCGGCAGCAAAACAGCAACAGTAAAAACCTGGTTCAGTACCTGAACTGAGTTCTAGGACTTTATGAACCAGTCTGGTTTTAGCACCAAATGCAAGATTAAGGACAAGGGTAGTTTGATTAAGGGTCAAGTGGCTTACTTTTCCATTTAAGCCAGTCTCTCAGTAATTATACGGCCTACAGCAGTGATACTTGGTTCTCGCATACTTCTTTGCATAGCCGCTTGACCTTCAAGTGTATTACACGGTCCACTGAAATTTTTTGCGTTTAGGTCAGTTTCTTGAGCAGTGATAATACTTAGTACATGCATACATCATAGCATGGCCTCTTGAGTGCAGTCATCCATATTTGACTTTGACCTACTGTAAATTCCACAATCCATTAGGCATGCTGCATTGTCTTAATTCTTAATATACTGTTCTGACTATTGGTCAGAATGTTTGCATTGGTCATTTCCAGGTCAGGTTCCCTTAGGGCTGTGATTCTCAGAAGAATGATACAAGGTCATTATGGCCCGCTTGTTGATTGAATCTTCATCAAGCTCACAAAAAAACAAAAACAGGCATTAAATCTCAGGCAAGTTGGACATTGGTCCAGTTTACACTGCCCATGACATAAGAGTTACCTGCCTTTGAGAGCCCCATAGACTTTGGAAAAAGTTGTCCAAACAATAGCAATTTTATTTCATTTTTGATTGAATGTTCATCAGACTTCCAGGTAATGATGAAAGCCATAAAGTGTTGGACAGTTTTGATTTTGGAGCAGTTGGGATTACTTGCATGTGATTTACTTGCCCTTTAGTCTCCCATAGACATATAATTGGGAAAATGTTGTCTGGACAAAGAGATTTAGATTTTGATCAGATCTTCTTCAAACTTGCAGATAACTTATTCAGACATAAAATCATAGACAAGTTTGATTTTGGCCTGATACTTGCTATAGCAGAATTGCAGGTAATGAGGGCAGCCATAAAATCTTGGATGATTTTGTGTTTGTCTAGTGAACTTGTACCAAGATTGTTAAATTTATAAGCCTAGAGGTCATTTGTTTTGGACTGTTATGTCACTTCTGAATATAAAATTTGTACAAAAATCTTTAACAGTGTATGTGTGAAACTTCAATATTAAGTATGTAAATCTTTTAGCTCAGGTGAGCACTATAGGACTATCATGGTCTTCTTATTTTTGTTTTTTTTTTGTTTTTTGTTTTTGTTTGCTTTTTCTATAGAATGACAGTGGATGGAAGCACTGTTCTACTGATAATATTTGTCTCAGATTCACCTTTGAATAGCTTTTCATAAATGTATCTATGTTTATATATTTTACTTCAACATATATACCTAATTGAAATGTTTCATCACTGAATTGTTATCATGTGCGATGTGATTGCATGTAAAATGGGCTAACTGCAATGAAAAGACTTTTAAATATAAAGTTCTATCATATGATAGAAGAATTATACATGTGTCATATACTTAACACCATCAGTAGTGTAGACCTATAAACTTTTATTGAATAAAAATGAAAAGAAAATATTTGTTCACTTTCTCTTGCTAATATGACCTGTAGAAAAGAGAAGCATTTTATGATATTGATTCTTGAGTTTGTCTGAGTCTTAACTGTTGAAATTCTCATTTACAAAGAATTAATTTATTCTCTTATAAATTAATTCTGTTATGAATGAGATACTGTAACCTAGCATACGATTCCAGGAACTTAGCATGTGATTCCAGGATCTATCAGAACCTGCTTTCCTCATCTACATCCTCAACAGCTGAGTTTTTATTTCAGTACAGCGTAATGCTGTCACAGGGTTCATACATGTCAGGGACATGTCAGGGAAAATATATGTATTTCAAATACAGATGTCTCTATTTTTGAAATGCAGATATCTCTATTTGGTTTGAGATATCTGAGTTTGAATTACAAATAACTGAATTTTAATTACAGATGTCTGCATTACAAATGCAGATATTTCTATTTCAGAAAGATATCTGTAATGTTTAGAAACTCAGATAACTGTTTTTGAAATACCGATATCTTTATTTGAAATACAGATATCTCTAACTGAAATACAGATATCTATAATTATCATTTTATAAAATATATTTGCAGTTTAAATGACATTTGTAATTTAAATAGAAATATCTGTATTTGAAAACGCAGATATCTCTAAGAACATGATTAATTTCATTTTTTTTTTATTTTCAACAAAACAGTAGTCCCTTGCTCAAATTTTGGACAGGATCAATTTGTTATAGGTTGAAGATAAGCCTATCAGGGTTTCCCATGTGCTACGTAGTTCATTCCCTGCCATAGGCAAAAAAAAAAAAAGGAATCCAAAAACGGTTTCCTCTGTCATTATGACCCGCCACAAAAAGTGGCAAAGGTATTATATTAAACCGTCCGAATCTTTGATTGTCCGTCAGTGCTTCCATTATTCGTGTCTGCTCCTTTACTGATACCGTCGGAGATATTTTAACCCACTTCACACACACAAGCACCATGAGGATGACATCCAGAATACATGAACTGTAATTCTGGTTTGCCTCCTTTTGGAGTTATTGTCCTTCGAACAGTGAACAAAGTCGTTTCTACCATGTACTTGTGTACGCACTGTAAGTTGAAAACTGTTCAAGATATTTTCTGGAAACTTCACACAAATGCAAAACACTATGAAACGACGTGCAAAACACATGAATTGTAACCCTGGTTTGCCTACTTTTGGAGTTATTGCCCTTTGAACATTAAACATAATCATTTCTACAATGTACGCGTGTCTGCTCTGTAAATTGAGAACAATTCAAGACATTTTGATGCAACCTCTCACAAGTGTTAAGCACCATGACACAACTTGCAGAACACAAAAAAAATGTAACTATGGGTAACCTACTAAATTTGGAGTCGCAGCCCTTTTGACGTAGATATTGAAAATTACCATTTCTACTATGTACTAGTGTCCACTTTGTAAGTTGAAAATGGTTCCAAATATTTTGATGAAACTTCACACAAGTGTAAAGCATCATGAGATGAGGAGCAGAACACAACAACGGTAACTGATTGACCTACTTTTGGAGTTATGACCATTTGAACTTTGAAAAAAGTGATTTCTGTAATGTAATTGTGTCCACCCTGTAATTGTTCAAGATATTTTTTGAAACTTTGTACAAATGTATATCATTATGATACTTTTTGCAAAACTCAGGACCTATAACTCTGACTTAACTGCTTTTCCAGTTACCGCCGTTTGAACATTGTCATAGTGATTCAAGTCATATACACGTTCTATAACTTGAAAAAGGTTTCGGAGATGTTCTTGAAACCTTGCAAAAAATGTAAAAGGACACATGTAGAAAACATTTTATTTTTGACAGTTATGAAACTTGCTTGATGTAAGTGCAGTAGTGGGATATGGTGCAGTGCTTGCAGCGCTTTTATTTGTTGGGATGACATTATAACATTCTTCCTCCTCCCCTACCCCCCCTCCCCCCTTGCCTCTGCATGGAAAATCAAGTACCCATGAGCAGGTTAAAGAACATACAATCGGTAATCTTAATGATTACTTTTTGGCCTTCATTCTGTCCCCCAGAATGTACCAGGTATACCTGCCTAGAACGCCTGAAAGAATTCATGTGATAGAACGGTCCGAAAACTGGTTCTCTTAAAAACGTACTGAAAAATCGCATGTTTAGAGAAACAAACAACAAATGAAAAGTTATCCAGGGTAAGATAAAAATTGAGAATTCTCGTGCATCTGATCGTCATCACTGAACTTAATGCTGTCATTAAATGTCACAGCAATGTTGTCAACAACATTAGATTCACAATCCACATTCAGAAATGATATAAAGTATGCAAGAAAAAGAGCCTTTCCAATGTGAGAGGTAGATCAAAATGTCCGTCTTTCAGGATCATAGTCTGGCATCACTTGGCAAGCCTCTTGATGCCTGACAGTGACCTTCGGGAAAAATTCTTCTGTCTACCCCTAACTCCCATGATACATTCATAAAATAGACCACACCTTTTCATTTTTGTGCTCCTCTAAAAGGAGTGATAAAAAGACAAAGAGATGGTGATGTGGAATCTTGAGCATCTTTAGTTTTTTTGTTCTTTTTTTTTCTGTTGCCTATAAAGGCGGGAACTGTACCTTCCACCATATTGGTATTTGTTATCAGTGGAACAGTGCATGTGAAAATATGCAAGGGAGACATCAGGTTCTCATCAGTGGAGTAAATAGAGATATTTATTACAACCATAAATACAGATATCTCAAACTGAAATACATATCTGTATTTGTGAAATTAAAAAGACCATTTTGTTAGAAATATAGAAATCTGCATTTCAAATACAAGTTCTGCATTTCAAATGCAAGTATCTGCATTTCATTTAGAGATTTCCATATTTTAAATGCAGATATCTGAATTTCAGCTGCAGTATGTAAGAGATATTTCTAATAGAAATGCAGATTTTAAATGCGGATATATCTAATACAAATATAGATTTCTATATTATGATTGAAAATAGAGATATCTGTATTTCTCAAATACAGATACCTACATTTCAGTTTGAGATATCTCTAATTTAATTTCTAATGTTTGTACTTTTAATTAGAAGTATCTGTAATTACAAAAAAAAAAAAAAAAAAAAAAAAAAAAAATAAATAAATAAAATAAAGATATCTGTGTATATTAGCAGAGATATCTGTATTTGAAATATAGGTATCAAAATTAAATGGATGAAACCCCAAACATATTGCCATAGATTTTATCATGCTTGGCTCAGTTTAGTATTGCTGAATTTTGTGAGAAATTATGCCGGAACTGAAAGTAGTTACACCTCTCGAGTCACACCTTATTGTTATACTGCACTCATTCAGTAGGAACTTATCCAATGTACTTGGATGAAAATGCCTTTCCTCGTCTTGACATACATTCTTAAATCAAAGTTAAGTAGTATGTCAACTCACTGTGCAGATGATTTGGATTATGGTTTATACTGGAGAAATAAAATCATACATGCTTGCTTCTGTATTATTGAATTTATAAAAACTGTTCAGAAATACATGTAAATAAGATGCACCCCTCCCCTACTTCTACGAATTGTTAATTTTAATAATTCATTAACTTTTATATAAATCCTTTATATATGGGTATTATAAAGCTTCAAACATAATTATATTGCACCATTTTAGCCTTTTTTTTTTTTTTCTTTTTTTTTTTTTTTTTTTTTTCATTTGGAATGATACATAGGATGATGAATCTTAAAAAGACCATTTTGTTCAGTTTTAGAAAGTCACAAATTGGTTGGTTGCTCATTATAATGCACCTGTTTTATATTCTCGAAAAAGCAAAGATATCATATGAAATGAAGACATTAGTACCTATAGCTGAGGTTCTTATCTACCAAAAGATAAAACCACGCCTCTTTATAACATGAAGTCATGTTATAGTTTTTCTTGTTCTAGATAAAAAAAGAAGAAAATATCATAATGTCGTCTGCTGATACTTTTAACCCAGAGTGCTACAAAGTAAGCGTTGTGACAGATAAGAAATGGATACTAAAAGTATACCTAAAAATATTCCTAAAGAAAAATGTGCAGATGCGCAAGCTGATCAGAATCTTCACTGTCCGCTTGAAAACGCTTTGGATTCTTGGAAACCCACAGAATACTCTGCAATGGGTCTATTCAGACTGTGTGGTTGCGCAAGCTGTATGGATGCGCAGGCTTATTGGAGTTTCTGTGGGCGCACATGCAACCGTGTAGAATGTTTTATACAATATATGTAATGTACATCTATATGTCCATAATGTACGTGCTCGTATACATCCAGATAATGCGCTTTTGAAATATAAAAAAAGTACTGATAAAATGTTTTTATTATTTCTCCAGAAAACATATGTTTTGGGTACTCATTAAAAGCTGAGCACCGACAACTTATGTTTTTTGTGGATAAATATTTATAAATAATTAGGATATTCCCCTTATCTGAACTATGAATGTGGGGTAACCATGAATATGTAGGGGTATGCATTGCATTGTAATTGTATCTATTGCATTGTATCAATTCACTTTTAATTTAGCATCAGCATCATTTCGAAAAGAAGCCTATTCAAATATACTGAAAATTTTACAACCAAAAAAATGAAAATTTTCAGATAAAAATTTTGATATTTTTCTTATTTCTGCTCAAAAACATAGATTGTGGGTACTCGTTGGAGCCGAGGCGGTTCTAACGAGTACCCACAATCTATGTTTTGAGCAGAAATAAGAAAAATAAAATATACCCCTGTAAACCCCACTTTTACTATATAAAAGTGTGGTTTAAGGGGGTCAACATTATATAGGCATGGTTTCGTGATGGATATCGCCTTAAGTAAAGTGCAAAAACATTTACGGACGTTAAATTTCAGGCAGAACAGTGAAAAGCAGTACCGATATATAAAGTTCCAAAATTCATGTATTGGAAACTAGAGAACATCAACCTTTTTTAATCAAAGTGAGATTAGAACTGCACGGAATATAAGCGTCTCGTGCCTTACTATATTGGTCATTATTAGGTCTGTATGCACGTACTTTGTGCCAGCATACATATACACAAACGCACATGTACACAGACAGGCAGACGCACGCGCGCGAGCGCGTTTCTATTGTACGAATAAAAACAACAAAAAAAAAAAAAAAAAAAAAAAAACGAAAACAAAACAAAAAAACAAACAAACAAAAAAAACAAAAAATAAACAAACAAAAAAAACAGACAAACAAAAAAACAAAAAAAAACAAAGGGTTTTCAAAAAGTATCTTGCAAACCATGTAGCATCTGTTGCCTATTATGGAATTAACGACTTCATCTACTATTAATTTGTTTATGCCTTAATCCCATAAAATGGACATTGGCAAACAGTGTAGACCCAGAGCAGACGCCGCAGAACACGGCGTCTGATCATGGTCTAAACTTTTCGCATTAAATACAGGAATTTCTATAAAACATGGTAATAATGAAAACTAACTAGAGAAACCGTCCGTTGGAAACGGACCATTCCAAATTGTTAAGGTAGAAGAGTCCACTCGATATAAATGTCTTAATATGGAAATAAATTATTAGTCTTCACCTTGCATTCTAACGCTTAGCACTTTGGGTAAAAAATTCAGCAGACGACTTTTTGAATTAGTGTGGTAAAGGCTAATTACAGAAAGGTAAACCATATTGAACAGTAAATAAAGAAAACAATCAATGATTATAAGTAACTTTTCATGTGCTGTACATCAAAGACGTCCGTCATTATAATGTCTTTATCCAGTACAAATTAATATTATCAGAACATAAATATTTAATATAGAAACAGCCTGCTAATATAGCTTAAAGGAATTTCCATAATACTTGTTTCATCACGGAGAGAAATGAAATTCATTCTGCCGCAAGACGTATTTGTGACATTTGACAACGTCGACATCAAAGGGCCAGGCCATATGAAAACGTGTCTTCGGGCGCATACATGTACGGACAGCGAAGGCCCAGATCAGCCTCCGCATCCGCGCAGTCTGATCACTGGTCTTTACTGTTCGCTAACAGAATCATTGCCAACTACAGAATGTACATGTATTAATGGTGAGCAAAAGCAAGGAATGTACATTGCGCATGCGCAGATGATCTGAATCGGAACATTTTGCGCATATTCGAAGGCACTTTTTCACTTGACGCCGCCAAAAAGAACTATGTTGAGTCATTTGAAAATATGTCATTTTGGGTATATACGGACAGCATCCTCACAATTTTCTCAGCATTTTGATTCTACGCATACAGAATTATTCGGTTCTGTCGAAACACAGAATACTTAAAGAAATAGGAATTGGAGGGCTGCATACCAGAATAGGCCAAATGATCTCAAGGGAAATGAAAATAAAAGCTGGGCTATCGTGAAGTACGGGAAGAGGTTTTATGGCCTCTGTACGGCACTTAACACCAGCTATGGTGAAGTAAAGTAAAATTTATAAAGGTTGCTCTTGGAAACATACACGTACGCACGCACGCACACACAAACACACAGAACAAAGCTCGTAGAAAGCGGAACGCGGCGTGATCAAGGCCAACAGTGTAATATGAACCCAGAAGGCACATGACGTTTATACAACGTCGTCTCAACAACGCTTTAACGTCATGACGTTGCATCGACGTTGAAGCGACGTTGTATTAACGTCATGTGCCAGCTGGGAAGTCTCAATGAAACCGAGACCCCGATTTACAATTTTTTTGCGTTCTTTGTTTCCAAGGATGACCTTTGTAGATTTCATTACACTGCTCTCTCTCTCTCTCTCTCTCTCTCTCTCTCTCTCTCTCTCTGTCCGTACACGTATATATGGGATGGGAAGCTTTGGGCTATTTCAGTGATATGAGAAATTTAGTATAACGTATTTACCCCAAGTGTTCGGACACCTCAACTACTTATCAGACTTGTCCTAAACAGTCTATAAAAGGTCTATGTAATTACTAGTATGACGTATTTGTGTTCAGTTTTCGAACAGTCTAATTTAGAGATTAATTCGGAATGACGGCGATAAAACTTTGAAAATGATAGATATTGATAAATTTGAAACCGGAAAATGATAAACATGCCAGTTTAGGTTTTTTCATATATTCTCTAGGCTAACTGACCAATTTATTTCTAATCGTTATTTGTGTTTGCCACTGTACAAAGTTGTTATTCATAAATAATGACGAGAAGACAGCAAAGGTTATTAGCTGTAAATCATGTAAATTGGTATAATGCAGCAAACATAATGACAAAAAGATTTATGTTTGATTTGGAGTTATATCACATTGTCTGTTGAAATATCTGTCTGGCTGTTATTTCTCTGTAAATATCAAGATTAAGGAAAAAAAAATAAATGTCCATATACCGACTGACTGATTGACATATCTAGCGATCGATCTGGCCGTACGTCTATCTTTCTACAGTCCAACTCGACTTTATCTGTTTCAGTCTCATCCTACCTTTTCTTAGGTAGAAATAAAATACATTTGATTTTTAGGGAATGGATACACTTTCAGGGGAAGGGAATGAGGAGGTGGGGGAGGGGGGGGGGGGGGCGGCGGGGGGGGGGGGGAGGGGCGGAGGCGATTCTCTAAACCTATTTTATCCCCTTCTGCAAAAGGTTCTACTGTTCACTATATACATGTAAGCCTACAAATGTTTCATTGATACTTCATAACCCTTTCAGCACTATAGACCAAAACATTTATTTTTTGCAAATAGTGTAGATCCAGATGAGATGGCTCATAATGAGCCATTTCATCTGGATCTACACTGTAATGAGCCATCTCATCTGGATCTACACTGTTTGCAACTTTGTTTTCGATTTTGTTTTACCAAGCTCCCTATTTAGAAAGTGGTTCTGTCCAAATTCGAAAATGGAAAGGTCAGCATCAGAACTCCGGTGGTTACAGGGTTATGCATAAACTCAGTTATGCCCCTAGAAAATCCTAAGATTTACTATGCTTATCGTATTTTCTATTAGACAGACCTGACAGCAAAGAGATCAGGCGCCGCAGAACGCGGCTAATAAAAGTCTACATTGTTTTGCCTCTCTGAGTTTGTACAAAGACACGTCAAGAGGTAGTAAAATTGAAGTTCAAGTTTTAGGACAAATATTGGAAGGCGCGAATGTTTCCGAGTATTAACTCACTTATACCGAGTGAATTATTCTACTTTATATCTTTGGACCGGTCCATTTCCAAAAGAAGGGGTTAGTTTTAATTACTACCATGTTTAACAGAAATTCCTATACTGAAGCAAACAGTTTTTCTGCGGCGTCTGATCTGAGTCTACATTGTTTGCCAGTGTTCCTTTAGTGGGTCACTAGGTATAAATGGGTTAAGGGTAAGTAGAACCCACAGTATAGGGTCACTAGTAGGTATTAGTCGAATCATTACGAAAACACGCCTATTCAAATATACTGAAAATTTTACCATCAAAAATTGAAAATTTTCAGATAAAAAATTCTGATATTTTTCATACTTCTGCTGAAAACATAGATTGTATGTACTCGTTAGAACCGCCTCGACGAGGCTGTTCTAACGAGTACCCACAATCTATGTTTTCAGCAGAAATAAGAAAAATAATGTATACCCCTGTAAACCCCAGTTTTACTATATAAATGTGGGGTTTAAGGGAATCAAAATTATATAGGTATGTTTTCGTGATGGAGGTGTTTCTGCAACCCAAGATTATTGAGGTAACCGTTATCACAATTATGGTTGATAACTTTGCTTCCCTCTTTAATTGCACGACGGTGGGTCGGTCCTCAGACTAAATGACGGCTCCCTCCTCAATATGTGTCAGATGGTCGATGCTTGACTATCAATGTCTGTAGTCGGGCTCCTCGTAGTCATGTTTGTATTTTTCTTGTGTTTTGGCTTCAGATCACCATTGCATTGTTTAATCACAGTGTTTATGTTTTTATTAGTTTCAAAGTGTTGTTTCACAGATAAGGTAATGGAACCCTGTGTGGACCGATCAACATATATTTGTAACTTGGATAGAGTAGTTTCGCACTCGAAAAAATTGATTTTTGCCTCCTGTAGTTTCCTACTGACCGTTCCAAGGCGGTTCTATTGTTGCAGTTCTTCTTTGGAGTTTATGTTGTCCTTATTTGTTCCTAATCTCTCTTTCTTTGTGTGCCTCGGGAGGCTTGTGCTTCTTAATTCTGGCAAATCCTCGGTACCTTCACTTAAATATTTTAATCTCCCAGTGATTTTATTCTTACGGCGAATTTAAGGCGCTAAACTAGAAAGCAGCTGAGGTTGTTTGTTAAAATAGCTTCGAGAAGGAATTACCCTTGACAGCAACGAGCAAACTCACAAAACAAAAAGAATCTGATTCAGAAATCTCAATTTTTTTCCAGGTCAGTGATCTTCATGTTAATTTTCAAAAAATTCGGAATGGGAGCAAAGATAACACAGGACCAGAAAATACAAACTCCACTATAGTGGAGTCAGAGGAGACATTTTACGGCCGCAACACGACACTTACACAAACTGTAGTGAAGAAAAAATAATATATTCTGAACGAAATGACCTTTGCGGGCGGCAACGAACATACATACTCACAAAACTGAAAAAGCTGAAGTGTCAAGTTTGTGGGGTAGTTTCGACCAATTAGGCCTCATATATTTTTTTATGTTTGCATTGGTCTCTTTTTGTCTGTGCTAATTTCTTACAAATTAAATAGATTCTGAACACGGGGATTCTTAGGAAGCAAGAAAGGTATAAAATGAACGAAAAAGCAGATTAGGTTTTACTGAGTCTGTTTCTGAAGAGTAGTGTAATGCGCGAACAACACACCTCCTAGGCCCGGATTATGTAATATTCGTTTGGACAAAAATCTAGTTGAGTTCAATGAATCCCTAAAACCTTCAAGTACACTGAAGTCAAGTATAGAGAGAAGTTTGACGGCCGCCACACCCATTTAACACCAGCTGTAGGAGGAAAGAAATCAATAAGCAATGCTTATTAGATACCCTCCCCCGCTCCCCCCCCCCCCCCCAAACGTACAGTAAGGGCAAAATAGATGACATTGATTTGTAACCTTTGTAGTCCACGTTCAACAAGTAGCATAATGAGAACCAATTTTGGTAAAATTGGTTAAAAAAAAAAAAAAAAAAAAAACAGTGTGCAAACAAGCTTTTTCTATAAAAAAAATTGAGCTTCAAAGTGCCAGTGTGACATTAAATCAAGAGATTGTGTGCAAACAAGCTTTTTTCTATGAACATTCGAGTTTCAAAGTGTTAGTGTGACCTTGAAAATGATGTCAAGGTCACTAAGATCTAATCTCTTCCTTTCCCATCCCTATGGAGTAGCTGTGCAAGTTTAGTCAAATTTCATCTATTAAACCAGGAGATAGAGTGCACACAAGACTCATGTTTAGAGTCTTTATAATGTATTGACCTTGAAAATGAGGTGAAGGTCACCAAAATTTATTCACTTCTTTCCCGTGTCCAAATAAGTGCCTTTGCTAAGATACCATCCTTTGGCTCAAGATATAGTTTGCACACAAGCTGTTGCTATCAAAATTTGAGTTTCAAAGTACCGGTATGACTTTGGAATAGAGATAAAGGTCACCAAAATCTAATCACTTCTTTCTCTAATCCCAATAATGTATCTATGATTGTTTGGTAAAATTTCGTCTATTGATTCATGAGATACAGTGCACACAATGCACACTTTTAGAGCCTTTATAATACAGTGACTTTGAAAATAAGGTCAGAATCACCAAAATCTAATCACTTCTTTACCCCTACCTAATAATGTATCTGTGCTAGTTTGGTCGAATACCAGCCATTGACGAAAGAGCGAGCGTGCACACAAGTCTTTTACTGCATTAAGAAATTTTAAAAAGGGTAATGACTCTAAGAGAATTGGGCCCTAGCCCCTACTTTTTTCTTATGACGGTACACCTAACTAATATCAATGTGTCTGCATAAATTGATGTATCCATTGCTGCGTTTTCAAGATATTAGCAAAAGAGGGCGCACAAGGCTCATTTTTAGAGTCTTTATAATGTAGTGACATTGACAATAAGGTCACGGTCACCAAAATCAAATCACTTCTTTCCCTCATCGTAATAATGTATCTGTATTAGTTTGGTCGAAATCAAGCGATTGGCTAATGAGATAATGTGTACAAGATGTTTTTTTAACTGCATTTAAAAAAATTACAAAGGGAAATAAATCTAAAAGAATTGGCTCTGGCCCTAATTTTTTTATGTAGGTACACCTTATTGATATCAATATGTATGCATAAACTGATGAATATCCATTGCGGCATTTTCAAGACATTACGATAACGAGTGCACTTAAGGCCCATTTTTAGAATCTTTATAATGTACATTTCGAAAACATGCCTATTCAAATATATTAACATTTTACAATCAAAATAGGAACATTTTCAGATAAAAAAATATCTGATGTTTTTTCATATTCCTGCTCAAAACATAGATTGTGGGTACTCGTTAGAGCCGCCTCGGCGAGGCGGTTCTAACGAGTACCCACAATCTATGTATTTTAGCAAAATAAGACAAATAATGCATACCCCTGTAAACCCCAGTTTTACTATATAAAAGAGGGGTTTAAGGGGGTCAAAATTATATAGGCGTGTTTTCGTGATGAGTGACCTTGAAAATAAGGTCAAAGTCACAAAATCTAATCAATTATTTCCCCTGTCGTAATGATGTATCTGTATTAGTTTGGTAAAATCCCAGCCATTAGTTAAATAGATAATGTGTACACAAGTTGTTTTACTGCTTTAAATAATTTTACAATGGGCTATAACTCTGAGAGAATTGGCCCCTAAACTTTACCTTTCCTTATGTAGGTAAACTTTATTGATATCAATGTGCCTGCATGAATTAATGAATATCCATCACTGTTATTAGGAAGAAACGAAGTGTCACGGACGGACGGATGGATAACGTGAAAACACCCCACCACAAACAAATTTTGCGAGGGGTATAAAACGAGTCTGAGAAGAGTGATACTTTGGAAACAAGAAACACATCGAGTAAACAACATTAGCAGATTCATGTCTGTTTACGTGTCTGTAACGTACAACAACGCACACGTCTCCTAACCTTACACTTCTTTTATTCTTGTTGGCTTGATGTCAGATTTTGATTTATCCGTCTTCTAATATCCAATATCAATGTCCACTTAAGTGCCTACTTCTGTGGTAGTAACCTTTACCAGTTTCTGAGCTAATTCAGCGGATGACATAATTGATGTTGAACTTATTTTTGCAAGAAAACTGGATTCGACAGTTCATGCAAATCGTTTCCATGGGAGACGATTTGCATGAAATGGCAAAGCCTGTTTTCTGGGAAAAATATGAAATAAAATGCATTAATTTGTCAATTTGTAAGAAAAACATGCTAATTTAAAAAAAATGATTGTATATGAAACAGATACGTGTCTATTTCACGCTAACAATTCGAGAAAAAAACACACTTCAGTCCTTTGTATTGCTTATACGTGAAATGAACTTCAACAGTCAGTATCACCAGACAGAGAGGTGTCAACAAAAAATAAGAATTTGATCTTTTGGCACTGATTATTGATACAGTAGTGCTAAATTCTCTTGTATGTGTAAAGTTGTAGGATCAAACGTGTTTCCAATCGCTTTGCCAAAGTTCCAAACAATCAGTGGTTTATTGGAAGACTACTAGGATAAGCGAAACTTTCCTTTATATGGAATATCTCTTCAGGGAACAAACAGACATATTCATAGGAAGCAACGGAGTCAAAATTGTTTTCCTGCCCTTCTGAAAAGGGGTCTATTGTAAATGGGAAGCGTTTACTTCCAGTAAAAGCAACTGCTTTTAGAAAAGACATCGTTTTGGAAGGGCCATGCAGGAAAGCAATTCGGATATCACAAAATGTCTCTCTCCATTATATAAAATGGCAGAGAAGCTTTCAAGTCTAAGGTTAAAGTAAACCTAGTTAACAACTGTCGTCTGCTTTGTCGTCTGCTTGTGATTTTAAAAGTCATTTTTGCAAACAGTGTGGACCCAGATCAGACTGCTCCTCTAGGAGCAGTCTGATCAGGGTCCACACTGTTTGCCTGTATGCAAAAAATAGGTTTGAAAAGTTAGCAAGAATATTCAGCAGACGACATAAACAGACGACATTTTCAGATGCAGGTTTTCTTGGCGTTTTAAGGGTTAAATCATGCCGAACTTTTCCTATACTCTATATGGTAAAAAGTGCTGGAAGTAGGTGTTGCCTCTTATATGGATATAATCTCATCCTAGCACTGTTTATCTGTAAGCTGTACTTTGTCATCAGAACTACAGAATGTGTTTCTATAAGAAGACCGGCTAGATTTAGTAGACTTTTCCAACATTTTTATAAGGGAGATATCTTTTGTGACTTCCTGTTTGCTATACTGAACAGAAACTCCATTCCAAAAAGAGTCTACTCAAAAAGGATTTTTTTTCTCCTTTCTTATACAGTAGATCCTTTACAGAAGGGAGACAAACATATGTTTACAACTGCCTCCCCGTAAAAGTGTATCTATTTTCAACATGTATTTGGATGATTGTAGAAAAATTATATGCACATTAGACACTGCATGTATATGTATACAGTATAACCTCAATGGCTCGAACCCCTATGGCTCGTTTACCGTGGATGATTCGAAGTCTTTTTTCAGTCCCTACAAAATCCTTCCAATAGCTCAAGTAAACAAATATTTAGGGATTTTTCTTATTTTATCATGGAATTGTATGTTGTGTGTACTCATTAGAATCGCCTCATCGAGGCGATTATAATGAGTACACCCAACATACAATCATTGTGTAGAAAATCGAAAAGATTACCCTAAATTATCGCTATTTGCTTCCTGAAATGGTGCCATGATTAACCATCAGTGGATCGAACTACCCATGTCGAACGAATTTCCATGGTCCAAAAGATGTTCGAGCCATTGAGGTTCGACTGTATTATGAAGCACGAAAAAGAGTTCACCTTATGATTAAAATCTATTTATAGTAGCCTATTTAAGGGACAAAAAATTCACATTAGGAAGCAAATTACTTCCGTTTAGGGTAGACCCCTTCTCATAAGAGGCTTGGCGTGCAGTAACGCAAACAGGAAGCCATATTAAATGTCTTCTTTGGCAGAAATCCACCATGTGTATTTAAGTTTCGGAACATTTTGAAATTTGCAACGACGAAGTTTCATAATAGTTTATAATGAACAAGGCATATACTTACCAGCCTGCTAAAGTGGACTTCTTACGCTTGATAAATTGTTAGCCATTTTGTACAAGGGAGATGATTTTTGTGACTTCCTGTTCTTTTCATACACGTTAAATCCCTTCTGCAAAGAGATCTATCTTAAAGGATAGAATTTGCAATCCAAGGGAGCAATCCAATTTTGTCAGAGGTGCCCGTCTTAAAAATGTATCAATTCTCTTTAAACGTGCATTTTTTGTCAGGGTAATTGCTACACGTACGTCATAATATTGTGTTGGCGAACAGCGAAGCTAAACTACCGGTATATTCGTACATGTTTTGTTCGAATAAGTCACTTCGATTATATCTTCTACCGTGTCATGTCCCGTAAGAACTGGTGTCATTGGTAACAGATCCGATTTTCTCAAACGAATCTCATCTTCTTGCTTCTGTCAGCGGGGATTAATTTATACCAATATAATGTACGTATTTCTACTATATATCTAGTTTATGTTAGAGGAAATCAGTAAGCTGTCGGATAAGGAGAAAGGCAAATAAAACACAGCAGAGAAAATTTTAACAATTACAAAGAAGAATCAATATTCAGTAGAAGTGCCTGATCTGTTATATTTTCACATTTTGGTCTAGGCCTAGCCTTGGTCAATAAAAAGTCATTTTTTTTTGGCAAGCCCATTGGCTAAAGCTTGTCGGTTTCAATCTGTATGCGAAAACAAACCATAATATTCAAAACTATTGATGAGTTATGCCTTTTGGTACTAACTGAGAAAAGTGTTGTAATCAAAGTAGCCAATATGTTTTAAGACTAAGATCTTTGTTATATTTTCTTATTTATGTCATTGGCTTAGTATCGGGCAAAGAAAAATGGCATTTGGCAAGTCCACTGGGTAGATTTTGTCGGTAACATTCTACGTATAAAAAAAGTATTCCTAATGGTTCAAGGACGGACGGACTCACAAGTTGATTATAAGGTACACTCCGTAAGACAGTCTTGTGGTCGGTCAGTCCTCTGTTCCGCGGGTCGTGCAATTATTTAACACATTTATGTTTTCGCTGCCGTCAACTAGACTAAATATATATGAAGTATGCTACCAGAATAGTTTCTTCGGGAGAAAACACTGACACCATCCATACAGATTAGTTTGTCATTCACTGTATATTCAGTTATAATACTGTGCAATGGAAGACGAAATGTGTATTAATGTAAGTGCATTAACTTACAGAATATTTATGCAGAACAAGAGCTAAATACAGTCGACTCGTTATCTCGAAGTCCAAGGGACTCTCTGAAATACTTCGAGTTATCCGGACATCGACATATCTGATTTGCAAAATTGAGGAAAACAAATAAATCGAAAGACCACATTTCACAAATGAATATGTAATTTGACTCCTGAAGTCAGAGGCATATTCAAAATATTATGGAAAAGAGGAGAAATTGCTCCTTAGGAGCAATTTCTCCTCTTTTCCAAAATATCTTGTTACCTGTTGTTAGATTTCCATATCAAAACAGGGAAAGATTTTCACTTCGAGATAAGTGGTTATTCGAGATAAGCAAAGTCGAGATAACGAGAGTCGACTGTATTGATAATGCATATTTTATCCGTTAACTAAGGGTAAATACCACAACTACATACGAGCCGCATCTTCAGAAAACCTCAAATCAGCCTGTACATACGCGCATTTTGGGAAGCCAGTAGTGCAAAGTTACTTCATGCGGGCAACGATTCCTCTGATCAGACTGTGCATTTGGCGCACATGTCAGAAGGTACGTTGTCTCTCGTTGCAGGACATATTTAAACAAGAACATGTAAAGCAAAAAAGTGAACTCAGGAACTGATAAAATCAGATCCACGTCAAGTTCTCAACAGCAAAGGAGAAGGCAGATAAACACAAAAAAGTCACAAAAAGAACAGATGGCAAGCAGATATGGCAGGCCTTTCCCCAAAAGGTGGCACATCTGTTACCCAAACTTCTGAACATATTTTTAACTTACATAATTGTTAAAAAAAACATTTGTTAGTGACACACTACAGATCACATCACGAAAACATGCCTTGAAAATTTTGACCCCCTTGAACCCCGCTTTTATATAGTAAACGGGGTTTACAGGGGTATGCATTATTTTTCTTATTTCTGCTCAAAACATAGATTGTGGGTATTCGTTATAACCGCCTCGACGAGGCGGTTCTAACGAATACCCACAATCTCTGTTTTGAGCAGAAGTATAAAAATAGCAGGATTTTTTATCTGAAAATTTTCATTTTTTGGTGGTAAAATTTTCAGTATATTTGAAAAGGCATGTTTTCGTAATGATTTAACAAAAAGTACTACAATTAAAGTACCGCCTTGGAACGGTCAGTAAAATTTACTTGGGGTGGAGTGAGGCGGGGTGGGGTTGGGGATGGGGCTTAAGCTAGCTTTAAGGGATCCCAGCCTTCAACATCAGCTTCCTTAGTGGTAAAAACATATATTTATTTTGTCCGCGTGGAGGCTTTGTAACTCATAAGTTAGAAGTTAGAAGTAAGTAGGTTTAAAATTTGATGTTCATAGCTTTTGAAACGTACCGGTAAATGTAATATGAAACTTTATATCTCGAAGGCGGATTCTAATAAAGCTGTCTGAAATGTCTGCTTTTATTTTTAAGGATATTATTGTCATATATGAGGGATAAAACTTCAATGTTAAGGATTATGATGAGATTCACAAATGTCAAAATGACATTATTATGCCATTCCTTCGAAATGAAGCCTAGGAAATTAGTTTCAAGGTCTTACATAGACAGCAAATCGCTTGAGGCAAAGTTCACAGAAGCCTTAGTATTGCAACCGAAACAGGATAGATTTGCGTTCCTATCCTTGACCTTAACTCATCTGTTTGTTTGTTTGTGTTGAGGTTTTACGACCCAGTCAACCAAATGGGTCATGTCGAGCGCGGCCAGTTTACCTAACCACACTTTTACTGCGCAGGCTAAGTCCTCTAAGTGGTTAACCAGTATTGTGCACATTCTGTCGCCAGAGATTGACAGCTGCCCTTCTTGAATCAGCGGAAGGGAGAGAACGACCGTAGAAAATATTTCATGATCAATCTCCACGAAAGACTGTTGCCGACCCGGCGGGGATCGAACCCGCAACCACCTAATCACCAGTCGGATGCGCATCCAACTGAGCCACCGAGGCCGGCTAATCCATCTGCAGACGGAATTTTAGAAGCTATAAACGGTGCATTATGTTTCATATTTGAACTGATAACATGGATTGATAGTTTATTCAATGCTCACATTCTGAAGGATAACTATCGGAATCCGGAGTTTATGGCGACCTAGTCTGTAAATTCAGAAGGATTGTTTGTACTACCGATTGTTCGGAACAATCTAAAAAATATCGTCAGTCGTTACAAAAAGATACGGTACATTGTGAATGTTATGGAACAAACTGCATACATGGCTGTTAACCCATAACTTTGCTTCCCTCTGTAACTCATTCCATACTATAGTCAAATTCAGCAGACGACAATTTGATGAGGAGACAATTTCCATGCAGTTTCAAATCCTATTTTCTAGGAAATATTAGAATATTTCAAAATGTCGTCTGCTGATTTTTTACCCAGCATGCAAAGTGTTAAATGTACTACGGTGAGTAGGGCTTCGAACTGAATGGCATCTCCTTCCTCGATCTGTTTCAAAAGTTTGGCGCTTAGCTATTGCTGTCTGTGTTCTGACCCGTCCTGGTCAAACTTGTTGTTTTCTTTCGCTCTGACTTCAGATCGCCACTGACCACCCTATCTTGTTTCTTCATAGATGTTTGTTATTATTTGTATTTAACTGCCACAGCAATGTTACACAAATGAGGTAGAGGGCCCTATTCGGGCCAATTACATATATGTAACTCGAAGCTGCATCAGAATTAAGGGAGAGGTTTCGATGGAAAAAGTATATCTGTTGACTGTTCCAAGGTGGTCCCTCTGTTGCTCTTCTTCTTTATAGGTATGTCGGTTACTGTAACTGTGCCGTTGTATCTCGTCATTGTTTGTTTGTTCATCGTCTCTTCAGCTTTTGATGCTGTGTAAAAGCTGTGGTTTCTGACTGTGGACTTTTCTGCCGTTGATACATTCTTTAATATTTTCACATTGGCAAAATAACTGCTAGGCTTTATCTAAGACGCAATAACACCAATACTACTACTACTACTACTACTAACAATAATAACAATAAGAAGAAGTAGAAAAAAAATGAAGAAGAAGAAGAAGTTGGTTTTCTAGGAGGGGATAGGCTTTAATGTTACTTGGTCCGTTTCATTCCCGCCTACATGTAATAAACTAGGGTTGGCAAACACGTTTGAGAGACTATTATATTTAACACAACAATGTTCAAATTCATATTTACTTGTATCACTGAAGGAAGCCACCATACACTTGTAGTAGTATAATGAAGAGCCCATCCCTAAAACCCGTGCAAGTGTGTGGGTGGGTTAGGACAGACTGAATCAGGGTAATTGTCCACAGGGCATGTCCACTTTAAACACTTTCTCTAACCTATGTGTGAAAGGTACCTGTATGTAAGTCCAGTCTAGGTATTGTCACCTGCAGACGAATCGCCTATATTTTAAGGTGAATGAAAACACTTAATAGATTTTTCACCAGGTGACTTTTGTGACTTCCCGTAGGCTTTCCTTCTCATCACGAAAACATACCTATATAATTTTGATCCCCTTAAACCCCACTTTTATATAGTAAAACTGGGGTTAGAAGGGATATACATTATTTTTCTTATTTCTGCTCAAAAACATAGAATTGTATACTCGTTAGAATCGCGTCACCTAGACGGTTCTAACGAGTACCCACAATCTATGTTTTGAGCAGAAATATGACAAATATCAGAATTTTTACCTAAAAAGTTTTAGTTTTTGGTGGTGAAATTTTCAATATATTTGAATAGGCGCGTTTTCGTAAAGTGAAAAGGGATCTACTCAAAAAGGAGTGTGTTGGGGGGGGGGGGGGGGGGGAGGGGGGGGGGGCGTGAGTGGAGGGGGGGGGGGGCGGAGGCAAATTGTTTCGTTTTAGAGTAGACTCTTTTACATAACAGAGTTAACAATTTTAACAGAGTTGATAGAGGTATATCCATTCGCTTAATGCGTTTGAAATATTGTAGTTAGAAGGCGGTTTAAAAAACTATACTCAACCCATACTCCTTAAACCATATGCATACGTTGGCACTTCAGCCAACTGATACAACCGCGCAATCTGATCAGGGCCTTTATTGTTCTTTAGTTTTATTTTGTACAGCTCATCTATCGAGCGCACAAACTGGAAACGGTGAAACGTCGACTGTACGATTTTCAGGTCGGTCTTGATCCACAGTGTTAACCCTTGTCCTGCTGAATGATTAAATGCCACACCCATTTCTCATTGTCAGCCTATCAGATTACTAAATCCAGATTGTGGATATAAATTCACATACCAAATGACAAAAAGTGCAGATCCAGATCAGTTGGCTTCCTCAGAAGCCAACTGATCTGGGTCTCCACTGTTTGCAAGAGCAGGGCATATCCGGGTTCAGCAGGACCAGCGTTAATATTTAGTTGTAAAGGTGAATGGATTCTCATGGTCGCCATTTTGACATGGAAGATACCTTTTGTGACTTGTTGTTTGCTTACCTGTACATCAGCCCTCTTCTGAAAAGTGGCCTACTCTAAAAGGAAAGAATTAGCTCACCAGAGCGCAAATTCTTTCCTTTTAGAGTAGACCCCCTTCCAGAAAGGAAGAAATTCCGCTTTTGACAAAGTTGTCCCCATTAAAAGCGTATCCCATTCCCTTAAGCCATCAAAGCGTACCGTCCAAAAGCGGACCTTTCCAGATCGTAAAGGCCTAGATCAGACACTTAAAGTGTATTGTCCGAATGGGGACTGTACAATTTGTCTTCATAGCGTTAGTTTACAAAAACAGAAACAGTTACCGTATTTAATTAAATATACGGACATCACCACTCCTTACTATGCCTATACCAACATTTTAAGAAGTGAATTTTATTATATGTTGATGTGCCTGTACTTGTTTTATTTGCTCTGGTCTGTCTATCCGACTACTTAGTGTAAATGCGGTAAGGCAAATTTTATATTATACAAAATGAACATCCAACTCGCATGACGCAAGTGCGTTTTGAGGACATAAATAGGTTAATTCTTAAAGTGCAAATCACAACTGCAGCAGACGACTTTTTCATGTTTTTCTTCGTATTTCCTTAAGAGAAAGGAAGGCTTGACGTTTCATGTGAATCGTCTCCCTGGTCAGACTGTGTAGATATGATTCGCATGAAATAACAAGTCGTATTTCTTTGAAAACATATAGCATTAAAGAAGATGTTCTCTACTTAAGTTTGGGCAGCGTTTTAAAGATTAACCTTATACAATTTTCTACGCAAATTAAAATACTGCAAAATAAGTGGCATTTGGCTTACTTCCGTCCAACTAATCAAGCTTCACATGTCAAAGCAATCGCTTTGTTTATCGTAAATCACTTTATATAGAAGTTTTTGTTAATCTAAAGTGCATTTGACACCTTAGAGTGATCAGGGATTCCAACTGATAATGGTAGACACAGGAGTATTATTCCGAATTTGTATTCTACAATTCTCTTAATGAAGTAATGAATGCGCATATATATATATATATATATATATATATATATATATATATATATATATATATATATATATATATATATATATATATATATATATATATACAGTCGACTCTCGTTATCTCGAATTCCAAGGGACTCTCTGAAATATTTCAAGATATCCGTACTTCGACATATCAGATTTGCAGAACTGGGGGAAAACTAACCACATTTAACAAATATATGTGTAGTTGGAATCATGAAGCTAGAGATTATTGAAAATATTGTGGAAAAGAGGAGAAATTGCTCCTGAGGAGCAATTTCTCCTCTTTTTCACAATACTTTTTTACCTGTAGTTAGATTTTCATGTTAAAGCAGGGACAAGATTTTCACTTCGAGATAAGCGGTTATTCGAGATAAGCGAGTTCGAGATAGCGAGAGTCAACTGTATATATATATATATATATATATATATATATATATATATATATATATATATATATATATATATATATATATATATATATTGTATATATATATATATATATATATATATATATATGTAACACACACACACACACACACACACACACACACACACACACACAGTGTGTATATATATTATCACTTATGTAACAGTAGATAAACAGTCTGCGACTTATGCAGCTGACACTTGCTAAGACTAAATTTGCGTGAGCCTAGTCACATGAGTCGCCATTGGCGAGCAGATCCATTAGCCAAATTGAACAACAAATCCACTTTCCGTGTTAAGCTTGATGTTACATGGCTTCTAAGTTGTACTTTTCGAGTTTCGTAGACACACTGCATCGCCCACAACCACTTCTTGCATCTTATAACTGTCTTAAACAACGAATGACAATGAGTAGCAAAATGGAGACGCCATCTTTGAATTACTGCAAATAAAGGCCCACCTACAACATGCCACTTAAGATCAATGCGACCAGAACAGTGAAGAGCCAGACTATGGTTACAGGTATATACCAGAGGAGACCCGATACAGTAAGTGCACCAACATAGTATAATTGAAATTATCCCTAAAAGTGCTGATCACAACTGCCGCAGACATTTTGATTATTTTTGGAGAATACTAGGCTTGACATGTTGTGTTAAACTTGTGTCTAGCAGACGAAGCCTATAACATGCCGTCTTATTTTCGCTGCAAAATAATAATAATAAAAATAACGTCGTCTGCTACAATTCTGCCTAGCGCTTTAAGGGTTTTAGTCAACTTGGACATGGAGTTAACACTGACAATAGCCGCATTTTCTGTCAGCCCATATATCTTCTACTCCTTCATCCTGCAAGTACAGTATAACCTCAATGGCTCGAACACGGATGGCTCGTTTACCCTAGATGATTCGAACTCTTTTTTCAGTCCCTACAAAATCCTTCCAATAGCTCAAGAAAACAAATATTTAGGGATTTTTTTTCTTATTTTATCATGGAATTGTATGTTGTGTGTACTCATAAGAATCGCTTCATCGAGGCGATACTAATGAGTACACTCAACATACAATCATTGTGTAGAAAATTGAAAAAAATCCCTAAGTTATTGCTATTTGCTTCCTGAACTGGTGCCATGATTAACCCTCAGTGGCTCGAACTACCCATGTCTCGAACGAATTTTCATTGTCCCAAAGATGTTCGAGCCATTGAGATTCGACTGTATTATACATTTGTAAGACAGAAACAGCCTGATCAGACGCCGCTTTTTTGTGGCTTCTGATATGGGTCTACACTGTTTGCCAGTCACCTTTATTTCTGGATGCTTTAGGTATTAATGGGGTAAAGTTTGCCCTTAGCTATTGCTTAAAGCTAACGTTTACAAATTTTGAAGAATATCATACACATAAAATAGTAACACTGTAACATCTATGCTAATGTAATACCCAAGGCCCTTTTTTTTGAATCCTAATACAAATGGTACTCACGCCTTATACAGCCAACAGAGGTCAAGATTAGCCTGCACTTTAGATTAATATGATAAGGGCCTCTATTGCCCGCTTGCAGAATTAATGGGTTGAATACATATTAAGGAACAATAAAGGCCCTGACTAAACTGCGCAGATGCGCCTGCTGATCTGGGCAGTCTTTGCCTGCATATGGCATAAAAAACATTCTCACGCTACGCATTCATTATTTAAATCAAGTAGTATAAAGAAAGGAACCTAACCCACAACCCCACCCCCCCACCTCTCCCCACCCCCCCCCCCCAAAAAAAAAGAAAAAAAAAAAGAAAAAAAAAAAAAAGTCCACTGTAAAGAGAAAGAACTTGCTCTGAACGGGAGCAAGCCCTTTCCTTTTTTGCTTTTAGAGTAATTCTCTTTTTAGAAAGGATTTCGTATACAAAGCAAACAGGAAGCCCCGAATATTGTCTCTCGTGTATAAAATGGCGGGAATGTACTAAAGCATCAAAGTCCCCTTAAAGCGGGAAAGAGGGTACTTTATGTTATTCATTCTTCATCAGTGGTGCTGTCTGATCCAGGGTGAACGGAAAACAAATGAAGGACTTTTACACCGTTTTGCCACAGGGGAATGCTTTTGCTGTCACGGAATTCCGTCGCGTTTGAAAATAGTCAACATTGTGGTCCATTCTGGATAAAAAAGGAAAGAATGTGGTCTCGTGTGGAGCATGTTTTTCTTTATAAGTAGTCCCAAAGAGAACAGAGGTAAATATTTCCATGTTAGCCCGAAACATACATGTACTAAATTTAGTGTGCCTTATGCCCCCTCCGAACTACTTCAACACCTATGACCCGCGGGTGAAGACACAGCGAACACATTACATTCAAGAGGAAGTGATACACTTTCAGAAGAGACAACACTGTCAAAATTGTTTTTATTCCCTACTGAAAAGGGTTCTAGTCTAAAAGGAATAAACATTGCTCACATTAAGATCAAATTCTTACCGTTTAGAATAGGCCCCTTTTTCAGAAAGGCTTAGTGTGCAGGAACGGAAACAAGATGCCGCAAAAAATTGTCTCCCTTTAAAAAAGCAGAAAATCTACCACGTGTATTAAGTTTCCTAAATCAAAACAAACCAAAAGATGGAAAGACGAAACCTGCTAAGAATAACTTTTCCAAGCATCTCAGTTTTAGATATGTTTGAGAAATTTAATTACGGAATGACAAAATTAATTTTATATCAGCCCCGCAGTATAGATCCCAGTACCGTCATAAGTACCATAGCTCGTATTGTTTCAATGAAATGGCCACTAGCAGGGGCATCGACCTAGTGGTTGAAACAGGATAATATAACCGAACCAAACTTAATGTATTTGATACACGGATGTTTCTGTATTTAACTTCCTCGGCATTACTGAACTACAAATATTTGAAAGAAAAATGATGAAGTGCTAGTGTCGACAAACAGTAAAGATCCCTCCAACCACACATCAACACTTGTGATGGCCCGCGAAACACAGCAGCCGCAGACATCAGAGGCGCCTTCCCGAGGAAGCGCCCCTCTTGCCACCGAGCCACCGAAACTGCTATGACCAGCGAGGCAAGGCCGCTGCAGACATCAGATGTTGGATGTTCACCCTTTGGCTCAGGTGAGCTAAAGTTGATAACGTTTCGTTTTGAATATAAAAGCAATCAACGCAAAACGGAATGATATAATAGTTTTACAAGAATTTCTCAATTTGAGAACTCACAGTCAATGCAAAGGGTATTGGAATAAGACGGCAGATGAAAAAGCATGCATTAATTGATCGTATATAGTGGACTTCGCTTACACAAGGATTGTTGTTTCGTAAAGATTTTCACTCTATGCAATAATTACTGGTACTTTTAATTATCATTTTTGAGAAAGCAGCAGAGAAACAAAGTCTTCTGCTTGAAATACATTGCACAATATTTTCAGGACATCTAGATGGGCCAGACCCTCAGTGACCCTCATACGGGCTCTTTGTTCGCAAAGGACCAGGAAATACAAACTACACTAGTATGGGGAGACCTTTCAGGACCGCGCACGACATTAACACCAGCTATAAAGAAGATAAATTGATTCTAAAAGGAATGCTCCTTGCGAGCAACATTGTAAACAGCTGAAGTATCAAGTTCAATAGTTATCGATGTTTTCCTATGACAAAATAAACTTGAAAAGTATATCAAAGTGACGTTTACTATTTATTCTCACATTAATATATCAGAGTGTTGTAATACAAGCGCTTCCTGGCCGCGTTACCATGGTTTTAACTATATGCATGAAGCAAGAGCCTAGACAAGCTTACACATTCATATAATATGATATAGAGGTCTTTTTTATGTTTCAAGACTCATTCAATAATCATGTATTTTATAACACGCACTAAAAGCAATAATATTTTAACATGGAAATGATACTCTGTTAGAACTGTTTGCCTGCCTTCTCAATTGGGGTCTACCTAAAAGACAAGAATGTTCTCGAGTGACGGAGCAAATTCTGCCTTAAATAAAAGTTCTAGAGTAGACCCTATTTTAGAAAGGGCAAATTGTGCAGGAAAGAAAACAGGACGTCACAAAAGATGTCTCCCTTGTAATAATATTGGCGGTAAATCTTTCAAATTTATCCAGTCCCCTTGAGCGGAAGTGATCGTGATACTAGATGTGACAATAGCCTCAAATAAATTCGGACCACAATGAAGGACAAAAGTACCTTAGATTCATTGTTTTGCATTGCCGGACATTCTTCTTACGTATATCTAAGCATCACGAAAACATGCCTATATAATTTTACCCCCTTAAACCCCACTTTTATATAGTAAAACTGGGGCTTACAGGGGTATAAACTATTTTGCTTATTTTTGCTCGAAAACATAGATTGTGGGTACTCGTTAGAACCGCCTTGGCGAGGCGGTTCTAACGAGTACCCACACTCTATGATTTGAGCAGAAATATGAAAAAATATCAGAGTTTTTTATCTGAAAATTTTCAGTTTTGGTGGTGAAATTGTCTACATATTTGAATAGGCTTGTTTTCGTAATGGGATCCACGATTTCTTCAGGCAGACCAAAACTTAACAAACTTTGCGGATGTGCGTGCTTTGATCGGACGGCGCAAATGCCATATGGTACAGTTTCTCATGTTGATGTTCATAATTATTGCCTTAGCTACAGTTTCATTGTTTAAGGTAATAAACAATGTTCATTTGAGTACATGTTTTCCCTAAATGGTATGAACACATACAGGACTTGATATAAAATGTAAACATACGAGTCCGTTTGGCAGCTATACATCATTACGAAAACACGCTTATTCAAATAAATAGAAAATTTCACCTCCAAAAAACTGAAAATTAAAAAAAAAAAAAAAAAAAAAAAAAAACTCTGATATTTATCGTATTTCTGCTCAAAAACATAGATTGTGGGTACTCGTTAGAACAGTCTCGGCGAGGCGGTTCTAACGAGTACCCACACTCTATGTTTTTGAGCAGAAATAAGAAACATAATGTATACTCCTGTAAACCCAAGTTTTACTATATAAAAGTGGGGTTCAAGGGGGTCAAAATTATATAGGCATATTTTCGTGATGATTTTCAAGTGTTGACTAACAGGCATCTGTGTTCAACATATTCAAACTTAGAAGTGTGATCTGAGTCTACATCGGTTGCTCTGACACATCTGAGCATCTGAGTATCAATAAACAGTACTCTTATTTAGTTACCTGAGACAAAACACGAAGATCAGTAGGAGTATCTGTTTAGGGTGCATTCCACAGTTTCGCATATGGGCTTTAAATTTAAATATTTAGGGGTAGGGCTAGAAATCAGTCTGAAAATTCTTGTTGCTGCTCATTTTGGCAAAAAACTGAAGTTATATGCTTGCCAGTTATTGTTAACATTGAAAATAAAGACTTTCTTCAGGTCACATGACCTTATTATTAAAGACTATGTAAAATACAAAACTGTTGAATTCTGTCAGGTCTTAGGTTTTACCCTGTCATAAATTGAAGCATGCTTTTGGGTGCAGTTTATTGAAAAATACAAGGTGGCTTACAGGTATTCATTTCGGATTAGAAGTGATATTCTGTAGGTGCTCTGTCAGATTATCAACTGTTCCAGGGCAGTGCGTTGTCCTGGAGTTGATGATAATCTATCGAAATCTGCACTTTTTGCATAAAATTAGACGCAGTCGGAGGTGGGTGGGTATTGTTTACATTAGTGCAACAGCAGATGTTGGTGAATTGCAGTAACTTCCATGATGATTTAAATTATTATTTTGTATGTTTGCAATGTATTGATACAGTATTTAATGGACATGTACTGTTATATTTTGTGTGATAGCCGTGCACAAGTAGAAGTGGAAGAAAAAACTGGAATGCACCCTTACAGCAGTGTAACAGCGTAATACATGCCCTAGAAATATCGGTACAGAACTTTTTGTTTAAACATATTCTATTTGTTTAATTTTACAAACATATAAACAAACAAGACAATCGTACAAAAACAAATCAGTATACAGATGGGATCCAGAAAACAGTCTTACGACTTACGTAAACCTGTATCCCATACAAAAATTTGTGAAAATCACATTTGCTTAAACATACACGTTTACTGTTCCGTTTAATTCAATTCTGGTTATAGTTTACCGTGAGGCAGACATGTTCACTTTTGTATAGATTAGACATTGCGTCAATATCCTTCATTAAATATTCTGAAATACTGAGTAATACAAAGAAGAAAGAAAGGATATTTACCGGTTCCAGTTAATACAACACAGCGGTTTAAATTAAAATTCTAATACAGTACACCTATATAGGCATCGGAAATGAACTGTACTTTATCCGGCAACAAATCACTAGGCGGAAGAGTGAGAAGCGAAGGGCCGCCGTTTTGTGACGTTTTCAAGATTTTTTCTGGCGTTATTTGCCGTTTCCTGGACGTTAGACTGTGTAACGTCGTTTTTCGCATCAAATACTTTACAAACAGACGTAAATGCATGTGATACAGCTAAGGTAAT
Source organism: Anodontia alba (assembly GCA_964016985.1). Taxonomy (NCBI): domain Eukaryota; kingdom Metazoa; phylum Mollusca; class Bivalvia; order Lucinida; family Lucinidae; genus Anodontia; species Anodontia alba. The sequence continues at coordinate 78,421,777 of OZ024829.1, forward strand.
TGGCGGGGTTAGGTCAAACAGAGAAAATCTGAAAGCATCTACGCCATTTTTGTCGATATTTAGTGCGTTAAAATCGAAATAGAAGAGCTCTAGTGCATGAAGTTTGAGTAATAAATCACAATTTGTCGGTCTATTGTAAGTAGATAAATCACTCGCACTAAGCGCTCGTGTTTGATCTACATTACATCTGACCTCCAACCTGTGATTTATTACTCAACAATTCACGGCTAGAGCTGTTCTATTTCTTAAATAAACTATTCCTTTTTAGATTACTGGAACTTGTATTACAGGCACATACTTTTATGCTATTGAAGTGATAATGATGTTGGACCGTTGGTAGAAGACCTTCCTTTTTTATCATCTTTGATTTTCAAGGCAATAACTTGTGGGCGTTATGTGTTGGCAGTATATCATATAAATAACCGTTCCTGCATTCTTTGTATCTAGGAGGGAATACGCTTTCAAATCTACCTCATAAAAATAAAGAGCTAGAATTTATGCTTTTTGCGATACAAATCTATATTATTGGCAAAGTCAAAGAAAGAACATCCCAGCTAGCATTCTACGTAAATCTACATCGGGCCGTCATCGGCCCGTCAGGGTAGCTGACGGGCCGATGGCGGCCCGATATAGATTTACGTTGAATGCTGACTGGGATAGCAATGTATATAAAAAACAAAAACAAAACAACAAAGGCATCGTAATCGTTAGAAGCGTCTTAGACAATCGCTAGTGCATTCTAAAGTATCGGACGGCAAAGGTTACACAACATTTGTCTGAAGAAAGTATTGGAATAAGAAAGCTTGATACACTTTTGGAAGAACTTTCGACATGTTTGACAAGGGAAACAACTAATATAACTTCCTGTTTTCTGCCTGCCAAGTCACTTTTGGAAAAGGATCTACTCCGAAAGGAAATATTTAGCTCCCACCAGGGTAGTAATAACAACTTTGACAGAATTGTCTCCCACCAGGGCGCTAATAACAATTTTGACAGAATTGTCTTCCACCAGGGTAGTAATAACAATTTTGACAGAATTGTCTCCTACCAGGGTAGTAATAACAATTTTGACAGAATTGTCTCCTACCAGGGTAGTAATAACAATTTTGACAGAATTGTCTCCCACCAGGGCGGTAATAACAATTTTGACAGAATTGTCTCCCACCAGGGTAGTAATAACAATTTTGACAGAATTGTCTCCTACCAGGGTAGTAATAACAATTTTGACAGAATTGTCTCCCACCAGGGCGGTAATAACAATTTTGACAGAATTGTCTCCCACCAGGGCGGTAATAACAATTTTGACAGAATTGTCTCCCACCAAGGCGGTGATAACAATTTTGACAGAATTGTCTCCCACCAGGGCGGTAATAACAATTTTGACAGAATTGTCTCCCACCAGGGCGGTAATAACAATTTTGACAGAATTGTCTCCCACCAGGGCGGTGATAACAATTTTGACAGAATTGTCTCCCACCAGGGTAGTAATAACAATTTTGACAGAATTGTCTCCCACCAGGGCGGTAATAACAATTTTGACAGAATTGTCTCCAACCAGGGTAGTAATAACAATTTTGACAGAATTGTCTCCTACCAGGGTAGTAATAAAAATTTTGACAGAATTGTCTCCCACCAGGGCGGTGATAACAATTTTGACAGAATTGTCTCCCACCAGGGCGGTAATAACAATTTTGACAGAATTGTCTCCCACCAGGGTAGTAATAACAATTTTGACAGAATTGTCTCCCACCAGGGTAGTAATAACAATTTTGACAGAATTGTCTCCTACCAGGGTAGTAATAACAACTTTGACAGAATTGTCTCCCACCAGGGTAGTAATAACAATTTTGACAGAATTGTCTCCTACCAGGGTAGTAATAACAACTTTGACAGAATTGTCTCCCAGCAGGGTAGTAATAACAATTTTGACAGAATTGTCTCCCACCAGGGCGGTAATAACAATTTTGACAGAATTGTCTCCTACCAGGGTAGTAATAACAATTTTGACAGAATTGTCTCCCACCAGGGTAGTAATAACAATTTTGACAGAATTGTCTCCCACCAGGGCGGTAATAACAATTTTGACAGAATTGTCTCCCACCAGGGTGGTAATAAAAATTTTGACAGAATTGTCTCCCACCAGGGCGGTGATAACAATTTTGACAGAATTGTCTCCCACCAGGATGGTAAAAACAATTTTGACAGAATTGTCTCCCAAGAAAGTGTACATATATTCACCTGAAGCATCATTTGTGTCATATTATCACAGTTTGTAGACTGTACTTTAACCCGTTTATGCTGAGTGGACTGTTCTACCTTAACTGTTTTGACAGGTCAATTTCAAATAGAAAGGGTTTCTGGCTATTTTTTTTTTTATTATTACCTAGCTTTATGAAAATCCTGTATTTAATAAAACACTATAGATCCTGATCAGACGCCGCGTTCTTCCGCGTCTGATCTGCATCTACACTGTTTGCCAATATCCCTTTTATGGGACACTAGGCATAAATAGGTTAAGATTAAACACACTCTGAACAAATTCAACAGACGATTATTTGATTATAGTTGTCTTTATTTTTTCAAAATATGGATTGACATTTAATGCAAACTGTCTTCTTAGCCTCACAAATTAATATGGGGATGTACTGGAAAGACCTACACTAGCGGATCATAACCTTCCCAAGGCACCGGATAAGTCTAATGATTGGAAATGAGAAAACAATACGACATATAATTAAAAAACAGACCGAACAAACTACGAAGAACTGTAACGGCAATAACGCATCAGAATGGTCAGCAGTTAGCTTTCTGATGGCGTGGGACAGGGGCTTAATCTCGATTTATGTTAGTCAAATCCTCGCCTCAAATCCTGGTCCGTCAACACATAATTCTTTGGTCCGCGTAGGCGTTTCTAACTCATCATGGCTCAAAAAAGAGAAAAATATATATAAATCAAAATTTCGATAAAAAGTTGAAACAAGATAAAGACTCAACTACAAAGTGGATGACAGAGTAAGTTATGTCGCCTGAACATATCCAGGATACTAAGTGATAATAAAATGTTGCATACAAACTGCACAGGCCGACGTGCTTTGAAACAAAGTTGCGTACCTTTCATTTCTAATCAAAATTCACAGAGGTCTACCAGTAACAGCGGTCACTTAAAAGCGTTAATTCGCAGTTATTCAGGCATTGGCGTTCTGTATAGAAATAAATTTTAATTGGTGTATTTTATCGATGTTCTAACGTCGGCGAATTACTAAAAAACTGCAGTAAGCCCTGCCCCGAGGTTATAAAACTTTTTTCATGCTCAACTCAACTGAGCATGAAATTTCACTCGGTCATAAAAATATAAATACCAATAGTTAAAACTTTTTTCATGCTCAGCTCAGCTGAGCATGCACAGCTGAGTTGAGCATGAAAGAAGTTTCATTTTTTTTTTCAGTATTTTAAGATTTATAAGCAAAACAAATTTCATGCTCAGCTGAGTTGAGCATGAAAAAAGTTTTATAACCTAGAGCCCGAAGGACTTTATATTCAGTTTATGAGTGAGTCGCCGGCATTTACACAAGGATAAAATCCACAAAGATAGAATCAATGTTTTATCATTCTAACTAGGTCATATTTTACGTCGAAAGATAGGTAACTAGCTCATTTTAAAATTTGCGCTACGGAAATAATTCAGGAATTCCTGCTCATTGGAATTATCGAAGTATAAATCCCGTTTTCAAATGCTCTCGGCCAATCAAATTGCGCTACATAATTGTGAGCCTGTTGAGTTGGAATATTATTGTTATGACATAATTAAATCTCTCCGCTATATTATTTCTTTTTATTCTTCTTAAGGTAACCTAAATAAATCTGAAATAAGACTTAACATATATTTCGAAAGACAACTGTCACAGTATAAATCAAATGAAATAATCTTACAGCCATTACAAGATTGTCTTATCGGAGATTAGTGCTTGCAGGAAACGGCATTATCAGCTCAATCTAAATTTGATCTAGATTTATTCGATTAGATAACTGGCAAATATCCAGATAAAAAAAAGCTTTCGATTGAAAATCTAACTCTTCATTTCAAATAAATAATTAAATGTCACAAAAACTACAATTCTAAATTGTTAAAACTGATCAAAACATTAACAATGGTTTAAGATATTGCATTATATCATTTATGCCTAGCGTTCCATAACAGAGATTGGCAAACAGTGAATACCCAGATCAGTCGTCACAGATCAAGGTCTACATTGCATTAAATTCCTAATTTCCTAGAAAACATGATAATGACAAAAACAAACCAGACACCCCATTACGAAACAAGCCTATTCAAGTGTACTGAAAATTTTACAACCAAAAAATTGAAAATTTTCAGATAAAAATTCTGATATTTTTCTTATTTTTGCTCAAAAACATAGATTGTGGGTACTCGTTAGAACCGCCTCGCCGAGGCGGTTCTAACGAGTACCCACAATCTATGTATTGAGCAGAAATAAGAAAAAATGGGCGAGGCGGTTCTAACGAGTACCCACAATCTATGTTTTTGAGCAAAAATAAGAAAAATAATGTATACCCCTGTAAACCCCACTTTTACTATATAAAAGTGGGGTTAAAGGGGGTCAACATCATATAGGCATATTTTTCGTGATGCTTTATACAGGAAACGGACCTATAGAAAGAGTTAAGGTAGAAAAGTCCACTCGGTGGATTATAGCTCATACCAGAATAGAGAAATGGCGTTTCCAAACTAATCATATGCTTTCGTCAATGTATGAGTTCCATTTGATTTGAATGAAAAGCAGAAATCCAATTTTACTGTTTTAAAGGATGTTAACACATATCAAATTTAGCAGAAAAAAATGACCTTTTATACTGAACCCGTCCCGTGTTGTGCTTCCCACATATGGATTTCGTTGATTAAAAGCGGATGAAGACAAGAAATATATGACAGATAAAAAATATAAATAAACAAATGATACCCACAGTATAGCCACATTTTTTTCACACTTAGCAGGGGGCCATGACTTCGTTAATGATTGTTGAAATTAGCTCATTGATTATTCCATATGAGCGCTTAACATTCAGTCTCAATAAGCGCTTAACATACAGTCCCAATAAAATACGAGAACATAAATCATCATGACACGGAAAAGAAATACGAACGGACGGACGAACATACAAACAAACAGACAGATGGGGATCCAACTTGGCAACACCAGGCTCTATAAGTTTGGTGTAACGGGATATAAAAAGCCATAAGAAATCAGACAAGCATATAACTTGTCATTTACCAATGTGGTAATTTTCTGAAGTTCTAAAGATTTAACGGGCAAGGAGTTATGATGTGAGACTGATAAAAACCTTATAATGATAAAATACCATATGCCAACAAACAAAAAGTTGAAGCAGCTTATAATGTGTTTTTTGTATGTCAGCCAACGGCTTGAAACAATTTGTTTTCAGAGCAATAAATGTATTAAAATTGCGTATGTGTGTTTGTGTATGTGTGTGTTAGTGTACGTGTGTGCACATATGTGTGCTGCAGAATTAACTAAAACTACTATGTTTACTTAAATTAAAAATCTATATTAAAAGTATTTTTAAACACATTTACGGGTTTTGATGTACCCTGTATCGATTTTACGTGGCCACAACCTTCGTCCTTAGTTCAAGACATTTGTTCAGTCCGCGTGAAGGGTTTCTAACTCAGCAGTGCAACATCTCCGATAACATAATCAAAGGACTGATAGTCCTAAGAGTATGCTAGCTTGTAAAGTATTGATGGAGTGCTGTGTATCTTCTATGCAAACACAATACATGCAAAGAAGATAGGTGGCATTCAAATGCTACCAATATTACACCATAAGATGGAGCTCTATGGAATATATCAAGCATCTGGGCATTGCACTTCCTGAAAAGAAGACTTTCTTTAAAGACTCTATTAAATGTACGTCAAGCGAAGACTGCATATGGGTTGAATGAGAAAGTCATAGCAAGTGCTGTCTCTAAATCAAGGAAAGGATACTCCACTGAGGATATGATATTTTTTTTTTACTTTCCAGTGATAATGCTGGTTGTCAAGTGAAAAATAAGATGGCAAATCACATGGCTCTAAATAGTCATGATATGTCTTAGAATTCTTTTTTTGCATACTTGTATAATTTATCTCCTGCAAACAGAATTTCATTCATATTGTTCACATTCCACATGTTGGTACAGATCTTTTTCTGTATAGCTTTCACCAAAAATACTAAACAACATGGTAGGCATTGACGCCCTTTTGAATCATGACTAAATATTCATCTCCTTGATGGATACTTCCTTACAATAATACAGATGCATTTTCTTGTAGGTTTATATGATTTGATGGACCTGGGTTTTGCTCTATATCCATATTTTCACACTTGCTTACAACCAGTGGCTTCATACAATATTAAATTTACATTCAGAGACAAGGCTTTGTGAGAAAATTTACTGTTTCTTGAAAAACAACCAACATGAACACTCTGTACTACATGCTTTCACTATCAATTTCTCAAAATCAGATGGAAATGCATTCTACTTGTTTTAATGTATGAATAAGAATGGGTCCTTACTGAGGCATCTGTGTAAAACAGATATACATAAATAATCTAACCATGTACTAAAAAACTAAATACAGTTATTTCTCTTCTGTTTTGTTTCTTTCTTCATAAAAAAAAAAACAAAAAAAAAAAAACATTTTATTATCTGCATATATAGGCCGATGCAGTGATTGGAGTAATGAACCTCTTTATTTTCCAATGAAGTTTATCACCTGATTATTCCAAATGAGTGTATCTCCAGTAGCAATTTCCAATTTCTAGAATTATTAAAGTTCAACTCTAGATATGCTCCAGTTCATACAAATTCAACACCTGATGTAGTTCCACGATTATTCTAGTACAATTTTATAAATTTACTCTATCTTTATCAACTTATTATTAAGACAAGAGCAGATTAAATAAATTTGAAATGGCTATGTTCAGTCCAGATTAGCTTTAATAACTGATTGTCATTTGCTAGTGCCTTGCCCAAGGCTTAGAAATATACATATATATTTTTTGGCTTATTGAGCTCTGTGGCTAGTCTACAGATATATATATTTCGGAGACAACCACAGAAGAAAGGTTCACCCATAGACTAGCTAAACATTGACTCAAAAAGTAGAATGTAAATGAAAAAAAAAAATAATAAGTAAACAAAAAGTGACAAACATACTTATATATTGGCCTATTAGCTAGGCTAGTGCTTCACCTAAGCATCAACAGATTAGCCCGACCAGCTATGCCTACCCTTTTCAAGAGATTTTCAGATGTCCAAAAAAGAAGGGTCATAAACCTATAAATGGGCCAGCAGTCGTAAAACAACTCCGTGTCACTGAGGTGTGAATAAAGTTATTACATGTTGAAGGAATGAATTAAGTGCCTGATTTCTTGCTATATTCAATTTCGAATAAGTAGATTCTGATTATGTAAATACTGATACCTTTCTTTTCGTTCAGCTTCCTTTGCTAAGCACAACATCAAAGATGGCGAGCGGTCCTACTAATCACCCCATGGCACCCCACGGTACCCCATGACAGCCCACGGCATCAAACTATATGATAATTATCATAAAATATGTTATAGATGGACAAGTATACTTTTGCAATACTCGTCATCATCTTAATAAACAGAGCTTTATATCGATGATGATGATGTTTGATTTAAAATATTATGTCTAAAAACTCTCGTAATTTTTTGCGCCCCATAGCATCAAAATATATGCATATTTACCATAAAATATGTGTTTTAGACGGCCAGTAAAAGTTTTGTAATACTTGTCTCTATCTAAATAAACAGAGTATTTATACTGATGACGTGTGTTTGAACTTGAATATAAAATGTAATTTTAAGTTAAAACTTATTTTTGATAGACTATCAGCTTACACCATTGGTCTCTTTGCTATATTTTAGCGTCAGTTTGAATCTTGGTGTTTAGGCGCCCCGAGATAATCGCTTGAAGTAAGGTTAATGTCTTTAACTATCACAAAAACAAATTTTTGGATACATAAAACTAATACCCTGGTGTAATTTCAGTTAATAAATACAATGAAATAATTTAGTGCCGTGGGGTGCCTTGGGATGTCGTGGGGTGCCATGGGGTGATTCGTAGACCCCGTGCCGAGTTAACGCCTTGACAAAGTAGCGCGTGTATTACTACACCGAATTTTGAAGTCTATGTTTCAAATTGCATTATCTAAATCGATTTCAGTTACAGTTATGTTAGCAAAATAAAAAAAGCTATACAAAATTCCGCTGCTTCATTTTCAATTGACCGTAATAGTGCCGTATTGCGTCTGATTAAGAAGTAGTGCGCGTATAAATATACGCATAAATAGCTGTGATGAGAATCCGCTCGTAAAACCCCATGCGATTGCAAAGAGCCTGCTAGCTGTCGCTAGCAGACTCAAAAATCAAACGAATACAGAGATAAAACAACGATGAGGACTCGACAGCAAGAAATAACTGAAATGCTTATGCAATTATATGAGACTATTTATGGTATTAACATTAGGTCAGACAGAAATCTCCAGACTGTATAATCCGATCATATATATAATTCAGTGTTTACGGATGTCTGTGCTAAAACAGCATTTACAACGCAGCATGTTAGATTAGAAAACAATGCAAGTCGTACTGCGCCAGAAAATTATGCTTTGTGAATATAATTGTCATCCATCGACCGAGATACGAGTATATTGTTTAATTCTCAAATAAAATAAACATGAGAATAACCAGGAAAGGGAACAGTCCCGGAACACAGCCCTTATAAGACACCGAATAAGAATTAAATTACACCAGACAAAAATAAAGAAACAAAACAAACAGGAACTGCAACAGAAATGCTGCACTGGGACGGTCAAAAGTAAATACACTAAGTCTTCCAGCTGTACATTAGGGTTCGGTCTGCATGGGACTTTCCTCACTCATCAGTGGACCAACACAAAAATATATATAAATTAACTTCTCCACACTGAGATGCAAAATAGATGATGCCTCAGTCTCATCTGAAGGTCAGAACAAGAAAAAAAAAAAAAAAAAAAAAAAAAAAAAAATGGTAGATCCACAGCCACGGTGAGCCAAATCACAGATGACTACGTATGACGAGCACAAACAATCTTAAAAAGTTGAGGATTGAGCCATCTCTACGTCTGTGGCCCGACGGCAAGAACATATAATCATATTCTTTGTACGTACATATAATGATGATAAAAAATAAAACTCGAAAATATCAACCCACAGATGTTGATTCACTAACCTTGGTACACACTTAAAAGAAATTCGGTAGACATAGGTGGTCGACCCTAATATATATATATATATATATATATATATATATATATATCGACGTCGTTTTTGAAACATTACAATTAAACTGCACAATATCTGTCACAGAGTTGTTAAGAATAAAATAAAGAATAGGGTTGCGAGGTACTTAGCAAACACTGACTTCAATCGCAACAGCAAGTATAAAAATGTATTGAGAATAACAGAAAAAAATAGAATGAAATTGCATTTTCACATTAATGAGTTTCCACATCTTTGCAATCTCAAAAAAAAAAAAAAAAAAAAAATCGCCTTATAAGACAATGCTAGGTATTAAGCTCATTAAGGCGGACTTGTTTAGCGCTAAAAAGAAATAACAAAGAAAGTTGAAATTGCGATCAAAACAATTCCTTTACGAAAAATCGCCTTAAAATGTACATCCTTCATACTCCGTTTGCATTGCTTTAACGCAGCTTTAGGGAAATAGAGATATAAGCAATCATTTGTTTGGAAATATGCATTCTTGGACGAAGTAAAAATTACAAAGTTATTCCTAAAAATAATGCGACTCATTATATCCCGAATTTAATAAATTTTAATACATTATTGTTAAGTGATTATCAGAGCGCCAGCTCAATCTTTAAATATCTACACCCGATTAATAACCGCCGTCAACTCTCTCTCTCTCTCTCTCTCTCTCTCTCTCTCTCTCTCTCTCTCTCTCTCTCACGCACAGCACCAACATCGCGCACAGCACCAAATGGTGATGTACAGACACTATGAGATATTCCGCCAGTACACTTCCCTCAGACCACTGGCGTACTAAATTCAAAGAATAAGTAGTCACTAAAGTAATTCCCAAAGCATACTCATGAGAGCTGCTACACTACTCTTTGCACCGTGTTTGAGTGGTAGATTGGCTGGACAAGATGCTGAGACCATGATGTTTAGCCCTTGCCTAAGCAACTATACATCTCTCCAGGGAAGATAAAGAAATGCAGATAGATGTCAGTCTCGCAAAGTTCCCAGTGGCAGAAACTATATAGTTAGTTTTCGGACTTGGTGTTCGAGTTAAGATATAGACGCACCACATTATCTCGTCATACAAAACTTCTCCACCACTGAGCACCTCCCTCCCTTGTCAAAGATAACTGATACATTGTACATGGTTTTTAACAGTTCGAATGATTCAGCTATGAGAAATTCCAATGTCAGTTTTAATTAATCTCTGAACCTAGATTATGTATACCCGGAACAATATATGGATAATGAAATGTATAAAGTGAATTGTGAAGGCAAAGTTCAGTCAGTACGGATATAATAAAGTGTGATTAAAATGTAAAGGTACTTAATCTTTGTATACTTGCTGCTAATATTAAAACATACAAATGCAAACAGAAATCACAATTATTATGACACTACATGCCTTCATATACGTAAACAACGAGACCATGCTAGCTCTCTATAGGCAGACCAGAGTCTTTCCTGATTTTTGTACAAATCCTAGAAGGCTTATATATGGTAAAAGAAATGTGTGCAAACACTATGCCCATCGCAAAAATATGTCGGCTGATTGTAGACTTGCTGACAAAACAGCATTTGCCTGGAGCATTCGGACAGACAGGCCTAATAAGTAGACCCAGATCGGATGCCGCATAACGTAGAATACGACGTCAGGTCAGAATCTACACTGTTTACCACTCAGTCAGAAACTGTTACATGTAGCCACAGGTATTGAAACTAATGCAGTTACGTTTCATTTGCTTCATGTACATGTACGTGTCGTTGATTCATTACGAAAACACTCCTTTTCAAATATATAGAAAATTTTCATCTCCAAAAACTGAAATTATGTCAGATAAAAAACTATGATATTTTTCATATTTCTGCTCAAAATATAGATTGTGGGTACTCGTAAGAACCGCATCACCGAGGCGGTTCTAACGAGTACCCACAATCTATGTTTTTGAGCGGAAGTAAGAAAAATAATGTATACCCCTGTAAACCCCAGTTTTACTATATAAAAGTAGGGTTTACGGGAATCAAAATAATGTAGGCACGTTTTCGTGATGTTGTGCTTTGGGAAAGCTGTTTCATGAGTGTAGCCGTCCTAAATACCTTCGTATTTACTGATGGATCCTTTGCTATATACAGAACGCTGAGAAGACTTTGATCAGACTGCGTCGATGCACAGGCAGGTCAGAGTCTTCGCTTGGCGCACGTATCAGAAGGTAAACATTCTCAAGTTGCAATGACAATAATCTGTATCTATGAAAACAACCTCTATGCTTTCTGACAAGGGTCTTTCTTAGCTTTTAGCTATGTTATCATTACGTGCTGTTGAATACATAGCAGAGAGTCGTTGACATCATTGCTTTGTACCTTTGCAAGTAAGCGGACTATTAACTCTCAAAGTGTCAAGCAAAATTTGCAGCAGACAACATTCTATTTTTTTTTTCTTTTTTATAGAAATTATGAATTGACTTTCATGTGAATCGTCCAATGAGTCAAGTCTTATTTTATATGAAACAAAAAAAGAAAAAAAAATGTCTTTACACTTCATGTGAATCATCTGCTTAGTATACGATTCACATGAATTGTCAAGACTTATTTTCTATAAAAAATAAAAATGTCATCTGCTGCAGTTTCAGATTCGCGCCTTAAGGGTTAAATAGGATCATCGTTTGGCCTGCTGTATCTAAGTAGTAGCCTCCAGGTAGCAAGCATATTTTCTGTATGCCCTTAGAATCATTATTTCCTACAGCATGGTGCATATGTGCCTTACCTCTGACTGACAGCGAGAAATCCTCTTTATTCCGCAGTCTGAAACAGAAGTAACACAAATGTAATAAGCTCGAGACTTTTGACATAAATCGAAATATTAACAGATGGTCGATACATCTCTTAATAGGCAATTTGCTGACTGTAACAACAGGCGTTTTACTAAATATTCATATAACAAACAATACACAACAGCAACAACAAAACCACAGAGAAGCATGTATCATTATGCCGTAAAAGTACAGAGTTCTTTACTAAGCTATAATTTTTAGAAAATTCTCGGAGCTGATTTTTGCATCATTTTAAATATTAGATTTATGAAATATATAATCCGATGAAAGTTTTCAGGAGGACGACTGCCGATTTCTCAAAATGGTTTCACCCTCCCACTGTATCTGAGAAAAGCGGCAATCGGATGCGACTTTCAAAGAATTTCAGTTTGTCTGATATTATTCGTATGAATTACGCTTCAGTGAATATATAATTAAATGTTATTTCATATATGGGCACTATTTGAAGTATGCTGTTTATATATTTACATTTCAATGACGTGATGGACAGAATCGAACTTCACATATGCTCAAAAAATGTCAGGTTTGAAATTTTTCATCTAATCAGACTAAAACATGCAGAAATATGAATATTCATTCTATAAACAGAAGCAGGTTGTCATTTACCTGAATGATATTCACCAGGGACATATGTTTCAATAATACAATCGAGAAAATGATATCTCAAATATAAGAAGACTTGCATCATAGAAGAGACGTCCACTACCGTAGATTTCATGAACTTCCTTGCAGGGGCGGATGGTGGATTATTTCGGCGGCGGTTCGATTTGATCAAATTACCGTATTTACTCCACATAGGGAAAACAGGCCTGAGCAAACTGTAGATCCCTGATCAGACGCCGCAGAACACTGCGTCTGATCAGGGATTAAACTGTTTGCTACCCATCTAACAATTTTACACACATTCACAGGTAGCAAAATGAACTTGAAGAAGTATAAAGTAAACAGTAAGGGTGTGAATATTGAGGGTAAATACGGTATCCCAAATCTATTCAAAATTTCCCATGAAAATGAAATTTTGAATCAAAGGGATGACGGGGTGTTTTGGGAGGGGGGGGGGGGGTGGGGGAAGTGGGGGCGTGGGGGGTGGGGGGGGGGCGGAGAGTTGGGGTTCGACTGAACCACTCGAACCCCCTCTTAATCTTCCCACGCCTTGTGTGTAATAGCTAGAGAAGACATCGTAAGAGCTGCTAAACCCGAAAGCACAGAATGTTATCCGACAGTACCGTAATAACCCTGTTTGGGGACAGATACGCCTTTGTAAACAGTGTAGAACCAGATCAGACGCCGCAGAACCCTGAATAGGGTCTACTTTTTTCCATACATACAGCACTTATACAGACACACTAAGGGTTAGTAGAATAGACTATTTCAAATTTTAGGACAAGTATGGTAAGTAGATGAGGCGTCCCAAATCATAGGATAAATACGGTATAACTTTAAAACCGATTTAAAAATCAAAGCGCTGCATGCGCTGGAGGACTGGGCATCAGAACAGTCTTCTATTTTCAACAGGTTTTCATAAGCATTTATTCAAAACTGAACCACTCGAACCCCCTCTTAATCTACCCACGCCTTGTCTGTAATAGCTAGAGAAGACATCGTAAGAGCTGCTAAACCCGAAAGCACAGAATGTTATCCGACAGTACCGTGATAACCCTGTTTGGGGACAGATACGCCTTTGTAAACAGTGTAGAACCAGATCAGACGCCGCAGAACCCTGAATAGGGTCTACTTTTTTCCATACATACAGCACTTATACAGACACACTAAGGGTTAGTAGAATAGACTATTTCAAATTTTAGGACAAGTATGGTAAGTAGATGAGGCGTCCCAAATCATAGGATAAATACGGTATAACTTTAAAACCGATTTAAAAATCAAAGCGCTGCATGCGCTGGAGGACTGGGCATCAGAACAGTCTTCTATTTTCAACAGGTTTTCATAAGCATTTATTCAAAACTTTCAGTTAACTGTTATTACCATAGCACTAGATAAGCTACTTTTTTTTTAATAAAACATTATGGACATTTTTTTCTCATTTCTCCAAGAAAACATATGTGGTGGTACTCAGAAGCACCTCTGCAAGGTACCTCTAATGAGTACATTTACCCACAACATATGTTTTCATGGAGGAATAAGAAAAAATATTAATCTGATACCACTCCTCCCCCTCTTATCTAGAGATATGGTTAGCCTATTTGAAACTTAGTTAAAGCGGATTTTTACGGCAAAACATGTTCTGAGTTCTCATTAGACTGGCACATTGAGGCCATTCTAATGAGTACCCACAACATATGCTTTGTAACAAAAATGACAAAAAAATATCACTAAACTTATCTTCTTATCTATGGATGTGAACCTCTCATCTGTCGAGATGACAGGCAATTATAGCCCAAACATCCAACAAAATATTTTTGAAGTAACGCTTGGAACTTGAGGTAAAAATTTCAGCAGACGAATTTTTTTTAAACATTTTTCTTATTTTTCCTGCGCTTTGACAATACCTATTTTCTGGACAAAAAAATAAGGGAATTATCATCACTTTGTCGTCCGCTGAAAATTCCCAGGGAGTGATAATGGTAAAACACAAACCTTATTTATGCAGGTGTGAAAAATGTGTCTAATCCAGAAAGGTATCAAAAGATTTGAGGTACAATACAGTTTCAACATCAAAATTGGTTGACATGTTTTTTTGTTTTTTTTTTTTGGTTTTGTTTATTCAGCTTTTCAGATACGCAAATACTCGTACTTTTCCGTTCTACTATCGGACATCTAGATCGGCTACATGTATCTCCGTAAACAATCGTGTTTTTGACATTTTTGCTCTTTTTCACCTGTTTCATTGAAAAATTATTAAACTTTAGTATACCCTTGTCCCATGTAAACATGAACAAAATTTTGCGCCGGTACTCAGACGTTTACGTCTAAATGTTTTGTCTTGTCTTTCAATGTTAGAGCGTACTAATTTCCAGCTATGAATAAGCTCATCAGGGCTCAAAAATTTTAGTCAAACAGTTTCGCACGATAAGCATCGCATATCTGTCAAAGTTTGTTGTAAACTTAAACCTAATTATTGTGTTCAAACCCAAATATACATGAATTTTCATTTTCACGGGTCGTTTTTTTTAAGCGTAGTGGGATGCGGCACTTTGCACTTATACTGTTTTTTTTTTTTTCGTAAATGCTTTGGCAGGGGTTGAAATTTTGGTATGACTACTTTGGCCTGCCAATAAATGCATCCAGGGGAGATCCTCCGGGTCGCATTTTAGTATACCTTGATTTAATAACTCCGCTAAGAACTTCTAAAATACACACGGGATTCCATTTACGTAACGGAAAGGAAAAATATATAACAGTTGACAATATTATTAAGTTTAACAAAACATAACTCATAACCAGCATGTCTAGTTTTTACGAAGCAAGCGAATACGGAAAACAGAAATACGCATAGCATGCATGACGTAACTTATGTGCAATATAGTATCACGTGCTAACGCTTCATCGAATATACGCGTAAGTTCGTTCTGGTAGATAGACCCTTAGTCAAACAAGTTGGGAGTAGTAGAATTTAACAGTAGCAGGCCCCTATATAATACTAATTAGCATTGTTCTGCCATTAAAAAAAAATAAAGAAAAACATTAATTGGTATACAAGGGCCTTTCAAAAATCATAATTCCTGATTTAAAAATGTCACCAAAACGGGACAGCAAATATAACAAAGAGTGTAGTATGATCATGTTGGTTGCGGTCCCTCGTAGGCTAGTGGATAGGAGACTCTTAATCCATTAGGTTTCTCACCGTCGCGGTTCGAGCCTCGCTCGGGTCACATGTGGGAAAGCCAAGTTCTGCTTACGGACGGTCAGGTGGTTTTTATCCCGGGTTCTCTGGTTTTCGCCCACCTTTGATGAACGATCGGCTCGACATAAGTGCAATATTCTTATTCTTGAAAGGGCAAAACCCAAATCAAAAAAAAAAAAAAAAAAAAAAAAAAAAAAAAAAAAAAAAATGATCATGTTGGATTTATTAACAAAGTAAGATGTTTTTTTTTATAAATATTTATCACTGTTTAACTAATCTTGTGACGTGCTTATGGCCATAAACAGAAATACATTTGATCTGCATGTTGCAAAGATTATATGATTAACTATTTAAGGTTTTATATTCACATTCAATTAAACAATTTATGTATAACCCGAAGCAAAACTTGGAAGCTGAGGGGAAGGGTTGGGATCCCGGAAAGCTACCTTAAGCTGAAGCCCCCAAGTTGTTTATTTCTGACAGTTCCAAGGCGGTACTTTCATCGTGGTACTTTTTGTAAAATGTTCTGTAGTGTTTCTTTTACGAATAAATTTCTTTTAACAATTATGTAAGTCAACGGTATATTCAGTTAAGTTTGGGTAAAAGAGTTACCGCCTTTTTGGGAAAGAGTTGCCAACTCTGCTTGTCATTTTGTTATTCTTGTGGCTGTTTAACTGTCTTTCCTTTTGATGTTAAGAACGTTACGTGGATCTGATAGTATTTACTTTTTATAACTAAAAAATATGATTAACTGCAGCATTTGGGATCCAGTGTATTAAAGTGATTTATTATAAGATGGATTTTATTTATATAATCAAATGTAACAGTCGCACGTTTGCAAACATAAAACCTGATTGGTTTGTCCCAGTAGTGTGATCCATTCTTAATGGCGGCTTCATGATGTAATTTCTATCTTGGTTTCAATTTCATAAAATTCTGTTTTCTGTTGTTCGGTCGATTTCTGTGAGGTTTGGTATCAATATATTTGCTATTAAATTTTGAGTAATTTCTGGTTTTGACCTTAAGGTCAAAGAATGTTAAAAGCATGGTTTCAGAAATTATTGTGTTTTGTAAACAATAAGAAATGTCGTTTAGTATCCATGGGCTAAGAGATAAGATAACCGATTTGTAGTTTTGCAGATCTTGATAGGTCTGAAAAATATATATTTAATGAGATATTGTCACCAACAGATGTAAAGGGAAAATTGTGCCAATGATTGTTAACGCATTCATTTAAGTTTGTTTGGTGAACATAAATAAACTCTTATTTGGACAGATAAAAAGTATTTTTGAGCAGATCTGACATAAGAAAGAAATGTTATAATTGTTTTTTTCTGTTGTCCTTGTTCTTGTTGTACAATTAGGAATAGTACAAAAAGTATGATAGTTTTACGTCTGGAAAGACGATTTACTGCACGCTACGCAGTGCGAACAGACCAGCTGTATATTGCAAAAAGTATGGATACAATCAAGGCCACTTTCAAGAATCTAGTCATCCCAAGTCATCCAATAAGGGTTGAATAACATATATTGACATAGCACTTTCACGAAGTCAGAACGAAAAAGCAACACAGGTAAACCAATATAAAAATACAGCCTTGGTATGGGTCGTATGTGTTTGACTGTGATAGATGAGGCAGATGACCCTATGCGGACCAAACATATATTTGTAATTTGTAGCTGCATCAGAATTAAGGATGAGGTTTCGCGCGAATGAAACTAGTTCAAGCCCTCACGGTAGTTTTTCTACTGACCGTTCCAAGACAATTCCTCTTGTTTCAGTTCTTCTTTCTTTGTGTGTCTCTGGTTTCATATGTAGCGTTTATTTTTGTTTTTCATTATTCGTTCCTCATCACTCCTTCGTTTGGTGCCTCAGGATGGCTCTGCTCCGTGATTATAGCATTTCCTGCATTTCTGACGATCTGCTGGTGCGTGATCCTGCTTCTATCGGCGCTGAATTATCGCTCTTAAGCCTGATTAAACTTGCACATATTTCTTCAATGCCAACAGGGCTTTGCAAGAACGCATCAGTAGACCAGCAGAGAAAAAACAAAACAAAACAAAAACCAAAAACATACAAACCTCACACTTCTGTGATGAAACAAAAATGAGGAACACAAACAATGCAAAGAAAAACCACTAATAGAACCACAGTGAACTCGGCCATATACGAATATAGTATATAAGTGAACTCAGGAACTGACACAATCAGATCCACATCAATTTCTCAATACCAAAGTGAAAGACAGACAAATACAATTAAACAGTCTCAAAAAGAACGGGAAAAGGAAGGGGTAGAGGCCGTCATTAAGTATGTTGCCCAACCCACCACCATGTAAATATAGGGCGAGTTTCAAAACACCAGTAGTGTTTCTCTGAGCATTCGAAAGTAAATGACGAGTTGTGTCTTGTCATTGTTTGTTATGCCCCCTCTGCCCCCGCCATTTTCGATAGAGTGGCATAGAGTACCACCCGCTGTCTGTAGGTCCGCCCGTCCGTCTCTCCGTATGCCACTTTCGTACATCCGTTCGATTTCTTATAAAAAGATTTGTGTATTGAATTCATTTTTATACACAGGTATATACACATAAAATATAGCTCAAGATCTATTTAGGGTAAAATTCACCATTTTTTTATGTGTGTTATGGCCCTTTTTCAACTCTATCATGCTGTTCGTATCTACAAAAAATGGCTTCCATTCGATAGCTTTTGAAAAGATTTGTGCATTGGATTCACATGTTATAAACAGGTATATAAATATAAAATATAGGTCAAGTTATCCGCCAGTTGTTATGGGAGTTATGGTCTTTTTATCAACAATTTGTTTTGCAAAATACTTGTTTCGGATGAGGATGGCCTCTGGGCTGGGACAATCTGTGTCGTATGGATAGATTTCTGGTTCCTCATGGATCTTCTTTTGCTGCCCTGTGAAGGCTGTATTTCGTGATTATGGCCTTTCATAGATATCGTCAGTCAGTATGTTTTATTTTCTATGGTGACTTTCTTTTGTCCGTTCTAAGGCGCGTATTCTGATGCGGATAACTGTTCTATTTCTGGCATTGTGCGCCCGTTATATGGCTGTCACTTTGCTTCCTGTTTTATTGTTGTGATGCAAGCACTGCGGTCATCCCAATAAATGGTAGCCTACTTTGCTTTCTGTTTTCCGACTGTAGTTTTCCTACTGTCCGTTCCATGGCGGTTCCACTGCTGCAGATCTTCTTGGTTTATGCGTCTTTGGTTTTATATGTGATGTTTGTTCTGTGATTGTTTGTTCATTGCCTTTCCTTCTTTTGGTGCATCGGGAAGGCTGTGCTCCATGAGTGTCATTACGAAAGCACGTCGATTCAAATATATAGAAAATTTCACCTCCAAGAACTGAAAATTTTCAGATAAAAGACGCCGATATTTTTCATATTTCTGCTCAAAACATAGATTTTGTGTACTCGTTAGAACCGCCTCGGCGAGGCGGTTCTAACGAGTACCCACAATCGATGTTATTGAGCAGAAATAAGAAAATAATATACCCGGTAAACTTCAGTTTTACTATATATAAGTGGGCTTTAAGGGGTCAACATCATAGAGGCATGTTTACGTGATGATGGCATTTCCTGGGTATATTCACCTATATTTTTTCTTACAGACACAGGAGGGTTTTTAATGAATGAATTCTAAAAGGAATGACCTTTGAGAGTAATGAACGCTTCTTACTAAGATATCACATATTTCGCGTTTGTAACATGTAAAACTGTCTTATAGATAGGAAGGCAACGTAGACACAGTGGTTAATCCTGTTTATTGGGTGGCAGTCTGTTTATCGCCGAGCCCTTTATTGCGTAATTATGTAATAGGCTAAGTAATTGTCTCTCAGTCTCTTTCATACAGTTAGAGCCATCCGTGCAAGTACACAGATTTGCACTTAATTCTCATCAAACAAATATCATTGCGTTTAGAATAGTGAGGATCCCACGTAGCAGCACATAGAATTATGGGATACTTACCTTCCGTATTGTGCACTCTTGAAGAACAAAGGCTTAGATAGACTGGCTCCAGTCTCCATTTTTATTCGATTATCCACTAAACTAAAACCAAAATAATATCATGACTACAAATGCTGGTCACTAGGATAGACTGCCCCCAATCTCCAGTGACCTAGTGACCAGCCTTTACAGTCATAATATTATCTTGCTGTTTTTGTAGTGGATAATCAAATAGGATTATTAGCATATTCATTACGAAAATACGCCTATTCATATATATAGAAAAAAATCACCTCCAAAAAGCTGAAAAATTTCAGTTAGAAACTCTGATATTTTTTTATATTTCTGCTCAAAACATAGATTGCGGATACTCGTTAGAACCGCCTCAGCAAGGCGGTTCTAACGAATACCCACAGCCTATGTTTTAGCAGAAATAAGAAAAATAATGTATACCCCTGTAAACCCCAATTTTACTATATAAAAATGGGGTTTAAGTGGGTTAACATTATATAGGCGTGTTTTCGTGATGATAGAAACAAATGACAGTCCAAGGTCTTCTTACATAATGAGATTTACCCACAATTTAGCAGATACTAAAGTAAAAGAGAATATACCGCACAGAACAATAACGATCTAAAATGTTGGAAACAAAGAAAATTCAAAAGAACGAAAATCGGACACTGGGTTTTATTCTAGCAGACGACTCCCCTAACCTTTGGTTATTTTTATGCTAACATAAAAGATATGCGGCTGGCGAGTCCAGTGGTGAAAACTGCATTGAAACATTCTAAAAACTTACAGATTTACTGAGATTTTAAATTTGTGCCCATTTCATCTAAATTATATTCATGAGGAACCGATGACATCATTAGTTCTTATGAATAACTCTTAACATATTAAAAAAACAAAACTAAAAAAAAAAACAAAACAAAAAACAAACAAACAATCATTTTAATTTAAAAAATGTTCAGAGAATGTATGCAGAGAGAAACAGATCTACTCTATATTTACCCGTAGGGCTGCAGTGGTTATACATTGTCGTAGACATCTTAATTTTTTTAATGCAATTTATTTTAAAAATGAATTTAACCAAAATTTTTGAATTATTTAAATTCCATTTTCTGAAGTTACTTTGTTGAAATTTGATATGATAATTTTTAGGAATGTATTTTTAAACCATTTATTTATTACTGGTAAGCTTTGTTACTACACTTTGAATGCCTGTAACTTTTGAACAAATAGAAATGTTTAATGCGGTTTGTAACATTATTGTCTCAACAATATATTTAATTTGAAATATATTGCAATTAGGGAATGCATCACTCTTCATATGCTACAATGTGGCTTGCAAAGCAGCATACGCTACCTGTCAAACAGAATTCAAAACAAACCTCTGAAGCCTGTAACTAATCAATGTATGGTAAATCAAGATGATGTTATGAATGAACTTATGAATGACACTTAAAAGAACTAGATAAACACACTACATTATCTTAACCGCACACAAGAATCACAACCGCAGAAGCAAACAATGATCACGGTGCCTATCCCGTACTGCAAAGATTTAGATCAACATGAAAATGCACACATTCTGATCAGGACTTTACGCAGACTGGATAAACAAGGTAGAAACAGTTATTGTGACTTCCCGTTTGCTTTACCGTATACCAACCGCCTTATGAAAAATTTTCTGCTCTGATAGGAAACTGTACGAGTAGCAACCATGTTTTAATTTGCCAAAGCTAAGTCTTCTGTTTTACAAAACCCTCCAGCAGCCATCAGTATGTTTCCCAATGTTGTTGTTTGCAAGAGGTTATGTACCAAAGGATGACATTGTGGATCGAATAGATTACGAATAAAATGATTTAAGACATTTCACTGCCATGATCTGCTTGAGCTTCCTGGAGTTAATGGACTCTCTCAGTTCCACCGGGACCGTTACACTTAGTGGATTTAAAAGAAAAGACTTAATCATGTCTACCTTGTATTTATTTACGTCGTTGCTTTTATTCGCTTTGTAATTACCATTTTACCAGACGGAAAAGTTCATAATTTGCATCGGTACGGTACCGTATGACAAATCAGACCAGCTGTGACCTGGACCACTCTACGCATGCACACAAGTTATTATTCTTTTTTCTACACAACATTTTTATAGGAAGCAAATAATACATCTTTAGACGTGCGCCCAGCGGAAACGCAGACATACACTGTTTGCCACTCACTGGCATTGTGGACACATTAGCAGGTAGTACAATAGACGCATTTATTTAAATGCGATTACGGCATAAAGCTATCTAAATGGCTATTATCGCATAAAAAGTATAAAAAGAATAAAAAGCAGTGTCGCACGTTATTAACAGCTGTGCATTAACCGGCGAAAAGCCGTGTATTAAGAAGGCAATTCACGCGCTGTTAATGCACGGCTACGCAACTTTCAATATGATCGTACCGGGGTCACAGATTTGCTGCCGTTACGAGATGTGTACTGCCCGGTCCTAGAACGCGCATAGTTCGTGGAAATTGCGTTCGCGAGACATCGGTGAAATGGCGAAACAAAATAGTGCGAGAAATAACGCGGAATGTAGCAAATGTTTTCAATTTTTATGCAATAATAGCGATCGAACATGGTTTTTCAATGCATTAACATTCGCCAGGTCCATAGGGAGGTGTTGAAAACCGCGGCCTCCGGCCTCGGTTTTCAACACCTCCCTCGGGACCTGGCGAATGTTAATGCATGAAAAATCATGTTTGAGCCCTATAATATAATGTAAATCGAATACCTATGGAAACAAAGAACACAAAAAACAAAAATGAAAGGTATAGCAGATTTTTCAAGTGACTGCTCCTTATGTAGTTTTAGCTGATTCTTTTTCTGATCATTGCCTTCCTTTCTATTTTAACCCCAGCTTTTATTGTCGGATCATAACATAGGGTCACTGACGAGGCTTGATTAGCCGAAACCATGTGGTATGGCCCACTTTACCCCTGATGAATTTGTACATGGTTTTTAAAGGACACTCATTTTAGCCGTTTATTCATTGCGACTTTTCATATGAGAACAATTAAGCTTGAAGGGCTGCATACCGCCCCTACCAACCCCTTACCCTAGCACCGGCTTAAGCAGGAGTTTTACTAGATACAAAAATGGTCTCTATGCTCACAAGGGAATTCAAAGCAAACAACACTTTAATGTAGTATGGGAAGACTTTTTACGGCCGCTTCACTCCACTTTACATAAGTAAATACGGACTATCCTTAGACCAATAGTGCCTTGCAGCCTGTCCAGTTACTTATTACTGCTTATATTATAAACGAATATTCTGATTATTGTACTTATTTAAAAAATATTAAGCTCTTCTTCCGCTTACACGGTACCATCGGATGAGTGGAAAATTTGCCTACATATTCCGGAGCAGTTAGATATGAGAACAAATTGAAATAATATATCTCGGAGGAGGAAGGGTGGGTAGGGCTACTACAGCAATGCTCAACCAAACAATACAAAACAAACAACACACAATCCTAAACAGTGTATTTCTAGTTTCTGTGAAACGAACCTGTTCGTTGTGTCGCCTGAGAAAATGTATGTTTTCGCTGCCTAGTTAGTTTAGCGCCCTTAAGTGTTTGTTTTTTTTGTCACTACGTCTAAAACTACCATGTTTCTACAAAGTTTGAATTCTGTCATACCCTAAAAATTCAGGGCCCAGTTGTTCAAAGCTAACGATGTCATTAGTTAACGATTCGTTAAAATTTACATCGAGTGGTACGCAAATATGCTGAAATTTTTTGCTGAAAAAATGTGAGTAGCTTTTGCAGTGCAAAAGCTACTCACATTTTTTCAGCAAAACATATCAGAATATTGTATACTGAATCCGCTAAAACAGTTAACGAAATGACCCTTAACGAGCTCGTTAAGCTAACGACGCTTTGAATAACTGGGCCCAGAACTGCAAAACATAACGCTACTTATTGCTTTCGATATTGACTAAAGCATCATTAGCATCACCCCTTATGTACTTTTTGCCACATGCACAAAAACGAAGAACCAGATCAGTCTACGCACCCATACAGTCTTTTCTCACATACCCATGCATATGGGGTCGAGAAACAGCTGTGCTTTCTTGAGAGCGGCAAAACCGATCCCATATCGGTACCAATGTGGGATAAGAGTTGCTATATACAAGACAGCTCACACGCGACGTTGACGTCACGACGTTCCAAATTATTATCGGATAACGTCGGACCTACGTTTGCGGCGTTCGGTTGTGAAATGCCGATTCAAATTTTCAAATGCTTGTAACTTCTTTATTAGTGAACAAAAAAACAAACAAACAAAAAACTGTGAATATAAGATGAAATAAAAGGAACATTTTAGTAGCAAAATTAGTTGGTTTTGTTAATTTGTTTTTATTTTTCGCCATTTTGTTCCGGCATTTCCGTGTAAGCAACGAGAGAACAGGACACTGTTTTCTTGTTGTCTTGTGAAAAAAAGAATCGAACACAGATTTGCAGTGGCGACAGGAAAATATCAACCCTCCGCAAGCCTCGTTTCCCACTGCAACGTTGAACCCTCTGGTTTGTATTCTCCTGTCCCCACTGAACATCAGTGATGGATTCTATTTATTACAGATTTCACTGTGCATCTAATAAAACTTGGATCCTTGGCTATCTGAGTGATACTAGGTGTAGAAGTTCAGAATTGCATTTTCTTACTCTGTGGCTCATCATTACGAAAACATACCTATATAATTTTGACCCCCTTTATATAGTAAAACTGTGGTTTACAGGGGTATACATTATTTTTCTTATTTCTGATAAAAAACATAGATTGTGGGTACTCGTTAGAACCGCCTTGACGAGGCGGTTCTAACGAGTACCCACAATCTATGTTCTGAGCATACACCTGAAAATTATCAGATTTTTTTATCTGAAATTTTTCAATTTTTGGTGGTAAAATTTTCAGTATATTTGAATAGGCATGTTTTCGTAATGTGTAGATAATCATACTGAAAACCATGTAGTGCATGTACATCAGTGAGGTCAAGCTATATTATACTAATTGGACTTAAAGTGACTAGACACATGGGGCAGATTCCCCTCCATTTTGGCAAGGGAGACATCGTTTGTGACATCCTGTATGTTTTCGTACACACCAAGCCCCTTCTCATAGAGACAAAATTCTTTCCTTTGACAGTAGACCCCATTTCAGAAGCGTTATCTCCCTTGAAAATGTATCCGTTTCTTTCCTCCTTAAAGTGAATGTAAACACTTCAAATATTTCGCCCTCACTTTTTTTTCAGATTTGCAGACAGGTAGATACTTACCTAGCAGTTAACAAGGGGTATAACCTACGTCATATGTAACAGTGAAAAAGACTATAGATTGTTGCGAACAAGGCGCGAACAAACGGTAAGCTGCACTCATTTGCTATTTCGTTTTTCTGACAAAAACCAGGATAGGCTCAGCGTATGAAGCAAGACACAATGCATTTTTATTGGCAAACTTGATGTATGAGTACACTGTTATTGCTGAGAACATTCGCGTACCATTCCTTATAAGGTTATCAAAATATTGTGCTTGAGTGTTCTCAGCGGTGATAATACGGTAGTTCATCAACTCTGCAAGTATAAGTACTTTGATCCTTGTTGCATACGCTGAGCTTATTCTTATTTTTTATCTAAACATCGAAAACAATAAATAAACAAGAGGACCATGATGGTCCTATATCGCTCACCTGAGCAAACAGATTTTCATACTTAATGTTGAAGTTTCAGCCAAGTTCACTGCTCTAAAATTTTATGTATAAATTTTATAACCACGACGAATCATGACAGCTTGAACAAACTTGGTAGAGGGTAACCAAAGAAACATTCCTGCCAAGTTAAACTGAAATCGGTTCAGTGGTTTCTGACAAGAAGATTTTTAAAGTTTTCTATTTAGATATAGAGGGAAAATAAGCCCCACTCACTAGCAGGCATGTTTTTTGACATATCAGGATTGCTTGAACATTCTTGGTAGAGGGTCACCAAAGCATTATTGAAATTGGTCAGGAGGTATTTGACAAGAAGCATTTTAAAGTTTTCTATACAGATATATACCGAAAATGAGTCCCGCCCCCTGGAGGCCATGTTTTTTGACATATCATGAAGGCTTGAATCACCCCGGTAGAGGGTCACAAAAGCAACATTCTTGCCAAGCTACATTGAGCTTGGTCCAACGGTTTCTTACGAGAAGATTTTTAAAGTTTTTTATATAGATATATAGAAAAAAATAAGCCCTGCCCCGTAGTGGCCATGTTTTTTGACGATCATGACAGCTTGAACAACCTTGGTAGAGGGTCACCAAAGAAACATTCCTGCCAAGTTATATTGAAATCGGTCCATTGGTTTCTGACAAGAAGATTTTTTAGTTTTCTATATAGATATATAGGGAAAATAAGCCCCACCCACTAGCAGCCATGTTTTTGACAAATCATGATTACTTGAACAATCTTGGTAGAGGGTCACCAAGGAAACATTTTTGCCAAGTTGTAATGAAATTGGACCTGTGGTTTCTGAAAAGAAGACTTTTAAAGTTTTTCTATATAGATATATAGGGAAAATAAACCCCGCCCCCTGGCGGCCCTGTTTCTTGATGAATCATGACGGCTTGCATAACCTTGATAAAGGGTTACATAAGAAACATTTCTGCAATGTTTAATTGAAATCAGTCCAGTGGTTTCTGACAAGATCATTAAAGTTTTCTATGTAGATATACGGGGAAAATAAGCCCCGCCCCCTACCAGCCATGTTTTTTGACAAATCATGATAACTTGAACAATCTTGGTAAAGGGTCACCAAGGAAACATATCTGACAAGTTATATTGAAATCGATCCAGTGGTTTCTGACAAGAAGTTTTTTTCAAGTTTTCTATATAGATATATATAGGGAAAATAAGCCCCGCCCCCTGGTGGCCATGTTTTTTGACAAATCATGACGGCTTGAACAATCTTGGTAAAGGGTCACCAAAGAAACATTTCTGCCAAGGTATATTGAAATCGGTCCAGTGGTTTCTGACAAGAAGATTTTTTCAAGTTTTATATATATAGATATATAGGGAAAATAAGCTCCACCCCCTAGCGGCCATGTTTTTTGACAAATCACGATTACTTGAACAATCTTGGTAGAAGGTCACCAAGGAAAAATTTTTGCCAAGTTATAATGAAATCGGTCTAGTGGTTATTGACAAGAAGATTTTTCAAGTTTTTCTATATAGATATATAGGGAAAATAAGCCCCGTCCCCTGGCGGCCATGTTTTTTGACGAATCCAAATAACTTGAACAATCTTGGTACAGGATCACCAAAGAAACATTTCTGCCACATTATATTGCAATTGTTCCAGTGGTTTCTGATAAGAAGATTTTTTTTAAATTTCTATATAGATATATAGAGAAAATAAGCCCCGCCCCCCCTGGCAGCCATGTTTTTTGACGAATCCAAATGGCTTGAACAATCTTGGAAGAGGATCACCAAAGGAACATTTTTGCAAAATTATACTGAAATCGGTCGAGTGGTTTCTAACAAGAAGATTTTTAAAGTTTTCTATATAGATATACAGGGATAATAAGCCCCGCCCCCTGGCGGCCATGTTTTTAGACGAATCAAAATGGCTTGAACAATCTTGCAAGAGGATCAACAAAGGAGCATTTCTGCAAAATTAGATGGAAATCGGTCCAGTAGTTTCTGACAAGAAGATTTTTAAAGTTTTCTATACAGATATATAGTGAAAATAAGCCCCGCCCCTGGCGGCCATGTTTTTTGACGAATCCAAATGGCTTGAACAATCTTGCAAGAGGATCACCAAAGAAACATTTCTGCAAAATTATATGGAAATCGGTCCAGTGGTTTCTGACAAGAAGATTTTTAAAGTTTTCTATACAGATATATAGTGAAAATAAGCCCCGCCCCCGGGCGGCCATGTTTTTTGACGAATCCAAATGGCTTGAACAATCTTGGTACAGGATCACCAAAGGAACATTTCTGCAAAATTATATGGAAATTGGTCCAATGGTTTCTGACAAGAAGATTTTTTAAGTTTTCTATATTGATATACAGGGAAAATAAGCCCCGCCCCCTGGCGGCCATGTTTTTTGACGAATCCAAATGGCTTGAACAATCTTGCAAGAGGATCACCAAAGATACATTTCCGCAAAATTATATTGAAATCGGTCCAGTGGTTTCGGACAAGAAGATTTTTAAAGTTTTCTATATAGATATATAGGGAAAATAAGCCCCGCCCCCTGGTGACCATATTTTTTGACGAATCCAAATGGCTTGAACAATTTTGGTAGAGGATCACCAAAGGAACATTTTTGCAAAATTATATTGAAATCGGTCCAGTGGTTTCGGACAAGAAGATTTTTTAAGTTTTTAATTAAAAAATCTATTTTTAGCTCCTGTGACCTAGATATGCAATAAACCGGAACCATTTGAACAACTTTGAAAGAAGACCAACCAAGGATTATTCCTGTGAAGTTTGGTCAAATTCCCACCAGTGGTTTAGGGGGAGATGTTGTTTAAAGATTGTGGACAGACGGACATCCGGACGACGACGACGACAACGACGCCGAAGACGACGACGACGACGGACGGTGAGTGATCACAATAGCTCACCATGAGCCTTCGGCTCAGGTGAGCTAATAAAAACTAGAGCAAGTCGATGGCGCGCCATCGCATATCCCCGCGCTTTACGCCCAGGGGTCACATCGACATTCCAACTGCTTTTCTCTAGTCTTCATCTATAGGGCTATTACCCGTGACAGTTTCAAGGTTATAACTCAAAAAGCTTAGGAGGAGTTGTGTGACAATAAAAAAGCACGCAAAATCCTTCTTTTTGACCTCTGGTGACCCCCAGACATACCCCCGGGGCAAAATGTTGCAACTGTGTATTCTACTCTTCATTACCTTTGATCTGATATGCAACAAGACTATGTTTGTACAAAATGGATTTTGGAGACTTCGGGGCTACACCCCTGACCCTGCCCCCAGAGGCCATATAAAAATTCCGAATGTGTTCCTCCAGTTCTCATCCATAGGGCCATCGCCTGTAAAAATTTCGAGATTCTAGCTTAAATGGTCTACGAGCAATGGTGTGACATTACAGACGGACGTACGGACGGGGTATTCTAATATCCCCGCTTTTTCTTCGAAAAGCGCGGATATAAAACAAAAAACAAAAACAAAAAAAAAAAAAAAACAACAACAAAAAAAAACAAACAAACAAAAAAACAAACAAACAAAAAACGACTGACCAGTTTAAACTAGCCGTTTGTGCAAAAACCTACACCTCTTTTTCACTGTTTGATTTAATACCTTTCATGATTGGTGATACTATTAAAAGGCAAACTTGTGCTCCTTCCTGGAGGGAAGTTCCTTCTTTTTGACCCCTTTCAGCCCTGTAGACCAAGACAGACACTTTTTCAAATAGTGTAGATCAAATGAGATGGCTCATAATGAGCCGTCTCGTCAACATCTACATTGTTTGCTATTCTTTTCTTGATTTACAATTGTAACCCTTTGGGCAGCAATGAATATTTCCAAATGCAGAGATGGAAGAGTCTATTTCAGAAACTCAGGGTTGAAAGTGTGTTCAATATTGGTACATTATTCCCTTTGGTAAAGTATCCAAACTGATTCATGTATCATTACGCCGCACATG
This sequence comes from Anodontia alba, assembly GCA_964016985.1. Taxonomy (NCBI): domain Eukaryota; kingdom Metazoa; phylum Mollusca; class Bivalvia; order Lucinida; family Lucinidae; genus Anodontia; species Anodontia alba. Next base: position 78,451,438 of record OZ024829.1, read on the forward strand.
TAAATCACACGTTGTATAAGCAATGGTCCTGACTTCTTTCTGTTAGCTTTAAAACTGTTTTTGTATCTATACCACGTATTTAACCCTTGTCATGCTGAATAAATCAAGATGTCACGCCCACTTCTAATTCTGGGCCAATCAGATGACTTGATCCTGATTGTTGATATAAGTTCACTTACTTCATAGCAAACAGTGCAGATCCAGATCAGTTGGCTTCTGAAGAAGCCAACTGATCTGGATCTACATTGTTTGCAAAAGCAGGGTATATCCGGGTTCAGCAGGACTAGGGTTAAGACAAAACAAATTTAGAAAATAATGTAGTTTCTGCTTCTCAGTTGGGAATAGGTTAAACCTACCTATTATATTGTAGATAGAAAGCAATTAAATATACCGCATTTACCGTAAATATTCGGACATCTTAACACGTCCATTTTACTAAGCATTGATGTGTCTAACAAACTGCTGGATGAATGGTAAATAGTGTAGATCCTGACCTGACCCCGTGTTCTACGGCGTCAGATTAGGATCTACACAATTTGGTCAGACTTATCGTTCCGAACAGTTAGATAAATCACGCTAAGCTATGGATTGTTAGTAGATTTCGAGGTTAATCATATTCATGGGACAGATAGTGCTTACTCAAAGTCGAATCCTACTTTGTCTGGTATATTGTTCTGGGATTTTAAGATACTTTCAATATTTCAGCTGTATCGAACCGGCAATTTGTGCGTGGGGGTGCGATTATACAGCCTTACTTTCATAGATCACTCGTACATACGTATTGTCTCTATTTGTTACGGGTGCCTCCTATCTATCCTTGACCATGCGGAGTGATATTCTAGTACAATACGTTTTAAATACATGCTGCAACATAATAAAACTTAGAATGTTCGATTAAATTGCGCCGGCTCGATAACATTACGTTAACACATCTATGTTAAATGTACATTTCTTTGACGTAGTTCTTGGTCAGCCAAATGTTTAACCAAACCTATTGATATATTAAGCCAGCGCATGACAAAACCTACAATAAGACCTGTGTTACAAACAAAGACGCAGATAAGCCTGTAGATTCACCCAGTATGGCAAAGGTTCTTGCACATCCCTCTTTGGATAGCTCGGAGACTGTAGAAGGATCATTTGATCGGCGAAGACTCTGATCAGACTGCGCGGATGCGCAGGCTGATCTGAGTCTTTGCTGGTCGCATTAGTCTTATCATAGGTTTCGTCATGTGCTGGCTCATATTTTCTGATTCCGCGTAGATATACTTCTACTGAATACCCACAACATATGTTTTACGGAGAAATAAAATAGTAATAGTGAGACCAGTTTTACATAAAGCTATTTTAGCATGGGATTTTCACTTTATAATATATGAATTAGGAATAGTTTGGTTATGAAGAAAGTTGACGCAGACTTGTGCAGTGAAAATGATGCTAGATTTAAAGAAATTCATTATAAACCGCTAAATTTAGAAAATCCAACATATATTACAGCCGCTTACAAACCGTTGGTTTCACTATATATTATAGATGAACATTGAGTGTACACATTACAGAGACTTGTTCACGTTTCGAGGTATTTTTTTTCGCGTGACAAATGTCTTAAGTAAATGTCAGTTCGCCCTTGTATCCGTAAGGTAAAAACAGGAGGTCAGCTGAATTGAAAACAAACAGAAACTGGACTATGTGAGAGCAAAAGAATAACTTTTACATGTATTATGGAAAAACGCGTTGATTTCTTATTAAATTATGAGGCCTTCATTTTTTTGTACGGCTGCTCACAGTCTGTATGCGCATTAATATCTTGCCGTGCAAATAAAATGTAGTGCAAACATCGTTTTTTTTCCACAATACAACATCGCAAATCAACCAGTGCATGAATAAATTTGGCTTGATTATAAACAGCTAATCGTCACGCTGATTCTCTGAAAATATACAGATTAGCATAGCTTGCAAAGGGTCATACATGTGTTATAATAAGCTACTGGGATGTGCAAAATCATAAACACAGTGTTTACAGTTGGGCCGCGTCATGCGAAATGTGCATTTGAACATGCGCAAAATGTACAGATTCAGATCATCCAGCGCATGGATTCCAAAAATGTATAGATTATACTGAAAAATGACCATAAATGGTCATTTTTCAATATAATCTATACATTTTTGTTTGGATATAATACGGTTGTTTAACTAGCGCGGTTTATGCTAAGGACCCCTACAATAGTGTTATAAAGAGGTTGTGGTGTACTATCAAATGTATCAATGGAGAACAATGGCAGGTAGTCTGAGCCTTTGTTCTCCCTCCATACATTTTGTAGTATCCGATGATTGTTAGCGGACAGTGAAGGTCCTGATCAGACGGCGCGGATGCTCGAAGACACGTTTTTGCATGGTGCGATCCAATTATTAAAACTTTAATCAGCTTTGCAGTTCATTCATATAAGTCTGACTGTGAACGTCAGAGAAACTTTACAAAATATTTTGCACATATTGAGCAAATGATGGATGATGTGATTTATTCAATACATTTTAAATCAGTTTCAAAATATTTTTACCAATCGTTTTAGTATAAATAAACATGTTAGTACCGTAATAAAACAGCCTAGTCAGCAACATTGCACTCAATGTGGCTTTAAATACAGTCGACTAGCTCTCGTCATCTCGAAGTCTCTTAAATATTTCGAAAAAAAAAAAAAAAAAAAAAAAAAAAAAAAAGAAATAAATAAATCGAACAACCACATTTCAAAAATGAATATGTAATTTGACTCTTAAAATTAGAGATATATTGAAAATATTGTGGAAAAGAGGTGAAGTTGTTCCTTAGGAGCAATTTCTCCTCTTTTCCACAATATTTTGTTACCTGTTAAGTTTCCAAAACAAGGACCAGATATTTACTTCGAGATAAACGGTTATTCGAGATAAGCGAGGTCGAGATAAAGGGAGTCCACTGTATATGTAATTACCAACGCACGGACAACAAAGAAGTATTGCGACAGAAGAACAGCATTGGAACAGTCAGTAGAAAAACTATTTGGCTGGGGAGGACGGGGCGGGGCGGACTTAGACCAGTTCTACTCTCGGGGAAGATCGCCCTTAATTCTGATGCAGAGCCAGATTACAAACATACATATGTTCGGGGTCATCTACCTTATCAATAAAACATCTAACTGAACACATATAATCGCAAACACTATGATTAGGCAAAGCAAAGGGCTCAAAAGTGAACTGATGTCAGAACATAAGAAGTTTACAAACAGGACCATGACTGGTTCGACTTGGCACATTGATAATCAGGCGCCAACCATCTGAAACAGATTGAGGAGAGAGCCGTCATTTAGTCTGAGGAATGACTTACCGTCCGGCAATTAAAAAGGGAAGTAAAGTTATCAACCAGGCATGTAGAATGTCGAATACTATGCAGACGCAGTAGGGCAGTTGAAATAACTGACATTCACACAATTCAAGGAGAACACCAACAGTAGAACCTCTCTGCAACGGTCAGCAGACGAGTTTTATTCGATCAAAACCGCGCCATTTATTCTGATGCAGCTCCAAATAAGAAAGTAATAAATATGAGCTAGGCCTTCATGGGGTCCTCTTTCTTATCAATAAAACATCAGAGAAAAACACAGACAATCTCAAAGCTTGATAAAACAAAAAGTTGGACCATGATAGGATCATTCATTTTCAGAAGGTTGGTGTCTCATCACGAAAACACGCCTATATAGTTTCGAACACCTTAAACCCCACTTTTATACAGTAAAACTGGGGTTTAAAGGGATATACATTATTTTTCTTATTTCAGCTCAAAATCATAGATTGTGCTACTCGTTAGAACCGCCTCAGCGAGGCGGTTCTAACGAGTACCCACAATCTATGTTTTGAGCAGAAATATGAAAAATATCAGAGTTTTTTTTATCTGAAAAATTTCAGTTTTTGGAAGTGATTTTTTCTATATATTTGAATAGGCGTGTTTTCATAATGTGACCACTGCTGTCTTGTGGTCGGGCCACTCATGTTCCAACTCTAGGCCTTAAGGTTATAAGACTTGTTTCATGCTCAACTCAGCTGAGCATGAAATTTGTCCTGCTACTAAATCTCAAATTACTAAAAATTGCAAATTCTTTTTTGCTAAACATAGCTGACCTTGAACATTTCTCTGCTAATAAATATGAAAATGCCAACTATTGGCATTTTCATATTTATTAGCAGAGAAAATTTCATGCTCAGCTGCGTTGAGCATGAAAAAAAGTTTTATAATCTCGGGCCTTGGTTTTCTTTTGCACCGTCTTCGGCTTGCAGCTGAGTTATGTAGTTTGTATCACTGTAGTCTTGTGATTATTTGTGTTTTACAATCAACCCTCTTTATACAAACAATCGATACAACGACAGAATTTGTTATAATGACTATATGAATGTCACGAAACCTTCGCTCAAGAGGAGAAGTTAATGAGAAATTATGAAAGACTATTGCATTAAAACGTCAAGCAACATATGTTTTGGATATTTGTTATAGAATCGCCTCAGTAACAAATATCCAAAACATATGTTCTATGAGGAAATAAGAATAAAATAAGGTTTTTCTTACATATCATTCTGTTCATTAACGTGTCCTTACAACAGCAAATTCATTTCAATGGCAACATATTTAGAAACAAATGCTGTCGTTGTAACGAGGATTCACTGTGCTGCAATGTTTCACTCATCAGGAAGAGGACCCTTCGAGGGCCGAAGGTGGATCAGACTTAAGGGTGAAGTTTCAATAGAGTTAAATTACAGTATTCGGTCTTATTTAAATGGTCGCTTAGGTTTTCAAAATTACTGACAAGACATTACGTAAAATAACCACATGATAAGGCTGCATTATTTTAAGATGCTTATGCGGTATTTTTCTGATTAATTTCTAACAGAGATTCTTGTTGGTATTTATTTGAATTAAATTCAAATGATTAAAACAACATACGCTTTTAGAAAGAAGTAGATAAAGGTTTCTTGACTGGCGCTTATAGGGGTTTGTGCGGTAATAAGGTCGAATACGGCAATTAAAGCGCCCCTCCCTTACACACAATAGCAGTGCTGGTCGTTCCAAGACGTTTCCTCTGTTGCAGTTCTTTTTAGTTTGTAATCTGGTTGTTGCAACTATATCGCTGTTTTTTGTTTGTTACTGTTTGTTCTTTTGTCTTCTTCCTGGATAACTTCATTTATATGTTTTTATTCATACCTGGAATCAGTTAGCAGTCTACTTAAATAAACACTGGACCATTAACGGTCCGGGAATGCTAGCTTGGAAGCGTTTATCCATGTGTTATAACTGTCTGTGTACACTGGTATCACAGGATATTGATTAAACTGTATTTGCTGATTTATTTAGATTATCTCTGCTAATTTGTCTTGTGAAAGAAGCACACGTAAGCATCTAATAAGGTACGCAGGTGCGCTCATTGTTTGTTATTACAAGTATCTGATATTGAACAGGGCCCTACTCTTTATCTTATTGATTTCATAGCGTTAGTATCGCTATCCAGTACCATGGTTCTGAAATATTGAGAAAAAAGTATCTGTGTCTTAAGGAAACCGAGTATACTTTCAAGGGAGGTTATTATATCGAAATGTTTTGCTTCCACTTTGAGAAGTTGTCTTCTCTATCAGGAAAGAAGTGTGTTTCCTTTTAGAGAAGACCCTTTTCAGAAGGGGGTTTGTGTACAGGAACACAAACTGGAAGTCACAAAAATTGTCTCCCTTGTACAAAATCAAGATCAAGCAATTGCAAGTGAATCAAGTTCCTCTGAACCGGCACATTTGTTGTAGTAAAATTCGAAGTTTGGTCTTTTACAGCATTTTAATGTTTGTTCGTTAAGCTTCACAAGTCGGACTTTTATTTTAATTCACCCTTGTCATGTTGAATAAATTAAGATCAACGCCCATTTCTAATTTTCAGCCAATCAAATTACTTAATACAGATGGTTAATACAGACTCACATACTTAATGGCAAACAGTGCAGATCCAGATCAGTTGGCTTCTTAGAAGCCAAACGATCTTGATCTAAACTTTTTGCAGGGCCTATTCGGGTTCAGCAGGATCAGAGATTTAAGTAAGTTGATCCTCTGACGAGATTAAGATAATTAAATAGCCTGAAGCAGTTTGCTTAATGGTGTAAAAATATACAGTCGACTCTCGTTATCTCGAATTCCAATGGACTCACTGAAACACTTCGAGATATCCGTACTTTGACATATCAGAGTTGAAAGAGTGAGGAAAACAATAAATTGAACAACCACATTTAACAAATGAATATGTTATTTGACTCCTGGAGTTATATATATATATATATATATATATATATATATATATATATATATATATATATATATATATGTATATATATATATATATATATATATATATATATATATATATATATTATATATATATATATATATATATATATATAATGTGGAAAAGAGGAGAAATTGCTCCTTAGTAGCAATTTCTCCTCTTTTCCACATTATTTTGTTACCTGTTTTCATAGTTTCATGTTAAAACAGGGACCAGATTTTCACTTCGAGATAAGCGGTAATCCGAAATAAGAGAGTTCGAGATAACGAGGTTCGACTGTACGTGATGATACCCAGAAACTGCCACAATCCTGGAGCACAATATTCTCCAGGTACAATAGAAGGTGAGGACCAAATAATGACAACCCAACCCCATTTATAAAGACATTGCCGCATTAACAAAGAAGAAACGCAGCAGGGGAACTGACTTGGAACGAACGATCAATTGCAAAACTACTGAGGGGTTTAAACCAGCTTTACACGCGAGAACCTTAACCCTGAATTCTGATGCAGTTCCAAATTACAAACATACGTTCGGTCCGCATATGGGTCCTTTACCTCATCATTGACACGTCATAGTGAAACACGCATACTACTGAAGCTATAGGAATTGAATGTATAACCGTACAACCACTAAGAGTTTGAGTGCTGGTGCCCGGATAAGTTAAACAGTATTTAATTAAGTGAACTTATCTGAAGGGAACGGTATACACGTATTCATTTTGATCTCAACTGCCATTCAGCTTTCGAAAACGCGAAGTACATTATTTTAAGGGAATTATTGCATAAAAAAACAGCGTCGCACGTTATTAACAGCCGTGCATTAACCGGCGAAAAGCCGCCGTGCATAAACAAGGCAATTCACGTGCTGTTAATGCACGGTTACGCAATTTTCAATATGATAGTACCGGGGCCACAGATTTGCTGCCGTTACGAGATGTGTACTGTCCGGTCCTAGAAGGAGCATAGTCCGTAGAAATTGCGTTTGCGAGACATCGGTGAAAAGGCGAAACAATATAGTGCAAGAAATAACGCGAAATGTAGCAAATGTTTTCAGTTTATATGCAATAAGAGCGATCGAACATAGTTTTTCAATGCATTAACATTCGCCAGGTCCCTAGGGAGGTGTTGGAAACCGCGGCCTCCGGCCTCGGTTTTCAACACCTCCCTTGGGACCTGACGAATGTTAATGCATGAAAAATCATGTTTGATCCCTATATTACGAATGAACTGTCAATAGAGGTAACGTTTCCAGAATCGTTTTCCTCCCTCCAGTCCCCTTACGGATGTTCTAAATACAATTTAAATGTAAATGAAGGCAGTTTCAAAAATAAATGTTTTACCATTATATGGTTATGTCAGCTTTTTGGGATGCTGATTGCAATTTAGTTTAAACAAAGTCGAAAGAACATGTCTCAAGTAGTTCAACCATTATGCAAATTTAGAGAAGTACTCTGAAATGGGCATAGGGATGCTAGTTACTAAAATACATGTATTGACAAACGTTAAGGATCTTGCTCATTGAAATCTCTATATAAACGTCGAGCTTAATGGACCGTTCTGTTTTGGAGATGTTCGAAAGTGTACCCAGATATTAGTATATAAAAGACTTATACTGCCTCGCGGTATAAGCCGCCTGTTACAAGATATGCGAGAATTCAGAAGCCCGTGTTGGATTCCCCGGCTCGGACGATAGGGATAAGTTTCAACTGTAACAAATGTTCAAACACAGTTATGTGGTATAAATGTACCGTGTTGAATGCCGGTGCACAGTCTTTTGAACCTTAAAAGAACTTGTCCCAATGATGTTTACGTGTAATTTGAGATCAGTTGACACTGCTGGTCGAAAGATATTGGTTTTAGCAAAATAACGTACAAGTAAAATTTTCAATATTTGTAGAAATCGTGGAAGATGTTGACCTTAAGATGTTTCACAAACAGATTAAGCTCTGTCGGATTTAGCATTTGAAACAAGCAGTCGCATAAGTGACGGCCGCTATGATTTTGTACGACGGTTTTTGCAAAACTGAAGCCTTGCATAACATGCAATTCAGTTTCACCTCTAAAAGCTTTTATTGAAAAGTGGTTCAATGTTTTGTTATAATAGTTTCATGGGAACATGCAGTAGCAATGTCAACTGACAATATTGCCGAATGACACCAAACCTGCCTATTGAGCTCCTCATTTATACAAAATGTGATTCAAATTGTGTCTTTTTTTTTTTGGGGGTAGTCTAAAAGAAGAAAGACTTTTCAAGCAAACATTGTGTAATTCGTACATGTAATCCGTTCAATTGATAAGCCTACTATATATAGAACTTTTGAATAAAACGCTTCTCTTAAATCAAATTTATGCACACATGGCAAGTTTGTCTATAAACGCCTTGATACACAATCAATACCTTCAAGCTGGAACAGAGGCAATCAAGGTATGTGCCTATTTTTACACGTCTAGCTCACAGCATAATCTGCAGAGAAAATAAATTTTGCTTTTCGAGACATATTTCAGAAATATATATTTTATCGTTTGACAGTTTATTGGCTCATGAACGCATCGGATGAAGTAAGTGAATCCCGAACGGATTCATGTAAAGTTCGCACGCAATCCAATGCTGATATGAGTCAATGAACAGCAAGAAAAAAGCATAGATAAAAAAAGTAAAATTTATTTCTTATATTTACGTATTATCGTATGATAAAAATCCTGATAGAGGGGCTGAATATGATGAGACAACCCCTTTAACTCTCTTAAGTGACAAGTACGTCATCTGTTGCTAACAGCGTACCGCTGGGGCGTAAAGGGTCGTAGCCATGATTGCGTTACGACACTGAATGATGAACGCTCTCGGACATGTATAAGTTCATATAAATTCATTTCATTCATTGACAATATAAATATTTAATTATGCTTGAACTTATACTGGGTTCGTGGCTCATATACACAGACGGGCAATAGTATCAATGTTGACAGTGTATTGAATTGGTAGAGAAAATGTTCTGGGCCCAGTTGTTCAAAATCTAACGACGTCGTTAGTTAACGATTCGTTAAAATTTACATCGAATGATATGCAAATATGCTGAAATTTTTTGCTGAAAAATGTGAGTAGCTTTTGCAGCGCAAAAGCTACTCACATTTTTTCAGCAAAAAATATCAGAATATTGTATATCGAATCCGCTAAAACACTTAACGAAATGAGCATTAACGAGCTTGTTAAGCTAACGACGCTTTGAACAACTGGGCCCTGAAATGTACAAAATGACCACTTTATCAACGAAATCCTAGTAATTGAGTCGCATCAAGAGCATTATGGAAATTCTTCGTGTACAACATACTCCAGCTTTCCTGTAGTTAAAACCTTCGAGATGGCGGGCACATCTTGTATACAATGTAGGTATAAAATCATCCTAATAATAACATGTACCACTGATGCTAAAAATATACTTGTGGCCAGGACTGCTCATTTATTTCTTAGATACTAAGAACGATATCGATCCTGTTTTGGATGATTTATAGACAAGTAAATACAAAAATAATTATTCGAGTTTATGAACATATTGCATGTAGAGTATTTACACTAAGTATCTGAACGCTTTAACTCCTTTCATCTATTAACTTTTGCATTTCTTATTCAATTTAGTGTAATACATATCATTCAAACAGCTTTAATATGTTTCTAACCTGTTAGCTGAGGTCTCTCTCGCAGAATAATTAGGGTAAAAACCGTAAGGTATTTTAGCGGGTTCCAGTTTCGTCATTAATCTTTAATAAGTTATTTTATCAACATGCAATCCAATTTACAGGTTTAGCTACAAAACCATTTGAAGTACATGTTTTACATAAAGCCGTTAAATATATAGTACCCTTACCAGTTTCCCATAATCCAAATCCTCCTGACCCGAAGATAATCCATATATTTATTTTTTCACCCAAAGACAGAAATAAAAACATGCACTTATTCGATAGCTAAAGGTCACCATTTACCGATTTGAAATTAGCTGAGGAGGTCTATTTCTTTTTTTCTGTATAATTGATGTATTCATACGAGCTGAAAATCAAACCATACGGGAATATGTTCAATATTTACTCAGTAATAATAACCACATTTTGTTTGAACTGTCAATAAATAAAACATATTTGCACAGACACATCAAAACTACGCCTTTCTACTATAAAAAGAAAGATTTGGGCTACAACTTGAAAAATGTACCTTAAGGTGTGTTAGCCAAGCAAAGACCAAGATCGGTGTGTAATTATGCGTGGCCTGATAACTCTTCGCCGAGCGCTCCGTAAGTATGTAATGATACAAAGGTTTCACAAGCATCCAAAGGTTTCACAAGCAGCCAGCGAGCACTCTGATGAGGCTTCGCGGATGAGCAGGTTGATCGAAGTTTTCGCTGGATTCATATGTCACAGATTGCATTGACTCGCGTTTCTGCTTTGAGTAGGGTTCGGAAAATTTACTAAACATTTATTTTTGTCTTTTTAAAGGGAATTGAAACTGTCAAAACTATCTTGCCTCCGAAAAAAGATCTACTCTATATGAAAAGAAATGACACCACCTTTAGATTCCTTACTGAAAGGGGCTTGGTGTGTTCTGCATCTGCCTAATCGCTTAAACTCGAACGAAGCTTAACCCTTTTTATGCCTAGCGTTCAATAAAAAGGACATTGGCAAACAGTGTAAACCTAAATCAGACACCGCAGAACGCGGCGTTTGATCAGGGCCTACACTGTTTGCTGAAATACTGGAATTTCTACAAACATGGTAATACGAAAACTAAACAGATGTCCCTTCTGTTGGAAATCGACCTGTCAAACATTCGAGGTAGAAAAGTCCAATCGGCATAAATGGGTTAATTATGGCCTTCAAGAGTTATGCGTTCGTTGCAGCAATAAACTTTGCATGTGCACATACCGAAATTATGATCTTATGGCAATACAATACTTGAGCCTCATGTCGAGCACAAAGCTCTTTGTAATATCCGTCGAATCAATCTTTTTGTTAGAATACCCGGGCCTTTAACGAGACCATCCGTTTGATTGAAATTTCACTTTGGTCTACTGCTTACTTAAGCGAACAACATAGGCTCTAGAGAGACTGCGCGGAGAACTCGCCTAAAACTTTATTGCATAAATTATTATTCGCATAAATTTGCTATAAGGGCTCTTCTTTTATGGCGCGATTCATTTATTGTGTGTCTGGCTACGACTGGACAAAATAGCTCTTGTATCCTTGAATACCATTTGACTTTGTCAGTGCATTTATTGTAAAATGTTTGGCCGAAATGTTCTTAATACAATCCCTTGTGTAATACAGTCATGTCTCTCAAACTAACTGTGCCATGTCCGAACATATGTCCTTCATGTAGGGATTTGCTGGATGCGATGTAGCCTCGCACATTACATTGTTGCATATAAAGAAGTTTAATAAAACCAATTATTGGATTTTCGTTCCTTTATGTGTTCTTTGTTTCCAAAGGTTACCGTTTAGATTTTTATTTCACTTCACTGCAGCTGGTGTTAAGTGCCGTGTATCGGCTGTTAAACGTCTCGTCATACATTATCATAGTGCAGATCATAGTTTTATAAACATTGGGATCATTGAGCCCATTCTGCATGCTTTGAAATGATGCTAGACAGGATGCACTGACCACATTAATAAGACAACGAGCTGAAGAAACCTTGTAAAATGTCCCGCAGCGAACAGCCACAAGGCCACACAACGAACAACCAACTTCAGAACCATCGCCACAGAACGGTCGGTAATAAAAACTACCACGGGGTGGGGTTTAAATCGATTTACATGTAATTGGTACCAAATTTGCACCCTAGGTTCAAAAATGCATACGTAAAACATACAAAATGTTTGCTTGGCTTTATCAGTGAAAATATCACAGAAAAAAACAACAACCCAAAACGTGTAAATCAAATTAAAAAAAAAATGTAATGAATAATCGATGCGGGCTCGTGGCAATTACCTCAGGAACTGGCAGCCAGAACTAAAGAAAAACCAAGTAAGTCTGAAATAAAGGAGCAAAACACCATTGTTGACAAAGAAATAGACAAATTCATTAGACCGCAAAATACAGGTCGTTAGCCACCGAATGGGTCCTAAATTTTTGAGTCTTTGTTGAGGGCGAATTGTTTGCTACGGCTGATCCGGGCCTGCGCTGTCCGCAAAGTGCGCATGGGTCCTTTTCGTGCATTAAGCATCATTTGTACGTTTGTTTTGTCATTATATGTTGATCATGTCGCCTTCGTTTGGCGCCTCAATAAGGCTGTAAGGATACTCAGGCTGAGCAAGATTGCATTCCACACAATGAAAATATTAACTTTTCCATAATACGTCATATATTATGGCTAGACGAACTTTACAGTTTCATAGACACTAATTGTATATCTAGGAAAATGACACGGGCGTAATTTCCAGACAGACGACTGAATCTGTCTCCGCAATTTTGAGTCGTGATTGTGACTTTTCTTGAGTAATTTCATTTATATTTCCAAAGTGAACAAATATAGGGATCAATTATGGTTTATCATGCATTAACATTCGCCAGGTCCCGTGGGAAGTGTTGAAAACCGAGGCCGAAGGCGAAAGTTAATGCATTGAAAAAACATGTTCGATCGCTATTATTGCATAAAAACTGAAAACATTTCGCATTATTTCTTGCACTATTTTGTTTCGCCTTTTAACCGATGTCTCGCGAATGTAATTTCCACGGACTATGCTCATTCTAGGGCCGGGCAGTACACCCCTCGTGACGGCAGCAAATCTTTGGCCCCGATACGATAATATTGAAACTGTATAAATGTTCACGGTGTACATGTATTTAGATCCGTGATTTTCGTGCTTGATGTTTATTAAAGGAAAACATTCAAAACGCAAATATTTCTGTCCAAAGATATGTACAAGCTCAGACAAGTAATAAACAAATGTTCCAGCGAAATTATTTCCAGATCCTCGAAGGTCCTGCATACAAAACTATTTGGGAAAATATCAAAGAAACATTCAGGCTCGTTCTGACGTTTTATAATTATTACTTTTAATCTAACTGGTGTCCAAACAAAAGAAAGACATTTCCAGTGATAATATCTTAGCACTGGAATGTTTTTTTTTCATAATGAACACTCTATTTACTCCAACAGGGATACCATGTAAAACTTATATTATGTTTAGTCAGACAGAGCAGAACATAAATGTCTTATTCCAGCCCAACGCCGTACATTTAAGTCGTTGCGTCTGACTATTTTACCCGAAAATCTTTGCACTTGCAACTTTGCTAGAGTACAAGAAGGTGCGTCTAGATAACTAATTACGATCAATTTGATGCAAACAACGAACATATATACAGTTAAACTTCAGTGACTCGAACACCGATGGCTCATGACTGATTCGATCTCGTTTTCGAACCCCTAGATAATTCTCAAGAAAACAAACACTGATTTAGAGATATTTTCATATTTCATCATGAAAGTGTATGCTGTGTGCATTCATTAGATGACGAGTACACTCAACATACCATCATTACATTACGAAAACATACCTATTCAAATATATAGAAAATTTTACCGCCAAATACTGAAAATTTTCAGAAAAAAAAACTCTGCTATTTTTCATATTTCAGCTCAAAACATAGATTGTGGGTACTCGTTAGAACCGCCTCGGAGAGGCGGTTCTAACGAGTACCCACAATCTATGTTTTTGATCAGAAATAAGAAAAATAAATATACCCCTGTAAATCCCAGTTTTACTGTATAAAAGTGGGGTTTAAAGGAGTCAAAATTATACATTCATGTTTTCGTGATGATTTATAGAAAATAATAAAAAAGAACACCTTAATTATCCCCTTTTGCCTCCTAGCCTGGCGCTATGATTAACCTTCAATATCTCGAGCTACCCATGTCTAGAACAAATTTCAATTGTACCAAAGAGGTTCGGCTGTATGTATGCATACGTAGAAAAAGCCACAAGGAACATAATCACCGTATATAAAAAACAAAACAAACCGAGGAACCGCAACAGCAATGCCACATTGAAACAGTCAAAAGATTACTGGCCAACACCTGTTTTTACGAGTGCTCAACCTATACCAAAACATATGATACAATGTATTAAAATGTGTAGAGGCCCAGACCTGTCGACTGTCAACATTTTTAGATGAACATACATGGTGCTCTATCATTCACATGTAAGACTTGGGAAATGCATTGGATGCCAAGTGTGAGCCATAATCGATGTGTTAGACTTTAGGTATGGAATTAAGTATAACAGAATGCTGCACAGACGCCATGGCGGTTATGGCGCTTAGTCTAGAACAAAATTAAGGACGGGAGGGATAGTAGGATTATTTACTCGCACAGAATGATAGCTCGAAAGTGCAAAAGGTGCAGTAACATATAAGCCGGGGAAAAGCAATTCCTACAAGAATGTGTCCGCGCAGACTGGTCAGAGTCTTCGCTGTCGGCAGAGACACTTTGGATACTTGACTACCGATAGTGTGCACTGTGAAGACTCTGATAAGACTGCACGGATGGATGTGCAGCCTGATCTAATACCTCGCTGGACACACATGCAATCTTGTAGGAAATGCTTTGCACCGGTTCTTATTTGATTAAATATTATTTCAATCAGTTACATGATTGATCAGATACCGTCTTACTAGACGTTTTAGAGACAGTCAAATATTAAGACACTTATGATAAGGTGTGAACGTGTTCGCACATTTAGGGTAAATACAGTCAGAAACATTCAGAAAATTATTCTGTACAGACAGTTGGAGTCCGCTTGTAATCATTGCTTTACCGTCGTTCAATCAACAGAGGTGCGAGAGGTGATTTTGTAAATGAAGTTGACCGAAGATGTCAGTGGACAATACGAAAATAATAACTTGTCAGCAAGATTTCCCCATGCGCTCGCCATTTTGTCTGCCAAAAGATTTCCCTCTGGATTTTCTACTGTACGTCTAAGCATTACCGTTCCTAATTAAGTGAATAATTTCATAACGCATAGTCTAGCACAATATTTCTGTAATGAAAATAGCACAGAAGGTGTCCAGGAAAAGCCACATTCACTGAACATATCCATTTCACGTGATTGTTGTTGTGTGTTAAAATTGTAGGGGGAGGGCCGTAACTAATGTTGAGAGAACTTGTGGCCCAACCCCATTGCATTCTTCATGTAAAGTTGCAAAAAAAATATGTTTATACTAAACGGGCAGCCTCAATCGAAACAATGCATTCGAGCATGCGCAACATGCGCAGAATCAGATTATTCTGCGCTTGCGCAAAGTATCATCTGGGCCTTTGCTTCCCATCTATTCATGTACACTCTGTAGTGATCCAATAATTCTGTCAGCGGACAGTGAATGCCCTGATCAGACTGATCTGGGCATTCACTGTCCGCATATTCCCAAAGTTACATTTTCGCTTGGCGAGGCCCAAATAAGGCATAACTCCAAACTAGTGCAACAGCCATGCCAACGTTTGTGGCCAATAAATGCCCAGATCAGTTTGCACATGGTTGGATCAGTGGATGCTACAGACTTAATTGACAAACATCGTGAGTCCCTAGACAATTAGACTACTGGGGCTCATATGCGTAGCTGGTAATGCGCTGTCAGCACATTTTTTATTATCACTTTGTTACGTTTCCGTCCCCTTAGCAGTCTATAGTCTAAAACAGCCGATGAAAATAAATTATATATGTATTTTTTTTTTTATTTTTCAGAGAAAATAAGACTTAACATTCCATTCAAACTGAAACATCTTATTTTCTGTGAACAATACAAAATACAATTTTTCGAATTGATTTGCCACTCCCTTCCCCGCAATGCACCTTCTTACATGTATATAGGAAACAGGGTAAGGGGAGGGCGGGGTCAGAAATTATCAAGGATATGATACGTGATGCTCAAGGTGATGCTCCAGGTATATGAAAAGCGAATGTAACGTAGCGGGAAAAAAGGGACATTATATCATATACGGGCCGCAAAAGATCAGATTGCATGTAACTTGCGTTTTCGTATCTGCGCAATCTGAATAATTGTAGGGCCTTGGGTAATTTATAATATCCATTGATTCTGCAAATAGCTGACACAAATCATGATCAATCTACATGAATGTACAGCTTGCTTTGTACACCAGCTGTACACATACCGTTCATAACGATGCCATTTGAGTCGCAACGACAAAAAAAGTACCTGCGGATATGTGCGCCCAGCGAAGATTCAGATCAGCCTGCGCATTCGCGCAGTCTGATCAGAATCTTCACTGGGCACATTCTGGATAGCGAAGGATGCAAAGTTTCTTCATGCGGACAAGGAAGACTATAATCAGACTGCGTAGATGCGTGGACTGATTTGAGACTTCGTTGGGCGCACATGTGAGAAAATACTTTCTCTCATGTTGCGACTCAGTTCTCAATTATATTGCTAATTTCGAATTAAAGCTTAGCATGATGCGTAAAACAAATCAGCTGACGACATTTTGGAATATTTTGTCCGGTTTTTCCCCAGAGAAAACAGAGCAGACATTTTATGCCAAATGTCAATTTAGGAGACAATCTGCATAAAATGTCAAAGCCTATTTTCATGCGAGGAACGAGAAAAAGATCACCAGTGTGTTGTCTGGTGAATTTGCCCAGAGAATGATAAAGGTTGTGAAAACCATACTACATTTCTGCTCATTGAAATGGGTTGTTTAATAAACCCTTTTATGTGCCAATCACAGCTGCTGCAGACGATATTTTTATTCATTAAAATATTTTTCAGAGTAAATAATGCTTGATATTTCGTGTGAATCTTCATCTTAGCAGACGATTTACATGAAATGCCAAGCCTTATTTTCTCTAAAAACTAAAAACAAGTATAAATAAATAATTAACGACAATAGAATGTCGTCTGCTACGATTTTACTTTGCGCTTAAATGGTTGATATGAATAAAAAGATAGCAATAATGATCAGACCCAAAATAGCAATGCACACAAAATGTTTTGCTGAAAGAAAATGTCTTACTGAAAGAAATAAGTTGATCAGTTTGCTGGGACTCGCTTACATTGTATGAGCGCCTGACAAATGTCAATATAAGTAATCAAACAAAGCATTAGAGAATAAATATAAAATTGGACAGTCCGAGAGAAAAGGAGTCCGTAAACTAACAAGAACTGGATTACTCACACCCTCAGACGTGTAGGCACAATAAATGTACATGCGTACTCATTTAAACAGCTGTAATTTAACAGTTGAAGCAACAATAAAAAAATTGGTATGTTATGCTATATATAAACGTATTGAGATACCCAGGGAAAGGTCAAGGTCACAGTTACGGAATATAGTATTCCCAGGGTAACGGTAAGGTTTTCATTATATGACTGAGTATAAAAACAGCATCTCCTCCCAAACAGAAAGAACATACCATTACGAAAACACGCTTATTCAAACAAACTGAAAATTTCACCACCAAAAAAAAATTGAAAATTTTCAGATAAAAAATACTGATATTTTTCATATTTCTGCTCAAAACATAGATTGTGGGTACTCGTTAGAACCGCCTCACCGAGGCGGTTCTAACGAGTACCCATAATCTATGTTTTTGAGCAGAAATAAGAAAAATAATATATACCCCTGTAAACTCCAGTTTTACTATATAAAAGTGGGATTTAAGCGGTCAATATGGTATAGGCATGTTTTCTTGATGCATGATAGAGAAGGGGGAAATTACGAGATACTAAAACAGAAATGCCGCCTTAGAACAAACAACAGTGTTTTATTGCTATTCAACCCTAAGAATAAGTCTATAAAGAAGGTTTGTATAGTACCTATCTATGATATATATTCCATTTTTCTTTGCGGATATATTTTATTTGCTTGGCATAGACCATTTACAAAAATGTACTTGTACATGTATATTATTTAAAAAGAAAAAAATAATAAAGAAAAGATTTGATCAGTTTTGATTTAAAAAAAAAGGACAACACACCTGTAAACACAAGCCCGAAAACCCGCCTGACTAAAGGTTATGAAAATTAATTCCATTTCCAGTCAGACCCAGTTACCAGACAGATAGTACTACATAATAGCGAGCTCGCTGCCGCATGTGGCCGACAGGCTAAAGGCCTGCGCGAGGAAACTCTATGGTACAGCACACGTAACATGAAATTCAACGAGAAGCTTATATTACATGCTTGAGACACATTGTTTTCAACGAATTTCTAACGTGTTTGACAATTTGTTTTTGTTATCGAACGAAAACGGAAGTACAAATACGGGTCTTACTATGTCGATCTGAAAAAAAGAGAAAACGACCGATATCCTTTAAATTCGTTTATCAAGGAAGAAGAAAAAAAAAAAAACAAAAAAAAAAAAAAAAAAAAAAACATGGGTAGGTTTCGTTGCCGTCAAACCAAACCGGAAATAAACATTTTGTTTGCAGTTTGTCGGGTTGTCAATTAATGTGGAAGATCTATTTGTATTTGCCGGGACCAAATGGGAAAATCCGGTATCAGAATCCGGTACCAACATTTTAACGGTATAGCTTGGGTATTATACTTTGATTTATGGGACGATTTTTGGCTTTAATATTATCCAGTCGTACTGTAACTGCAAAATGTGGTTTTTCAAAGTATAGTGCATTGCGAGCTCGCCTATAGGCATTGCGTATGTTCATATTATACTATGCACGAAAGAAACATAATATATCATGTCTGCTGTTAACATACAGTTCTCTCTATTTACATAATATGAAGACAAGAAAACATATAATAATAATAATAATAATAATAATAATAATAGTAATAGTAATAATAATAATAATGCACAATAATGCATATTCTAACATGACGTTAATGTTTTCCAAGAGCGTCTTATGGAAAAGTTACCATGATGAAACTACAATAATTAACGTCGTCAACGAAGGGCGTGTAAAAGTGCGCGTTTGATGACGTTGCATGTAAACATTTACTTCTGTCGACGTCCGCTGCAAAATTGTTCTTTGGAAAACACTGCAACGATGTCGGTTTTTATTTATGTATCATGTTAGAATCGAAATATTTTTTCTCTGCTGTGAATTATTGTTGTTTATTACATTTTCAGCAGTGATTTACTGAGATTTATCAGTGAATTATAATCGATAATTCACCCAGTGAATTATTTCATTTCGAACGTTCTGATGTCATAATTGCTAGGCGACGTTGCTGACGTTGTTGGTAACAACAATAACAATAGCTGACTTTCGCGGAAAAAAATGATAAAATTATTGAAATCAGACTGCAATTTTCACTTCCAGTTGTCGTTTTTGAGGAAAGACCTGCAACACAAGTATAAAGTATGATTTTTTCTTGATAATCCAGGTCTACTTTCGTGACATTGTTATGTCTGTATTTCAAGCACAGGTTGATTTTTGTGTTAAAGTGAAAACAAGATGGCGACTGATTTTCAAACTAAACCACGCCTCTTGAAATTAATGCACTGACTGGAACCATTTTGGTAGGAAATCACAACGGCTGAATTATGAAAAATCAAAGGTAAAAGATGAATGAAAATGTAATAAACAGTTTATTTTGTTGTTTTGATCGATTACGGAGAAATAATTCACTCGTGTTCTAAGGTTTGCTTGTAAAAAACTCGTTCGCTTCGCTCACTCGTTTTTTACGCGCCAGCCTTAGAACACAAGTGAATTATTTCTCTGTAATCGATCAAAACAACCAAATAAACTCTATATAACGCATGGTGCGAATATTATTTCACTCCGGCTTCGCCGTCGTGATTAATACAGGTACTACCTAGTCAGCCCTCCAACACCATGCATTATTCGACGATAATTCACAGTAGAGAAACATATTTCTTAAATTTTCTCGTGGTTCGACCCAATTTTATCATTATGACCCTGGTATTGCGAAGCGCTATATATTAGAAACGGGCATCGGCAATGTTTTCATCCGCAAGAAGTATGACAAAAATTCTGGAAAAGTACAGAATCGCTTAGCTCTTCGGCATCAAACTGTCATTGTAATAAGATAGACTCAATCTGTCCTAACTAGATTTTTCTGAATGCATGAACATGATCGATGACTCAATCAAAAGATCCGAAAAGAAGTAAATTGTATCAGTATTTTTTATGCTTGAGAGAAAATGAGGAAACAGCTGCTTTGACGATTGCCTTTTCATTCAGTTGTCATAAATATCCTAAAAGTTCCGAAGACAGCACATATTTGTGAGAACGCAAGGTATCCTAGGAAGAATATGGGGAATCAATACATTTTAAAGGGAGGCAACTGACAAAATTGATTTTTTTGCTCTATTGTAAAAGAGGTCTCCTCTAAAAGAAAATAATTTGCTCCCCTAGAATCTCTTCAATAATCTCATCCATCGTAATAATCGAAAGGTCCATTATTTGGACCATAAAAGGGTGTTATGGGGAGCTTAACCAGCTTGCTGCTGCTAATGTAAATTGTTAATGTCATCAAAGACAGTGTAGACCATGACCAGACGTTCTACGGCGTTTGACCTGGGTCTGTATAATTTACCATGATCCTTATGTGGGACCCTAGACAATATATTTTTTGTCATCTGCTCATATTGTCAAAAGAGTCTATTGTCTGAAGGTTGGCTAAACAAGAAAGTGTGCATCAACAATTTGTTTCGTGCGTTTTCTGTTGCGTGTCTTAGAAGATTTACTGTAATACTTGTGTTTCAAACAAATCAAGTGATAAATCCTAATTATATAAATAACTATATTTAAGAATCCGTAAGCGCATTTGGAAAACAAAAGTATCACGCAAAATAGACACAAGTCACGCGCGAATAGCAAAACATAGATCAATGATGAATGGATATAATAAAAAGTTGTCTCCCTTGCAATTGCAAAGTGGCGTCAAATCCTGAAAGGAATTGCAAGGAAGACAACTTTTAAAGACATGAAGTTGCCTCCTTATGATTATAAATTTTTCGAAAAAGGAGGCAAATCTTACAGGAAACTGTTTGCACACTTTCTTCTTATAGAAGAGCTCAGTAAGAAGGGAGACAATTATGTCAGTGGCCTTCCTTTAGAGTGTATCCACTCCCATTGAGACAGTTCGAGCAACCGCGTACTGTGACCAGGATAGCAAACGACTTGATGCACTTGATATATCAAAATATTATTTTCTACGAATTACGCATACCCCTTCACACATTTATGACTAGTGGACTCTTCCATCTCTTTCATTAGGCAGGTCCATGCGCAACTGTAGGTTTGTCTGGTTTGTTGTTATGATTATCATCTGAGCCAGCGCACGACAAATTACAATAAGACTTGTGTGCCAAGACTAGACTCAGATCCACCCAGTATGGCAATGGTTCTCTTTTACCCTTTTTGATAACCCGGGGTTTGTAGATAGCATTGCGATCAGCAAAGACTCTGATCAGACTGCACGGATGATCCGAGTCTTCGCTGGTCGCACAAGTCTTGTTGTAGTTTGATATGCGCTGGCTTATATATTATACAAATCACAAACTTAATGCAAAACAGTGTAGACCCTTATCAGACGCCAATGTCCCTTTTATTTGATGCTAGTTACAAATGGAGAAATTATCACAGGCCAGTAATGGACAAAAACAGTCAAAATGTGCAAACTGCAAAGCACCAGAAACTGTGGAACAGTTTTATTTGATTGTGACAAATATGAATAAGCCAGGTCGGAGCAGAAAACACAAGATTTGTGGAGTTTAGAGGGAGCAAACAACTGTGGAGGTATTGACCTCAGGGTTTTAATGTATAAACAAAGATCATATATATGAACGGCAGGTTTACATTGTTTTGTGAATATATATATATATATATATATATATATATATATATATATATATATATATATATATATATATATATATATATATGGCGAGCCGTTGATAAACCATATCTGCATCAGGGAACTTATGTGACATCAATCAACAAAGAAAAGGAATACAACGCTCCATTTCATAAGACGGACGGGTAGACTTTACTCATTACATAGCAAGTTTAAGTAGAACTTATACTTCAAATACACTAATGCGAAAACGCCCAGATATAGTAGTAAAAAAAAAGAAAACATAAGTGAAGACATCCGGAAAATGCCATAATCACGAAGCACATCCTTTCCGAAGCACCAACACAGTAAGCATTCTACAGAAATCTACAGCGGGCCGTTATCGGCCCGTCAGCTACCCTGACGGGCCGATAACGGCCCGCTGTAGATTTATGTAGAATGCTAGCTGGGCAGCAAAGAAGAAATGAGGAACAAGTAATGACAAAACAAAAGCCACATATGAAACCACCAACGCGCAAACAAAGAAAACTGGAACAGAAGAATCACCTTGGCACGACCAGTATGACACGTACTGGGGAGTGTGTGTGGGATGGGGGATGTGGGATGGAGAAAGCTTAACCCAGTTTTACTCGCGCGAAACCGCACACTTAATTCTGATGCAGTTCCAAAAAATACAGATGCTGACCTATTCCGCATTCGGGTCCTCTATCCCGGTTTATAATATACAAAGAACATTTCAATCAAACAGATAGGAAATACTTACCTCCATACTTTAGAGATGATTAACGTAGACATCTGTTGTTTAAATATTTATGTCACGTTTGAGAGTCGGGGGTTCAATTTAATTTTAAAGGAAACGCCAGACAAATACGAGGCTAATAATCGCCATTGAAAATAAACTGAAAATAATTCTCTTAATCGTGCGTGTAACTAATTGATGAAATAGACGTTAATTTAGCCGCAACGGCAGAAACGTACCTTCGGCCATGTGCGCCCAGCGAAGATTTAGATCAGTCTATGCATTCGCGCAGTCTGATCAGAATCTTTATTGGGCACGTCTTAGATAGCAAAGAATGCAAACTTTCTTCATACGGGCAAAGAAGACTATAATCAGACTGCGCAGGTGCGCAGGCTGATTTGAGTATTCGTTGAGCGCATGCGTCAGAAGGCTTGTTGTCTTACGTTGCGGCCCAATTAGATTATATAATTTGGTGTCTTGTATTTTGGTAAACACTTGTGACATGAATACTACAGCTCATATGACTGAAAACGTAGACATGTTATGTCTAGAGATCAGCCAAATGTAGCTAAAAAGAAAAGAAATAAACACGCTTTCTCATAAATAAAAAGAATCCAAGCAGAGTAGCTAAGTAGCTAGGGTGTCCTTGATCTCTCTGCATGCACTCATCAACTAGATGTAGCTGAACAAAGAGAGAAAAAATAAACACTATTTCTGACAAACAAACACTATCTATATGAAATAGCTAGGGTGTTCCTGATTCTCTCTGCATGCACATACCAACTAGAGAGAGAGAGAGAGAGAGAGAGAGAGAGAGAGAGAGAGAGAGAGAGAGAGAGAGAGAGCTTTTTCTCACAAACATCCGATCATTCATATAGAGTAGCTAGGGTGTCCTTCAGTATCACTGAATGCATTCTAGAAATTTCCAATGAACCACGACAATGGGATTTAGATCTTCAGTGCATACACAGAAGACGGCGGGTCTTATCTTTTCTGTTGAATAAGATGTTTGTAAAACATGTGTGACCTTCGATATATGCACCTATCACGCCAAGCATGCACTCGGTTCACCCTGAATATTCTACAGACGGTGCTGAAGCGTGTAGAATCAGATCCGTCGCCGCATTTCTATACTGTTTGACTAATTGATAGAAACTAACTAGTCTGGTACCGGAAAATTTCGACCCATCAGCTATGTGTGTTCATTCAGCTATGTGTGTTCATTGCTCTCAAGGGTCATCCCTTTTAGACTTCATTGTACAATTTAGGACTAGTGTGTCAAGGAGTTTAAGTGTCTGAATACTTAGTGTCAATGCGGTATGCATATCAATTTTTCCACTCTGTGTACAACACTGCCACATAAGCTGATTAAAGAGAAACTTCTTTATCTAATTGCAAGAACCTTCAGAAGTTCTCTTTACCTTGCTTGTAATGAGAAACATGTTTTGTTTTCACTTCTGAGTAACACAAACATTAGACTTTGTGGTCTTGTCAGAAAGTTTGTGAGGCGCCGCTTTCGTTTCTTTTTGATACCAGCTTTATTCGGTCTGGTTCTACATATAAATCATACGAACAAATTGTTTATATACATATGGGTACAAATTTTGCCCCTTTTTCCTTTATGTTGTCCCTTTCTCAGACAATCAGACAACTATGATAGAAGCATTTCATTCAACACCTCGATAGTTGGATTACTTAATACTGAAAATGAATATTCTGAACAAATAGTTGATACAATTTATTCAACAAATACCCATACTTTTATAAGCGTCCGAAGTGCTCAAAATGTATATGAGCAGGCTAACCTGTAACATATTTTTTTTTTCTTCTCACCAAAAATTTTGTCTTGTTATTTTCTGTTTATAATTTGAAACGTTGAAGAAAACAATAGAGTAATTTAAGCCTCCATATTCCTCAAAAATAGACATTTTGTATCCAAGAAAGGTTTGATAAATTGATTCTATGGTATTAATACAATCATAAAACATGGCTTCTGGCAGGCTGTAAAATTTCAGTTAGTCTCTCGTTTTTGAACTGGATCAAAAATAATTTTATTTTTTATCATATCTCTGAATCATTTCATTTTAGATCCAGTTCAAGAACGAGGGACTGATTGAAATTTTACAAGCTGTCAGGTGCAACATTTTATAATTGTATTAATACCATGTACATGTATTAATTTATCAAACCTTTCTTGGATGATAAAATGTTTTTTTTTGAGGAATAAAAAAAAAAGATATTGAGTTTTATAGTTTCGGCCAATTTGCATCACATTGGTTTTTATTAATATTTAGAATATATTCGAGTAATATATGCACAAATAAATAGCTTTACTTCCTATTTAAATGTAGACTAAAATACTAATACGCTGTAAGAATCGTTTTGATTTGTATGCATGGCTTTTGTATGTATGTATGTATGTATGTATGTGTGTGTGTGTGTGTGTGTGTGTGTGTGTGTGTGTGTGCTCTGGGTGTGTGTGCTCTGGGTGTACACCGCTTGCTAAGGCGTGTCTGTCCGAACACTTTGGGTCGAAACAATGTAAACAAATGTACAGTGAACACGAATAGTGCTATATTCATGCCTGAAATAGTACTTGTAATACGGATAAGCGTTTGTTTAAGAGTAAATTTGTTAACTCTGTCTGGCATTTTACCGTTAAGTTGATTCTTTTTGGTACAGCGCTGATAGTAATTGCGAAATAATAAAATTCTGCAGCGCCTTGTCGACACTGCTTTACACCAGACAGTCTGATAATAGGAAAGATGGTAAATTGTTCAGGGCAACAGCAAAATAAAAAAATGGAATGAGCAAAAGCGAAGATGAAGGCCAGAATGTACATTAATCTAATTATTTCTAAGCAGCATTCGCTGTCAGCTAGAAACTTGCAACAAAGAGAGCGAACATCGAAAATGCCTAGACATTTCAATGTTTGCTCTCTTTTTTTTTTGCATATGAGATTTCTTCGTTGTCACGTTTTTTAATCTGAGATTTCTTCGCTCTTCTCCCGTCAATTTGCTGTGTTTGATGTGACCCGAATAAATTACTCTAAATGTTTTGCTTCAGTCTTAAAAACATTAGCCATATTCGACAGGGATGTTTCGTGAAATGTCCGTGAAATTTGCAGGAGTGTGATATCTTCTTGTAACAGCCGGTCACATGGTCCAATCAAATTTGAGTTATTTTTCAAGTTCATAAGCGGTCGTGAAGCACGTTTGACTTCAATTGAAACGCCGAACTTTCCGTGCATTACAATCGTTTAAGAACCACTTCGTAAAACTTAACCAGTGGGTTGGGGCTTGACGATATGTCTTTGGCTTGGCCCGCCGTGGTTCAACTATTGGTTTTCATTTACTCTGGCATTTACTCTG
The DNA here is from genome assembly GCA_964016985.1 of Anodontia alba. Lineage (NCBI taxonomy): Eukaryota > Metazoa > Mollusca > Bivalvia > Lucinida > Lucinidae > Anodontia > Anodontia alba. The sequence goes on from OZ024829.1 coordinate 78,477,674, forward strand.
GCATACAGTAGAATTAGCCATAAGTACTCGTTTTTGTTTATTATAGCGATTAATTTGATTTTTATGTTTTCACTTTGATGCATTGACTGAGTTTGGAGCCTTTATGCGAACCGAATTTTTATGTATTTCTGTATTACGGGACCCAGGGTGAAATTGGCTAGCTGTAAAAGTGCTTAAAATTCCCCGGTGGTTTACTCTACTGACCATTCTAAGGCGGTGGTCCCGGTGTTAGTCTTACTCTTTGTTGCTTTGTGATTTATTCTACGAGGCGATTAGTTTTATGTCTTAACTTGTGTTATTTTGTTCTTGTGTTTTTCAGTCCTTTTAGCATTGCGATTACCTCACTTGGGGAAGAGAGAGCTACTCTTAGTGATTTTCGTACGTTTGTTCGATTAGCGCTTGTTTGGTTTTGTCTGTTTCCTCTTCCTGTTGGTGTCTGGGAAGGGCTGCGGTTTGTGATTGTGGCACTCCCTGGACTTTTCTCTTACCCTTTTTTTCATACGTGGTGTTTGTTTTGTCATTATTCGCTCCCAATATCTCTTTGTTTTGGTGCCTCTGGAAGGCTGCACTTTATGATAGTAGTGTTCACTTCATCGCGAAAACATGCCTATATAATTTTGATCCCGTTAAGCTCCACTATTATATAGTAAAACTGTACCTACAATCTGTGTTTTGGGTAGAAATATGAAAAATATCAGAATGTTTTATCTGAAAAAGTTTCATTTTTTTGGAGATAAAATTTTCAGTACAGTTGAATAGGCATGTTTTCGTACTGTATAACGAGTAATCGAGGGATATATACATGATATTACGCAAAATGTTCGGACACCTTAATTCCTGATAAATATCCTAAAATTTAAACAGATCCAGGTGGCTACAGTGTACATGTACCTATACTAGTTACATGTATGAATCGAAATTAATGGTAGCATGGTAGCTAAAGGCTAGAGGTCCTGCTGCAGCGTCGCATAATCTGTTATTGCAGAGAAACAAACTAAAGAAAACCGGGTCAGCTGGTTTTCTTTTTTTTTTTGTATAATACTTGTTTCCAACGGATTCCTTAACTCTATCGGTGCCAAATTTCAGACGACATTTGTCGTCTGATTTTTCATTTTAACAAACTATCGTTTGGAAAGACGTTTATATGAAAAGATGATAGACTAAATGTCAAACAGTGAAGATCCAGATGAGACGGCTCAGTGCTGTTTGCAAAAGCCTATTATTATCGCCTGTGGCAGTGAAAGAGTTAAAGAACAAACTTTTACAATGTACATAACTTTGCTATATAGAATTGTCCGCCATATACATGTATATAGACAAAATCTGTGCTGAAAAGGCCATTTGCCAAATCCTACAGTCCCTCTTTCATCTTAAGCACCTTAAGTTTACTGTTTGCATTACGCTATCAATTCGGGTTTTCACCTGTCGTATTTAACGCAGGTACATGACATATTCATACATGCAGATATTCTTTATATCTATACTTTATATCTAATGACGTTTTCAACCGGCTAAGGCCAGCTAATTCTTCGGCCGTTTTCAATTATAATAATTATTATTATTATTAGTAGTAGTAGTAGGCGTAGTAGTGGTAGAGAGTACTTTAACAGAACACGGAAAGTCTGAATAAACAACAAATTAGCCAGCGCATGACCAAACAAACAAAATAGTATGTGCGCCCAGCGAATACTCAGATAAGCCTGAGTATTCGCCCAGTCTAAACAGAATCTTCGCTGTGCGCTTAGGGATAGCTAAAGACCTAAGCTTTCTTCTTTCGGACAACGAAGACTTGATCAGACTGGACGGATGCCCAGGCTGATCTAAGTCTTCGCTGGTCGCACAAGTCTCTTTGTAATTTTTGTTTTATGTGCTGGCTCATATAATATTGTGTTGCATATCTGTTAATGTACATGTACTCGTATTCTCCTTTCCCGATATGTTACCTGCACAAGCCCAGTCAGCATTCTACGTAAATCTATACCGGGCCGTCATCGGCCCGTCAGGGTAGCTGACGGGCCGATGACGGCCCGATGTAGATTTATGTAGAATGCTAGCTGGGAGGTGCCTTACCTATGTAACCTAAGTATTGGGTCTGGTAGGCCTGGGCAAACAGTGTAGACCCAGATCAGGTGCCGCATTCTAATCCGGGTCTACACAGTGTGTCGCTCATCCAAATTTAGATACATCAACAGGTAGTAAATGGATCTTGTTCAATCTTAAGATCAAGTATGGTATGGAGACAAGTTGTCCGAATATGATTGGAAAACACGGTATTCTAAATCTTGCTAAATTAAGCCAGGAATCTGTACATTTTGTCGTGTGTTCCAAGCACGAGGCTGATTAAACAAGATGATACAGCAAGCAGATAAGGACAAACAGGAAATTAAAATTGAGCGCGTAATGTTCGTAAAAACAAACATGGCGGGTTGTGGAAAAAACAACACTGCGCATTGTCCATTACGCACACAGACTGCTCAGGGTACAATGTATTTGTGTTTCCCTACAACATTGAATAAGGTTTGAGGCATGTGCATGGCGAAAGGCTAGATCATCACCAGACAGTACTGATGCGAATATGATGTTCTTCTTCACCGTTCACAAGTGACAAAAGGCTGGTCTCCAATAAAGATGCTTCGTAAAACGCTTTGCATTCTGGGTAAAATTTCAGCAGAAGACGTTTTAAAATAATTTCTTAGTTTTAACAGGACAGTTTTGCATATCATGCAAATTATTTCCATAGGAGACAATTCACATGAAACGTTAAACTCTATCTAGGATAAACTGTAATCAGTATGTCGCTAGCAGATTTTTGCCCATAGCATACTTAAGGTTAATGGTGTTGTACCGCCATATAACTTGTCTTATTTTGGTTACGGAAATTAACTTTTACACCTCTGGGTATGAATCTAAATTAATGGTGGCCTAATGGCAAACGAAGTGACCCGCGTCTCATCTGGATCTGCGCTACTTGCTAAGGGGCTCATGACAACATGTTTTGCTCAGCCATGCAGACAAAATCAAATAAATAGAAAACAGCGTAGATCCAAATAAGTTGACTCATAACGAATCATGCTTTCAGGAAGTACACCGTTTGCTTTTCTGTTATGAATATTTTGCTGAATCCAAATTTGTAACAATGGATACACTTATATCCTTATAACAAGACATCCTTTATGAAACAGAAGGGCCATTCAATAACTAATGCCAAGATCTCAGCGCCCCCGTCAGAATACCAACATATTTACTTTGACAGTTTCCAGACAGCATTTCTGTTGAAGCCTTGTTTTATTCGTTTGTTATATTTCCATGAAGTGCTGTTTTGTGTTGTCATTTTATTCAATGCAACAATTATTCGGTTCCTTGGGACTGCTTCCACGAGTTTGAAATATAATGTTGATGTTATTAAGTTTTCCGGTTCTTTCGGATTATTGGGTCCAAACATTATCTGTGAACATAGACTACCGATTATAGCGCTTCTGGAGGCGGGGTGCATGAGGACATTTTGCAGATTTCCAATACTCCTCACAATCAACTCGAGACTGATATTTTGCTACCTTTTGTTATTTTCTGTGTTTCCAAAGGACCTCTATAATGCGACAGTCTTGATGTTTGATTTGCTAACTTGTGTCAATGTCGTGTCATTCATTGTATTACGTGCATTGTATTAATTTTATCCTGTCAAATGAAAAGGAAAACGATTCTTACATATATTTATTCGGCAGTTACATCGATGTAGTTATAACCTCCAGTATGGGTTGTTGTGCTCAAGATGTAGGTAGGAATCAAGAGAGAGAGAGAGAGAGAGAGAGAGAGAGAGAGAGAGAGAGAGAGAGAGAGAGAGAGAGAGAGAGAGAGAGAGAGAGAGAGAAATCTGTTTGTTCGGCGTTATTTGTGTTCAGTAAACTCACTTACATTCTGTTCTAGCTCGGCGACTATGACTCTCAGCCACCTATAAACCTGTAATAACCATAATTGCCATTAAGTTTAGACGTCTTAATTGGAAATAATACATTCAGGGGATGTAAATCACTTAGAATTGGTTTGATTCTAAAATATAGTATACTCTAAGAGCTAAACATCTCCTTTCAAGGGGAGCATGTTCTTTTTGTTTAGTGCAGAACCCTTTATAGAAGGGGCGTGGTGTTTAGGAGAACCAATAGGAAGTTATAAAAGTTGTTTCCCTTGTAAGAAAGGCGTACATTTCACCATGGTGTATCCAGCACCCTTAACCCGCCCTAACATTACTTTGCTTAAAATTTGAACGTCCATTCTACTACCTGGTAATGGGTCTAGAATATTGTTACGGAAACGCAAAAGAAAAAAGACGCCCCGGAAAAAACTGCTCCTTCAGTGATACATTGTTTGCTTAGGCTTGTCTCAGTGTCCGAATATTCATGGTAAATACGGTAAATACAGGCTCTGATTCTGACATAGATTTAGGTTTAGTGATTTCTTGGGTCACTGATAGTGATAGCAATGTAAAAATATGCGGATGATAAATATTTTGCACATCTGCAGAAATATCCACTATCAGTGCATTTGGTAGGTATTGGCAACATGTCATATCTGTGCTATTTGTATGGATACTGAAATCAGTACATTTCGATAAACATCACTGCAATATCACGCCATATATTCTCAAATTTACTCGTGAAGCATATGGCTTTGTCGTCGAGAGTAAAGATAAAATGTACGATCAATTTTCTCTGCTGACAGACTCGTATCGTTGAGACATTGACGATAATCGAAATCGGAAGCGAAATCGCGTGTCCTGGGCACTGAGTTTAGTTTTTATATACAATTGTCTTGCAATTCTTTCGTTAGTATTTTGTACTAGATTATGTTTTTACTGGGTTTTATTTACTACGCTTTGAGCAAGGCGTGCGGCAACTTAATACATGCTTAATATGCACAATAAAGACACATACCGCTCTCCACCCCAGTATCACCGTATGACCATAGTTTGACCAGGGATTTTAAACAGTGGGCAGACAAAAAAAAAAGATGAACAAATACAAAAACCATCTCCTTAGACCTTCGTTTTTACGCGTGTATTAAGTGTTAATGATACAACTACTCCTCCTCCGCCTCCTACTACTACAACAAAAATTATGAGTCTCAGATGAAACAACACAAACGATATACATGTACATGATCTATCGTAACAGAAGGAATCAACTTACTAGCTTGAAAAAACAATAACTGTAGTTTTTTTTTATTTTATGAAGACAAATGCATTATAAAATTGTTATAAACTCTTTTATGTACCCACAGGCCCGGAATAACATCTTGGCGAACATGATGGCTGTTTGAGAGCTAGAACTCCTGAATAATAAACTTTACCTTCCAAACTATGAATTAATTTACTTTAAGAATGGTAGATGTAAGTGAAAAACATTCTAAATCAAACGGAGCTGGTAGACTGGAAAATACAAACTGTCTAAATTTATTCCCGTAAAAACGTGCCTTACCGTCATCCCGGAGTGGTTTAACACTACGAGTAAAAAGACATTGACACGACAGTAAATCAAGCTTCGATTATACTGCAGCACGGTTTAAAATATCGATGACCGTTGATGAGAAAGCTTGCTGACTATGAAATTGCCACCTACGAGTGGTTATATTAATATTTTTTTTTACAGTTTTATGGTAACTCATCCGATAGGCAAGAAAGCTGGATATTGATGGGCAATTAAACACTATGCTTAGAACAAAAAATGGAATATGTCTTTATTCAGGGATATGATTAAAAAATTTGGTATTGTATATACAGCACTATAGATCTTCCCTAACTTTAAAATTAATTAAACCAGGGATGTCACGTCTATACAAAATAAATAAGTGAACTCAGGAAATGATACAATCAGAGCCACAGCAAGTTCTCAACATTAAAGGGAAAGACAGACAAATACAGCTGAACCGCCACAAAAGGAACAGACGGCTAGCAGAGTTGGCAACCCTTCCCAAAAAGGTGGAAACTCTGTTACCCAAACTTAAATGAATATCTTTAACTTATATAAGTGTTAAAAGAAAAACATCTGTAAGTGATACACAACAGAACGTTAAGCAAAATAGTCACAAGAAAATGTCCCGTCTAGGAACGGTGAATAATAATCAATGTGTGTGTGTGTGTGTGTGTGTGTGTGTGTGAGAAGGGGGGAGGGAGGGGTTAAGCTAGCTTTACGGGATCAAAACCCTCGCCCTCAGCTCCCACAGCATTAAAAACATAATTGTTCGGTGCGCGTGGATGTCTTCTAACTCATCGATGAACTCATTAAGGGTAATAAATAAATCACAGATGAAGCCTGTCATGAAGCACAGATGAAGACTCAACAGATACAACGTGCTGAAACACTTGGAGATCCCTGGGGTGTCAGACTACAGCACCCCTGGAATACCGGAGCAAAGAAAACTACCAGCTGAACCTCGACGGGCTGAGAAACAGACATAAAAGGCTCCGACCCAGGCTCATATAGTACACTCATGCGGTGTTTAAATAACTTACAAATATTGATAAAGAAATGGATATATACAGTCGACTCTCGTTATCTCGAAGTCCAAGGGACTCTCTGGAATACTTCGAGATATCCGTACCTCGACATATCAGATATGCGGAATTGAGGAAAACAATAAATCGAACAATCACATTTATTAAATGAATATGTAATTTGACTCCTGTAATTTGACTCCTGTAATTTGACTCATTATTGAAAATATTGTGGAAAAGAGGTGAAATTGCTCCTTAGTAGCAATATCTCCTCTTTTACTCAATATTTTGATACCTGCTGTTAGATTTCCATGTTAGAACAGGGACCAGATGTTCACTTAGAGATAAGCAGTTATCCGAGTTAAACGAGGTCGAGATAACGACAGTCGACTTACATACTTGTTTTAATATGAGAAAATTGCAACAAATACACTATGTACATAATTGTGCACTATGTACTAATGTAGTAGAAAAGACAAAACATCTTTTGTTAAACCTTACCTTTCAAATAGTCTGATTGTTGAAGTTTTGTGCCTCGATGCCGCATTGATGAGCATTTCAGTCCTTTGGTAACAGTGATAAAAAGACAGCAAACTGAAGCTCCGTGTAAGGTAAACCTTAAAATATTAAAAGTATTCTCTGCATAGCGGTACTAAATCTCACTTGCACTATCAGTAGACGAGCTCTAAATGTACAGACCTACCAAAGCTTCTGTCCAAACTAAAATGACTTGTTTTTAAGCTTTACGCAAAATCATTCAGGTTTGATTTATATAGGGTATTTATAGTAGGTAAATGTTGCAACGGTGTGTTTAGCTAGCTCAATGAGCTGTCCGTCTTAACACAACGGCTTTAAAAAATATGCCATAATACCCATGAAATGCCACGATCACGAAACACAGTATTCCCAAAGCACCGTAAGAAGAACAGATCAGGAAAAAAAAAAAAAACATACAAAACAAACGCCAAAGAAACATTTTGCGTCTACCGTAAGTAACCCACATGTGCACAAAATAACTCCTGGAGTTTCTTTTTAAGTAAATCTCCGACTCCCAGAATTCGGAAGGAGGGAATGTGACAAAGTATAGGTACCTAATACACTTGCACTGCCTTGCGGTAAAAGCCGGATCCAATAGCAGTTTGGAAGCGTGTAGGAAATTGATTTCAGCCGACCGAGTTCGATCCCCGGTCGCGGAAAAGGTAATTACCATTTGTTGCACGTGTAACTTTATTACAAGAATTATCAAAATCATCATTTAGATACATATTCTAGATAAAATAAAGAAATCTGCTACATTTTCATACATTCAATCATTTACTTTTTCTTCAAACATGCGGTGTTTCTAAGTGGTCAGATATTTCGCATAACATACGTTTCTTCAGAAAAATAGAAACGATATTCACACACGCAACCAGAATGAAAACTTGTCCATAATGCAAAGGTGAACTGAATCACTTCACTTCTATTCTGTACCCTTGTCGGACGCTGGGGAACCGCTGAAAACTTTAGTTATCCATTTTAATGGGTCGTCATCTGCCTTTTGCGAGCTTGCAATACATCAAGTTCTTGATGGCATCTTTCCATTTATGTCTGTCTGCCTCTTCTTCTTGTCCATTCAACTTTGCCTTACAGAATTTTCCTTACCATACCAGAGAAACTTGTTATATATATGACCTTATAATCTGAGTTTTGGCTTCCTGACGATGGTGAAAAGGTAACCATGTATACCAGTGGCATCTCGTGATTGCTTGTTCATTGGTGATGTGGTCTAAGTACGAGATGTTCAGTAATTTGCAGGAGCATCTCATTTCCAAGGCCTTGATTCCTTTTTCCGAGTTCTGCAGTCCCTGTAACCAGGGAGCGGATCAGCTTGATTGTTGAAGGGAGCCTGACGTTCTTCTCCTTCCATATCACTTAAAGTTTTGTCAGGCTGCAACTATCTTAGTTATACTGTACAGACTATCTGGTTTGGAGCAATTATCAGATACTGTCGACTTTCGTTATTTCGACTTCGCTTATCTCGAAAGAACCGCTAATCTCATTGTAAAAATGTGGTACTTGTTTAAACATGAAAATCTAATAAAAAGCCGTGACTAGATATTGTGGAGAAGAGGAGAAATTGCTCCTAAGGAGCAGTTTCTCCTCTTTTCGACTAGATATTGTGGAGATACTTCCACAATATTCTCATTATATCTCTTACTTCAGGGATCAAATGACATAGTAATTTGTGAAATGTGGCAGTTCGATTTATTTGTTCCCCAGTTCTGCAAATCTGATATATCGAGGTACGGATATATCGAAGTATTTCAGAGTGTCCTTTGCACTTCGAGATAACGAGAATCGACTGTACATGTATAATGGATCCCAATGTATCTGAAATGCTTTACTGTTTCAAGTCTAGTGCCGTACATTCAGATATCAAGGTTGGGCATATCTGGATGGTTTATCAATCCATCTGGGTTAGACATCCTTTTTATCTTCACAACTTGTTTGTATTGAATGGACTCCTCTTCATTAAAAATGTCCAAGAAATAACTTTGAACTACAGGGCCTCATCTTTCTGATACAATTATATCCAAATATGTCATGCTCCATAAGCTATGACAAGTAAATGTACCTGGCAATGGTTAACATTCGGAAGAAGTGCAATCTAGATGACTTTTCCATTGTGGGGAATCACGTGATGTGTATGGCAGTGTTCATATAATATTGTTGCTACATTTTAGATAAGGAATTGGTTTATATTTACATGTTAACATGTACCTAATGGATTGACATCAAATAAAGTGAAAGTACACGTAACCCGCATACATTTAATGCAATGTTTGTTACACTGTGCTATTTTACAGCAAAAAGTACCCCAATAAAGGTTATTATTTCCTTTTGTATCCTATGACGCAATATTCAATCAGAGAAAGCGTAGAGAAGACATTCTGTCTAATGTTGTATAATATGAATCCTACAGAAAACAAACCTAAATATTTACACGTTCCGTCTACTATTCATGTCAAGCCTTAGCACTCTGTAGCCTAAATCATCAAAGAGAAATTATATGTAGTGTAGTGAAAGATTCCTTATACAAGTTTATACAGAAAATCAGCCTTGATATTTTATTCAAATTGTCTCCTCCAATGTCAGGTCTTATTGTCTGTTACAATGTAGAGCAAAATTAAAATGCGTTCTATTTTAGTTTATAGCCAGCAGGTAGAAGTCGAAATGTTCAACTTTGGACCCTCCTTCATGTTCTTGTGAACAGTTAGGCTCTAGTGTGCGAAACAGTTCACTAAATTATTAATAACGTTTTAAAAGCACCCGAATAAACTTTATTTATTCAGAGCTGATTCCCACCGCCACCATTCGATTTCACCACTTACATATAATATTGTATAACAAAGAAATTGGGGGATTCAGAAATGAACAGGAAAGAAACATGATTTTTACAGTAAAACACAACTGCTTTAGAATAAACGTCAAAAATGATTGCCTATGGAAACAAAGAACACACTACAGATAAGAAAATAGGAAACTCGGTTTTTTGAGACTCTTCATAAGCAGTAATGAAGTTTGCAACACTGCTTACGCCCTCTGGCGTATACATGAGCAGAACTCCATTTTCAAATATACCACAATGGGCCCAATGATCCCAACGGAAATGAAATATAATCGACACTATGCACTATAGAAACCTTTTTGAGCATGTAAATGCGCAAGCATTTCTAATGCGAGTAATATAAATATAGTCTAATAGGCATTACCTGTACATGTAGCAATATTTGCCGGTATAAAAATATGTCTCCTTTGGACCAGGAAAATCAAATTTAGAGATAAGATTGTCAGACACTTTTAACCAATTTACACGTAATCAATAAATTATTCATCCTCCTACTTCATTCACGACACAATTTTACCGTTTCTTTTGATATACCCTACTTACTCTAAATTTTCTGAAACCTTAACTCCTTACTTTACGACTTTTTTTTTCCAAAATTCCAGCAAGTCCGTTTTACTATATGTCGATGGGTCTAAAAATCTTAGGCTAGTAGCAAACGGTGTATACCCTGAATCGACACTGTTTCTTATGCCTCTCTATTCCACTATTTAGTGAAAATGCGGTACCTCTTCAACAGACAATTGCGTTATCTCCCGTGCAGTTATTAGCTGTATGGCCGTACAATTCAAGAGATTTGGAAAGGAACACGAAGAAAATGCCTTAATATCAGATGCGAAGAGCAAAGGCTCTGATCAGTCGATTGAACCTTTACAAATTCATTGATATATTCAAGAGTACTAAAGGAATTCTGTAAGCAGAGCGCAAAAGCCCAAATCGGATACGCGAATGCGCAATTTAATCTTAGCTTTCGCTGACCGCCTTTCAAGTTTGCTTACAAAAGACGTTCGGTCTTGTATTGTCCAGTCAGGTTATAGATTTTGCGCCGTGAAAATGTACCTTTGAAGCATATGTGGACAGCAAAGCCCAGATAAACATGTGCAGTCGTATAAGGGCCTTCTCAGCTAGCATTTTTTATAAATCTATAGCGGGTCGTTGTCGGCCCGTCAGCCACCCTGACGGGCCGACAACGGCTAGCTATAGATTTATAAAGAATGCTAGCTGGGTTTATTGTCCTCTTATAGAATCACTGTTTTCTGTAGAATATATCTATGTTTTAAAGACGCCCAGTAGTTTGCATTATACAAATCCATTTTAGTAGATACAATAAGCTCATTTTCCCACGTTTTCCTCTTTTTTAAACAGTGGAAAAGCCATGGATTCTAAAAGCAAATTTCATATGGGTGCATTAACGTAATGCCTGTTTTAGCCAACGTCCACCATGCTCTATATTTTGGTCATGTCACAAGAAGTTGGGTTCTCATTACAAAGATAGCTTCCATTTTTATACCTCTCCACACGTTATAGCCGGAGTATTATGGTTTCACGTCGGACGTCCGTGTATCCGTCCATCCGTCCGTCGTCCGTCCGTCCATCCGTATTTCGTTTACGGATGATAACTTGAGTAAATATCAATGAATTTTCACCAATCTTCGTATGTATATTTATATTGTAGAAATCTAGTTTGGGATTGCTAATGGGCAAATTTCGTCAAATTATGACGTCGTTATCTGCCCGAGACACGCCTAAATTTTCGTTTCCGTGCGGTAATTTGAGTAAATGTCAAGGGATTTTAATCAAACTTGGTACATGCATTAATATTAAGGAGATCTGGTTTGAGGTTGCTAGTAGGCAAATTTCATCAAATTTTGACGAAATTATCTGCCAAAGACACGCCCAAATTTTCGTTTCCGGACGATAACTTGAGCAAATGTCAAGGGATTTTAACTAAACTTGGTACATGCATTAATATAAGGAGATCTGGTTTGGGATTGCTAATAGGCAAATTTCGTCCATGTTTGACAGAGTTATCTGCCTGCGACACGATAATGGCGGGGTATTATAGCTTAACGTTTTTATTAAATCTAAAAGTGCTAAGCAAAATTGTAGCTCACGAAATTCTAGTTTTTATCATTTTTTTTTCAGAAAGAAAAACATCTTGGCATTTCTCGAGTATTATCATATATATGTGTATGGGTGTATGTGGGTGCATTCTCTATTCACCTGTGCGACGCTTAAAAGCATCAATATCGGCAGCAACAACCATGCATCTCTTTAAGGGTAATAGATACATTTTTAGGGGACGCAACTGTTAAAATTGTGTTTTGCCTCCTTTCTGGAAACGGTTTAAGTTCATTTTCGTCTGTCCTGAGATTACATGACCCTAGACATAGCGTCCTCTACATGCAATCTCTATTCTCCCGCGCGAAACAAGAACTGAAAACAATAACAATGACGACAATGTATACCTTAAAAGTTAAGTGGAGATATCTCTGTTGAAGATTGTCTTCGCCGCCTCTTTGAAAATGATTGGGGTTTGTTTATTTTCTGGATAAGATGGCATGATCTCTATCCTGTCAATTCGACCGCGCTACTATGCACTACATGAGAAATACAAAAATCCATTTTCGGTAGAGTCAACACTGTCAAAATTTAACATTTTATTACTTTCTTTCTGAAAAGAATTCTACTCTAGAAGGAAGCAAGTTTCTTCTTTTCAGAAGGGGTTTTGGTGTGCAGAAAAACAAATAGGAAGCTACGAAGGGTGCATACTTTGTACATAAAATGGCGAAACATCAAACAGGTATTTTAGACCCCTTAAATATGTTCTAAAACAAATCTTATATCACTGAGCCCGACCAAGCGAAAACGTGCCTCCGGGTCAAGTGCGAACAGCGCAGGTGCAGACAAGACTGCGTGGATGCACAGTCTGGTTAGGACTTTCACTGTCCGCTAATACAATTATTGCATACTACAGAATGCATGAAGGGAAAGCAAAGGCCCGGATGATACTTTGGGCATGTACAGGATGATCTGAATGCGCATTTTGCGCATGTTCGAAAGCACGTTTTCGCTTGATGCGGCCCATATAATGTCAATGCTGATCCAGTACAATTTATATTTCATAGAGACAATCGGCAAAACTATTATAGTTCAGAGTTTCTTGTAGCTACGTATGGAATAATTAGAATTTGATTATTTCCTTATGGAGAAGTTATTGTTAAAAGCATGATTGGATGGTATTATATTACGCACATCAAATTAAAGGTACCGTTGGGTATATGCTACATTGTACCAACGAATGTCTATTCATATAATTTGTAAATCATTACGAAAACACGCCTATGCAAATGTATAGAAAATTTCACCTCCAAAAACTGAAAATTTTCAGATAAAATCTCTGATATTTTTTCATATTTCTGCTCAAAACATAGATTGTGGTTCACGTTAGAACCGCCTCAACGAGGCGGTTCTAACGAGTACCCACAATCTATGTTTTTGAGCAGAAATAAGAAAAATAATGTATACCCCTGTAAACCCCAGTTTTACTATATAAAGGTGGGGTTTAAGGGGGTCAAAATTATATAGGTGTGTTTTCGTGATGATTTGTTCTGTTGCTATCGTACATACGTCAATGTGCAAATGTTGTCTTGGTGAAAAGTGACGAGTGGAACGAACGTTTTTGTACAGACTAATCTAGACTGTTCGCACTAATTCTAAAGATCCTAAGGTAGCATGTTTTGGCCCAAGTCCGACTGTTCTAAGAAGACATAAACTTAAGGAGAATCGATACATTTATAAGTAAGGCAGCTCTGTCGAAATTATTTTGCTTCCCTTTTGAAGAGAATTTAACACTAAAAGGAAAGAAGTTGACATCCATGGGGGCAAATTCTATTCTTTTCATTACAATAACAATCCTATTTAGTGAGTTTCATACATTTCCAGTATTATATATGGTGTATACATCATATCACAATTTGGTTGTTTCCGACCTCTTTTTTTTATTTTTGTTTATTATATCTACTAGCAGTTTGCACTGCACAAATTTACTTTAGCTTATTTAATGAACCACACATTTGTTTTCCATTTCTTGACATTTTACAAATAATGTAATAAAGCAATGTACTGGAAGGGTAATTCGCATAGCTGTGTAATAACGTAATGTAGATTTAGAAGGGGCTTGTTGTGCATCGCGGTAATAAAGAAGAGTAAACATATCTCCCCTGTCGACGGTAGAAAGTCTACTAGCATATACAGTCTCTTTAGACGAGCGTTTTGAATAGATGAGAAATAGATGAGAAAGTACAGACATTTCATAGTTAATCAAGTTTAAAGCATAGCTAGATAATGATTAAGTATTGTAGCAGAAAACCTGACTTTATCAAAGCTGGCCGTTTTCCATCAACATCTTTGAATAAAGTCTTATTTAAATTTATCATCCTCGTAATCTGGCGTGGGCCTTCTTTGTTCAATTTTGGGGAAACAATTGCCTATGCAGATTTGCAGACACGTCTAGGCTTCAACTATCAACGCATGCCATATGTAAGATTTTCTATTTATGTTCTAGCCCAAAAAGAGCTATAATTATCACTTTTTTGGCCTTTGTCTGTGCGTCTGCACATACACACATCTTATTTAGTTTCAGGGATTCCTGTATCGTTCTTGGGTAAGGTATTATTTTATATGCTTGTTGGGTATTTTTGATTTGTTACTACAACATCTGAGCGCTCTAAAATATACGGGACCTGGTGGGGTTTACCGATTAGAGACTAGTGGCTATTTTTGATACTAATTAGAGAAAATTAGTAAAAATACTGATGAAAGAAAGTTAAGGGCTAACAAAATAAAGAAAAAAATCTGACAATTGTAAAGAATAGCTGAAAATAAAGAAAACCAAATAATGAGAAACAAAAGTATAAAGAAAAAAGAAATATATATATATACATACATACATGCATATAATATATATATATATATATATATATATATATAACCCTTAAAACGTCAAGCAAAATTTGCAGCAGGCTAAATTCTATTTCTTCTTTATTTTTCAAAGAAAAGGAGAAAATGTAAGTCTTGCCATTTCTTTAAAAAATAGAAAACAAAAAAAACAAAAAAAAAAAAAAAAAAAAAACAAAAAAAAAAAAAAAAAAAAAAAAAAAAAACAACAAAAAAAAAAAAAAAAAAACAACAACAAAAAAAAAAACAAAACAAAACAAAACAAGACACAAAAAAACAACAAAAAAACATTTTAAATGGCGTCTGTTGTAGTTGTGAATCGACATTTTAAAGAGTAATGGATGTTTGTAAACTTTGAAGAAAGAGAATACTGGGATTAATATTTACTGATTAGAGAATTTCAGAGCCCTCCCCATCAGGATCCTCATATATTTATATACAAGCGAACTAGTTCTGACATAACAACAAGCAAGGAAGGGAATTGAATAAAGTAAATTACTAAATTTCATTCTTTAAATCTTTATTAAATTTATTTTTGTGTTGTTGCCTTTGTTTATTACTTTTACAACCAGAAGTTATATATGGCTACCTTTGCAAAATAATTTTCAGCAGCCGTTCTCAGATGTAAAGTACCGAATTTCTAGAGTCGTTTATCAGCCACTAGAAACCTAGCAACGTATTTATAAGAACGCAACAAAGTAGTACTAAACCGTCCGTTAGATAACGACGAAATCCATGATCAAACAGCATAAATACGGTTGTTGGACTAGGTTTTAATGTTCACATATTCCTAGAATCTCTGTTTTATGTAGCACGATCTTTGATAGAGACATAAAACACAGGAGGCTGTCATATATTTTATTGTCATTGTCATCCTTAGATACATGTACCTACTCTTAATGTGAACGCAAAACTAAAATAAATAAACGGACAAATTGCCATGTATCTGCTGATTTTCTATGTATAAAAGTTTATACGTTTTTTCCGCTTGATTTTCTATGTATAAAAGTTTATGCGTTTTTTCCGCTTTAAGTAGTCTAGCGTACATGCATACATTCCTTCGATTGACATCGCCAGTTTTACAAAAAAAAAAAAAAAAAAAAAAAAAAAAAAAAATGAAAAACATACCAGAACCTATAACAGCCGCTTCATGTACGCAAATATATATACTGAGCACCCACAAAAAAGACGAGGTCAACATGAATACTATTCCGCTCAGATCAAAGCCCTTTCTGTTACTATTCAAAAGAGGCTGTAACTAGATAGGAAATTCCTGATCAATGGGCGTAAATCTCCAGGGTGGTCCGGGCGTCTACAAATACAGTCGATTATCGTTATCTCGACTTCGCTTATCTCGAATAACCGCTTATCTCGAAGTGAAAATCTGATCCTTGTTTAAACATGGAAATCTAACAACAGATAACAAAATATGGTGGAAAAGAGGAAAAATTGCTCCACAGAAACAATTTCTCCTCTTTTCCACAATATTTTCAATATATCTCAAACTTCAGGAGTCAAATTACATGTTCATTCGATTTGTTTCGATTTATTTTTTCTCAATTCTCAAAATCTGATATGTCGAGGTATGGATATATCGAAGTATTTCAGAGAGTCCCTTGGTCCTCGAGATAACGAGAGTCGACTGACTTTGAACGCCTATTTGCATGATGCATCTGATATATTTACATGTACAGAGTACAACATTAATTTTGACATTTTGATGAATTAATTGCCTTTCGGATTTACTGCTTCCTGACGCATTTCATTATGAAACATTTATTACCATCCTATAACAAAATAAATTTGGCTGCGCTGCGGGTATTAGAATACATGTAGCGATGTGAGGATTGTGATGGTGGCTTGCTTTGTGTTGAGGTTTTACGGCCCAGTCAACCCAATGGGGTCATGTCGAGCGCAGTCAGTTTACCTAACCACACGTTTACTGGGCAGGCTTAGTCCTCTAAGCGGTTAACCAGTATTGTGTAAATTCTTTCGCCAGAAACTGACAACTGCCCTTCTTGAATCAGCGGAAGGGAGAGAATGACCGTAGAAAATATTTCATGATCAATCTCCACGAAAGAATGTTGCCGACCTCGGCGGGGGTTGAACCCGCGACCTCCTGATCTCCAGTCGGACGGCGCATCCAATTGAGCCACCGAGGCCGGCAATGGTGGCTTGCTGCGAGGCGATTTGTTTTCAGTCTTGCCTAGTGTTATTTTGTTCTTGTGGTTTTCAGTCGTTTTTCGCAGTGCGATTACCTCGCTTGGGGGAGAGAGAGCTAATCTTAGTGCTTTTCGTTCGTTTGTACGATTTGCGCTTGTTTGGTTTTGCCTGTTTTCTCTTCTTCTTGGTGT
Organism: Anodontia alba; assembly: GCA_964016985.1. NCBI lineage: Eukaryota > Metazoa > Mollusca > Bivalvia > Lucinida > Lucinidae > Anodontia > Anodontia alba. Next base: position 78,494,862 of record OZ024829.1, read on the forward strand.
CTGGGAAGGACTGCGGTATGTGATTGTGGCACTCCCTGGACTTTTCTCTTATCGTTTCTTTTGTGATTGTGGCACTTCCTGGACTTTTCTCTTACAGTTTCTTTTGTGATTGTGGCATTCCCTGGACTTTTCTCTTACCTTTTTTGGTAAATTTTATGTATTACAGACATGCATTTAGAATGATTATCCTTTTTCTGTCCTAAAAGTAGTCTATGACCTATGGTTTGCAGTCTTAGGGCATATGACACCCTACCGCTGAACTATTTTTCGGGTAGAAATGTATGACTGACTCATTTCCATTGAATAAGGTGACACAATTACACATTATACCTGAATATAAGGCTAATAATTCTAATTTGTTAGCTGGAGACTGAGTTCCACTTCTTAGGTGTTTAGTCAAGAGCATATCTCAAAATATTTTGTATACTTTAAGCTCTGAGGTTGGTCGTACGAATATCATGGTCGCCAAATTCTAATTAATTTTGAAAACGGTTCCAGTACCATACCCCCCCCCCCCCGACCCCGCCCCACCCACACACACACAAATCAAATTTGGCTGTAATACACCGACTATAAATGGTAAACACAACTTGATACTTTAAGTGCAATGCTTACTTTGACAATGTCATCCAGTGTCAGTGTCAGTGTCATCCAAGCATACTTAAACATAAAAAACGATTGCCTTTGGAAACAACGAACACACTACGAATTAGAAATGGGAGTCACGGTTTTAAATAGACTCTTCATAAGCAGTAATGAAGTTTACAACACTGCATAGCTTTCTAGAGTATACATGAGCAGGACTCCATTTTCAAATATACCACAGTGGGCCCAATAACCACAAAGGAAATGAAATATAATCTGCACTATGATGAGGCACGGGGAGACGTTCTACCGCCGCCACACAACACTAACACCAGCTGCAGTGTAAATTATGACTGTTGTCACCTAAACATTAATCACTATTCAAGATATCTAGGCAGCATTTGGCTTTTAGGTTGGTGTGCTGTACTTTTGAAAATGTGATGGCCTTCAAAATGTAAAGGTCATTAAAACCTAATCAATCTAAAGAAGATAGTCAACGTGTTAGACTCCATCCGCTGATTAAAGAGATATTATGCACACAAGCTTTATATATATCAAGATGGACAGTTTCACTGACATAAAATGTCAATTACCAAACCATCATTAACCTGATTCTTACACCTCATCTAGTTATGGAAGGGATGCTTTAGATGTAATATTCATCTGCCTGAAATATGACACTTTAAGTGCTACATTTGATATTTCAATAAGTATATGTTCTTGTCAGCATAAACTTATCAACTTTTCGGCCAGTTCTTATTATACAGTAAAACTTCAATAACCGATGGCTCGTTTACCGTGGCTAATTCGAACTCGTGTTTTATTCCCTAGAACGTTCTTCCAATAGCGCCATATATACGTATATATTGAGCTTTAGGAGAATTTCCTAGGGAGTCAAACAGGAGATCGAGTTATAAAGGGACATTTTAAAAGAACTTTTCTTATTTCATCATGAAAATGAGTGTTGTGCGTACTCATTAGATTTGTCTTAGTGCGGCGATTCTAATAACTACGCAAGTACACTCATTATGCCATTAGTTTATAGATAAAAAAGATATACCTAAATTTGTTTGTGTTGAGGTTTTACGGCCCAGTCAACCCAATGGGGTCATGTCGAGCGCGGTCAGTTTACCTAACCACACGTTTACTGGGCAGACTTAGTCCTCTAAGCGGTTCACCAGTATTGTGCACATTCTTTCGCCAGAAACTGACAACTGCCCTTCTTGAATCAGCGGAAGGGAGAGAATGACCGTAGAAAATATTTCATGATCAATCTCCACGAAAGAATGTTGCCGACCTCGGCGGGGTTGAACCCGCGACCTCCTGGTCTCCAGTCGGAAGGCGCATCCAACTGAGCTACCGAGGCCGGTTGATATACGATATACCTAAATTATCTATATGGATAGCTTCAACCATAAAACAGTATATAAGAACACGTAAACGGGCTTATCGAAAAGCAAAGCAAAAGTAACAATCTTAACTATAGGATTAAATTTCGACGGCTCCTGATACGGGAATCCAAACTATCTTTCAACGAGACTCTTTCAGAAAAAAAAACAACAAAAAAAAAAAAAAAAAAAGCAAACAAACTATAAACAAGAGGCCCATGGGCCACAATTCGCTCATCTGATAAAATCAGCTATTGCATATTTGCAAATGCAATGCAATATTCATCCAGTATTGACACGGCAACTGGGACACACATTTGACCATCTCATTAAAAGTTCAAAGGTCATCCTAGTCTCATCATTTTAACAAACTTACTTGATATAAAAAGATTGGGTTAAACATAAATGTTATAAGAAAGACTGCATGCATGGTTGTTCACCCAATCACGGTTAATAACTTTGCTTCCCTCTTTAATTGCACGCCGGCGGGTTGGGCCGCAGATTCTATGATGGTTCCAGCGTAAAGGCTTACTTGAAATTTAATTTTGGGTAATGTTGGTTGGTACTTGATGCTCTATCTTTGGTCGCGCCCACCGAAGTCTAACTGTTGGTTTTCCTTTGCTCCAGCATTTCAGTTTTTTCGTGCTGTCGAGTCCTTTTCGTTGTTGCATCTCTGTAATTAGTTGATTTTTTTGTGTTCTCGGAGATGTAGCACTGATGAGTTAGGAAGCCTTTATGCGGACTGAACAAATTATGTGTCTAAACCGCGGCAGAAGTAAGGGCGAGGATTGATTTAAGCCCCCCACCCCACCCCCAGTGAAATACTTTTCACTGACCGTTCGAAGGCGGTTCATCTGTTATGGTTTATTTTTGTTATAGTTCGTCTTTGAATGTGTGTGTGGCTTACATATTTTTGCTTTGGATAGCTATTTGGCCACTTTGTGTGAAAAGCAACTGTCCGTTTGGCTTTCCGCTAGTGATGTTTCCAGTAGGGTCTAGTTATTTCGTGTTTGTGTTTCTTTCTCTTTGATGTCTCTGATGGGAGGTGTGGGATAATTGTATCGGTTCCTAATCATTGCCTTCCCTTTATTTTGGTAGACCTTGAGTCCCCGATGCTGTATACCAAGATTACGCCTAAAAGCGTTCTTAGTACTGGAGAAGAAGATTTGAAGTGTTTTTACTATAATGGCATGGCAGCCATCTTGTTCAGTGGTGCAGTACCATTTGAACAAATTGTCAACATCCCTTCGACAGAAGGCCCATGTGAAATCTGGTGAAAGTACATCAAGCGTTTTCAGAGAAGAAGACATTTACATACTTAATGATTTTATACTTGTATGAAGCCCAGGGGCAAGTGCAGATATCCCCAGGGCGACAAAAGTTTGATCATAACTAAAACGTTTTACTACATTATTCATACATTGTAAGTTTCAGCTGTCAGTCTAAAATACATATTGAAAAAAAAAATTCAACCTTGTTCCCCAATACAAATCTATAGAGACGCAAATTTGACCTTGCCGTATAAAGATAAAATGTCAACTTACGATCATTATTTGAACAAACTTGGTAGAGCTTAAAACAGCGATGCTATATACCAAGATTCAGCCCAAAAGCTTTCTAGATTCTGGAGAAGGTATTAAAGAACTTTTACAAGTTATGGGCTGGGCGGCCATCTTGTTCAATGGGCCGAAACTATTTGAACAAATTGGCAATACCCTTTCGACAGAAGGCCCCATATGAAATATGGTGAAAATTGCTCAAAACAAACAATATTTTAAATCGAGAAAAAATATTTTTTTCCTGATTGCGAAATTTACATTTGAAATATTTCTGGTAATATATCAATAATTTTCTGGCAAAAAATACAAAAAACACGTGAATATTAGAAATGTATATTAACAAACACTTTCCTAATCGCTATATTTTGGGCACGATCCCCTGTTTACAGTATGTTTGAATCATAAATACATGTATTATAGACTGTGTAAAGTGTATATAATATGCGTTTCGGGATCGATCCCAAAATATTGAAGTCTATTGAAATACCTTCCGATTAAAAGTTCATGTTTTGGGATCGATCCCAAATAGCAATTGTTTCAGATTTTGATAAGGAATACATTTTATATTGACTTAACTTAGTTTTTGGGCACGATCCCAAAAACATCATTTGTCGAAGTTCCTGAGATTTTATTTGGGCACAATCCCAAATGATCATTTGGGACCGATCCCGAGAATAATTCAAAGTTGCTTTCGGGCACGATCCCAAATATTTTCCTCGGGAACTTTTTAAACTAGTTTTGGGCATGATCCCCATTTTCGTTTTGTATCCATCCTGTGAAGTTTTCAAATTATTTTTGGGCAGGATCCCAACACAACTTCTTCGGTCTGTTCCTTTAACTTTACAAACAAACTTTTGTGCACAGTCCCAAACATTTTCTTGGATAAGCACAAAAAACTTGGAACAAGTTTTTGGACACTGTCGAAGGTCACTTTATCTTTTAATATAGGGAAATTGTGGATTTGCATGAATATACATTATGTTTTCAGGATATATCCGTATTTTTGTTTCCGGACGATAACTTGAGTAAATGTCAATGGATTTTCACCAGATTCGGTCTGAACATTGATATTGTAAAGACCTGGTTTGGGAATTTTAATAGACAAATTTCGTTATTTTTTGACAGATTTATATGCAAGCAGTACGTCCGTATTTTCATTTCCGGATGATAACTTAAGTAAAATTCAATGAATTTTCACAAAACTTGGTGTGTGCATTGGTATTGCGGAGGCCTGGTTTGGGGTTGCTGATGGGCAAATTTCGTCCATTTTTGACAGACTTATCTGCCCGAAACATGATAGTGGCGGGATATTATCGTTTCACGTTTTGTTGTTTTATAAGTTCATCGCTATATAAGTAGGTTCTGAATAAGCGAGGGCATTTTGAAGTATGAAATCACTTATTTTTTTTTAATAATCCCTGTTCCATGCCAGTCCATTACCGTTAAAATTGATGATCACTATAAACAATAAGCTAACAACATTCAGAAGTCGTTCCCCTTAAACTGCTCTAAGAAGGTTAATATGTTTTCTGACTGCAGATATTGCGGCTGCTCTCGACTAGCACTCGGAAAAGCCGTTATTATTGGACGAGCGAATCCCAGTTCATTAGTTTTAAGGGGAATTTAAACCAGTTATAAACCCATCACCACATTGTTGCAGCAATATGAATCAAAGTTTATTCAACGTAATGGCGTCAACGTCTATTCAATGTTGTCGACATTAATTCGAATTTGTTCGTAAATGCGTATCCACTGTGACTAAAGTATTTATTATAATAGCAAGAAATGCTCCTTCCTAGTACATTTTGCAAAGGTGTGTGTGTGTGTGTGTGTGTGTGTGTGTGTGTGTGTTTGTGCTTGTGTGTATGTGTGTGTGTTCAATTTTACACGTGTTAGTGTGTGTGTATGTGTTCAATTTTACACATGTGTGTGTTAAATTTTATACATATTTGTGTGTGTGTGTGTGTGGGGGGGGGGGGGTGTACATGGTTAATGTAAATGAAGAATAACAAAACATGAAGTTATATGTGCTCTTACAACTTGATTATCAAGTCATCGATAGCATCGATAGTATTGTACAGAGGGCAAACGAAATTTCAATGCAGATTTAACATCTTAGGGCGATATGTAGGGCCCAGGCGTTAAATGTATCGTTCTTTCATTACGAAACTAGCAGTACACGTTATTCTAATAGTGTGGATGGAACAAATACATGTATGAACCACAGTGAAAGTAAGGGTGCCAACTGAGATATTTAATTTTTCTTTTATCTATGTAACTTTTATTCAGTTACGTCCAGGTTCCTCACCTTCACTATGGTTCAAAACATGTATGTGTTCCGTTCATGTGGATATTTTGTAACACCAAATAAATAAACATTGGTAACCAGTTAATCACAGATAAAGCCTTAATAAAGATAAAATGATTCAGAACCACTGCCAGCTATGTCAAATATTACAAAACACGCTTATTCGATATCATAGGGTCTTTATGGCTGTAATTTTCTCATGAATAATAGCGATATCTTTCCTATTTCTGCTCAAAAGATACATTGTTGTTTCCAGGACCCACAATCTAAGTTTTAGAGCAGAATTAGAAGAATTACGTTTACCCCTTCTCACTTCAGTTTTACTATATAAAATTGTGCTGTGATGGGCACAAAGTCGCATAAGTGTGTTTTTGTGAAGACCCTGAATGCCCTTCCACACATATGATACAGACATTGAATTTTGATGATCTGCCACATAAACAATATGTCGTATCAAGTTCCAACGAATGTAAAAAGTCAGTATGTATGAAAATTTAAAACTGGACATCTGTGGACTAAAAGGCAATGTTATTAATTTAGCATATTAATAGAAGAACAACTTTAGTCCATCTTACTGCAGATAGTATAGAAGCCTCTGTGACATTGTGTTTTTTGTGATGGTGTTTGGACTTTTCTGGCCTTAATTTGTGACTTGTGTATTTTGACATTTTAATTTTGCGTTCTGCGTGTAGAAGTATAGAATTTTGAAAAAAAAAAAAGCTTTAAGGTTATCTTGATTACAATGCGAAATAATCGAGAAATGCACATTTACTTTCAAAGAATTACAAAATAAAAAAACAAAACAAAAAACGTTGCTATAATGTACCATTACTACTAGCGTATAAGTATACAGTAGCTTCTTAATTATCTTTTCCTTTTTTTTTCGAAAAACAAACTTAACATAAAACTGAAAACACAAATTTAAAGCTAAAGTCAAAATACCAAACGAAACCCAAACCCCAAATTATCTTTGTACGATAGGCTGGTGCAATATGGTTCATATGCCAGGAGTATAAGTAGAAGACAAGTTATTCATATTATCAGCTAATTGTTCAAACTAATAACTGTACATGTAATGGTTCAGCTTTGGTGTGATGATTTACGGCGACGAGCAGATTAGCTGAAAAACTTGGCTTCTATTTATACCCCTGACGTACAAACCATATTGCACTAGCCCATCGTACAAAGATAATTCAGATACCATGAGAGAAATAAACATTTCTGAATTTCATGTTTTGTATTTTGAGTTTTGGGTTCTGTGTTTCTCTTATTCTTTTGTTTGAAACAAAATGCCAGTGAATAGTCGTGCGTCCTACTAGTAATGTGACGTATGTCACGAGAGCCATATTTGTTCATTTTTTTTTTTTTTTTTTTTTGAAAATAAAATTATTTGTCTGCAATATTTACTTTATAAGAAAGGTAAAATCAAGGCCAACATTTTTTTTTCAAAATCCAAAATATTTATTCATAAATGCAGCGAAAACTCAAAACTCAGTAGTCAAAACACACAAGTAACAAGTTATAGACGCAAAAGTCAACACAGCATTTCACATAACAGAAATGCCTCATATAGGCGTCCGTAAGATAGACGCCATCTTTTTTTATTTGGGTTTTTCGGCCCTTCATGTTAATAAAGATATCTTATATGCTATATAAGATATCTGAATATCTTAAATAGGATATGGATATAAGATATCTTATTTACTAAAGAAGATAAAGAAGAAATATCTTATATCCTATATAAGTTATCTGATATAATATATATCTACATTGCATAATAAATAGTAAAACAGCTTGCCATACAAAACGGTACAATTTCGCAAGCAGTAAAATGTTCATTTCATTTAGTTAGGTATCATGTTGACAGTTAAACATGTGATTGTATGCTTTACAGGTAGTCCTTTTGTATACTTGAAGTACTAATCACATGCAAAGTTTATGTCTTTTAAAAACAAAATTCTGATCTTAATATAGCAATGGTCAGTAGAAATTAATGATGTTTAATTGTGTCCATTAAATTGTACACGACATAGCCGTTTTACAAAATTATTTCTAGGTTTGTCACAGGTTCGTGCCCACCTGTGGTGACGCAATGTCTTTCATCCATTATCATCCTTTGATACTTATTGGAATCTAGCACCATTTTACATATTAAAGAAGGCTTCGAATCTGGTCTTGTATTAAAGATGGCTTCTAAACCAAGTTCTATACAAGCAATGTAGAGCCACAATGTGCTCCTTTAAACAATACACTACGTCGAGGACACATGGCATGTAATCATATCATGGTAGCGTATGGAAACTCATCAGCTAGGGGACATATATGGAAGCGTATTGGTACCCCCCATATATTTTTTTCTCGCTGCAATTTTTTTGTCATGAAAATGCAAAAATATCGAGGTTTTACTATATACTGTTTTCCATAAAAGTTAGATAAAAACAATGTTTTCACGAGTTCGTTATTTCATTTTAATTTTATTTCGTTATAGATATTCTCGTAATTAAATAAAAACGACAACATTATGTGGTAATCTGTGTTGTTTGAATATTTTGTAATGCACATTACAACATATGTTTTACGAAACAACGCTATGTTTTTTGTGGAATTGAAGTTAAAGGTCTTGATATCTGTACTGTTTTATCGCCATACGCACGATCAAAAATCAAAAGGGGAACACTGACATCATTTGCCAATCAAAAGAGGCTACCAGGGGGACCGAATGCTTAGTGTCGGCGAGAAAATCCTGCAAGTGTCCCAATACCCCAAGTAATTTAAGCGGTCTCATCTATTGCGGTATACATTTGTTGTGGCTCAGCTCTATTAAATGGTTTGTCTCTTCGTCAGTATCAAGTTTTAGCCGGTGTAACAGTTTATCTTGCCCAAGCCCCACACCAAACCCGGGCAGCTTGTCTCCCCGGGGGCAAGATAACCCGGGGTATTTTGCCCCCCCCCCCCCCCCCAAACACACACAGGAAAACCTCGCAAACTCAGTTCAAAACAATATTTATATTTCATAACAAATTTATAACGCTCAGTTATCAGAACAGTGCTAATGTATGTTTTTCATTATTTTTTTTTTATATTTCTGCATTAAGTTCTGTCAGGTGTTCTCGGATGGGGGACAAGCTCCTCAGGCCAGGGTAGCTTCACCTCCTGGGGGGAGGGACAAGCTGCCCAGGGTGTGGGGCATACCCCAGGGTATCTTCACCCCGGAGGGGAGACAAACTGCATAAAGGCAGCTTCATTCCCCGTGTGGGGAGAGAGGAGGGGCAAGCTACCCAAGTTTCAAGAGAAACCGATACACCGGTTCGGTATGTTTATTTGTACACATTGTATCTTGGTACACGCGAGGGTACATGTACATTTTTACATCTTAGTTTTGAAAAAGGGATAATCATTCGGCCGACATGTTCATAAAAATTGTGTATATGTATTTTAAAGCAAGGTTGAGCATGTAAGCCAGACATTTTTCTTTCCGTTATGGTGACTGAGTACCGATGAAAGCCCCGTGTCTTTTAGTTGCTTTTTAACCTATTTTGTTCGGCCAAGTTTTCCCTTCAGTGGCCTATGTGACATTACTTATTTCTACCAATAGATATTATGACGACAAAATGGTCTGCGATAATGAAATAACTCTTTGAAGTGCACAAAAAAACCTACTGGTATTGCGTATAAAAATATAGCGTGACAAACATTCTACGCAGTAAAGAAAATGTCATACACGATCAAATATTTCGTGAACAATGATATGTTATAACATTATCATATTGACTTATCACGATTTGTCGACAAAATTTTGTCGCCATATCATGTTATTATTATGTTTCTCTACATAAATTTATGTTGTGAAAAAAATATAAGAAGGTACCAATACGCTTCCATAGACATATTGTTTAAGTAGCATGCATAATAGACCCAAATATATGCAAAGAATGCAAAATGTTCCTCGAGAGAGCACAATGTAGACGGAGCACAATGTGGCTCTATTATACACATAATTGGTATATTGTTTGTATACTAGTCTAAGCCAAAGTAAATATCTTATGGCAGGGCAGCTGATGAATTTAACCACATTTTTCCTGGGCTAATTTAGGTTGTCTAAGCGGATAACCAGCACTCAGTACCCATCATTTCGTTCAGGCCCATGGGCATGGTGGGCGAAGCTTGCTTACCAAGTAATGCTTACTATCCGCGGACGCCTGATTACACCCTTTGTTCTGGGGTCCATGTCTGTTGGTCTGAACATTCTGATTCGTCATTCGTTTATGGATTTATGATTTTGGATAACGGCTTTGGTACCATGACCGCAACTACTTCCCAAGCCACGAGCATCTGCCAGACTTGCTAGAAGGACGTATAATAATTCATGATTTCAAAGTAAGGAAGTTGCCAAACCAGATGATCGAACCTACCATCGATTCGCAGAACGTACGTAGGTATGATACTTAAAACAAGGATGCGTATCTGCCGCCTTTCTGAATATTCACTGAAAGATGGTCACGGTATTTCAGTTTCTCGTCTTCAGTCGGATCTCGTATGCCTTTCTTCCAAGGGTATTTTTCTCCCACAAAACACGAAGGTCGCATGGTGAGCTGGCAAAAAAAGAATGACACAGTTTTAAAGTGTAGATTGAATTCAAAAGATACAAACAAAAAATTACTTAAAGCAATAAAAATTGAGCCGTGCCACAGGAAAACAGCCGTTATTGCATAAGCGTACAGCATAGGTTCTGGCGAAACTTCACTTCCGCGCCGTCTCGCCTGAATCTGCGCTATTCACCAATATAAACTGCAGGCAAAGGGCACTATTTGCTCAAATAATCACAGTATTACTCACTAAGGGCCTGAGAATGTGCACTGAAACATTGGAAGATAGATGGCAATTATATTAGTGATCCTAGATAACTATATATTAAAGTAAATGTTTAATGTTGAAGCTCACAGAATTTTGCATAACTGAGTCAAATAATGTGCAGCTACTGTATAAATGCTTTACGTATCTATCTGATTAGACAGTAGTTTCTACATTCGGCTAGTACAAACACCCTTTGTATGCCTTCGCACCGTATGACTTATTTTGCAATAGCCATGGCTTGTTTAAGTACTCAACACAAATAAACATCAAACTATTCATCTGTTTTAACACATAATTATTGATACGTGTTAAAACAACAAGATCATTTAAGCTTTAAAATCGAAACCACTGTTTTAAAAATTACATTCATTTGATTTGTGCATAAATCATGCAAATTTGGTTAAGTTAAAAAGTTCCGTCTGCTAGCTATGGAAGCGTATTGGTACCCCCATATATTTTTTTCTCGTGGCAATATTTTTGTCATGAAAATGCAAAAGATATCGAGTTTTTACTGTATACTGTTTTCCATAAAAGTTAGATAAAAACAATGTTTGCACGTGTTCATTATTTCATTTTAATTTTATTTCGTTATAGATATTCTCGTAATTATATAAAACCGACAACATTATGCGGTAATCTGTATTGTTTGAATATTTTGTATTGCACATTACAACATATGTTTTACGAAACAACGCTATGTTTTTTGCGGAACTGAAGTTAAATATTTTGATATCTGTATTGTTTTAACGCCATACGCACGATCAAAAATCAAAAGCGGAACACTGACGTCATTTGTCAATCAAAAGAGGCTACCAGGGGGACCGAATGCTTAGTGTCGGCGAGAAAATCCTGCAAGTGTCCCAATACCCCAAGTAATTTAAGCGGTCTCATCTATTGCGGTATATTTGTTGCGGCTCAGCTCTGTTAAATGGTTTTTCTCTTCGTCAGTATCAAGTTTTAGCCGGTGTAACAGTTTATCTTGCCCCACCCCACACTATCCGGGCAGCTTGTCCCCCGGGGGTAAGATAACTATTTGCCCCCTACCCTGGGCAGTTCCCCCCTCCCCCCTACACATACTCACACCAGGAAAACCTTGCAAACACAGTACAAATTTATAACGCTCAATTATCAAAACAGTACTAGTTTTCATTATTTTTATTCTTTCGCATTAAGTTCTGTCAGGTGTTTTGCGATGGGGGCAAACTCCACAGGCCAGGGTATCTTCACCCCCTGGGCGGAGGGGGCAAGCTGCCCAGGGTGATGTGCATACCCAGGGGTATCTTCCACCCGGAGGGGAGACAAACTGCACAAAGGCAGCTTCACTCCCCCTGTGAGAAGGGGGAGGGGCAAGCTACCCAGGATTCAAGATAAACCGGTACACCGGTTCGGTATGTTTATTTGTACACATTGTATCTTGGTACACGCGAGGGTACACGTACATTTTTACAATTTAGTTTTGATAAAGGGATAATCATTCGGCCCACTTGTTCATAAAAATTGTGTATATGTATTACAAAGCAAGGTTTAGCATGTGTGCTAGACATTTTTCTTTCCGTTATGGCGACTGAGTACCGATGAAAGCCCCGTTTCTTTTAACCTTTTTTGTTCGGCCAAGTTTTCCCTTTAGTGGCCCATGTGACGTCACTTATTCCAGCCAAGAGATATTATGACGACAAAATGGTCTGCGACAATGAAATAACTCTTTGAAGTGCACGGAAAAACCTACTGGTATAGCATATAAGAATATAGCATGATAAAAATTCTATGTAGTAAAGAGAATGTCAAACACGATCAAATATTCCGTGAACAATATACATATATGTAGCGAATACGATATGTTATAACATTATAGCATAAAATTGTGTCGCAATATTATGATATTATTATGTTTCTCTACATAAATTTAAGTTGTGAAAAAAAATATAAGGGGGGTACCAATATGTTTCTATATTTTACAACTCAAAACTCGCTTTTCATAACTGGAAACTCGCTTTTTATAACTCGAAACTCGCTTTTTACAACTCGAAACTCGCTTTTCATAACTCGAAACTCGCTTTTCATAACTACTCGCTTTTCAAAACTCGAAACTCGCTTTTCTCAACTCCAAACTCGCTTTTAACAACTCGAAAGTCGCTTTTCTCAACTCGAAACTCGCTTTTTACAACTCGAAACTCGCTTTTCTCAGCTCGAAACTGTAAAAAAAGAATTCCTCATCATAATGACGATATTCCTAATGTATTGTACATATATAAGCAAAGGACCACATGTTCTATCAAGACATTTATATACGCATGTGTTTGCACAAATACTGATTAAAATGTACATTGGCGCAAGGATACGTCATTTTTATTAGTCTGTTTTTCCGAGACACATTTAAATACCTGTGTGAAATTTCTTCCTTTGATAACTTGCTACAAGGAATTTATGTATATATGTAATAGTTGTCTTCGTGTTTGTTTTCTTTCTGTTTCTCACTCATATGCCATATAATATGCGACCTGAGATTGTAGAACAGAACATAATTTTATTATAAAATTCATGTCACATAATCATACGAGTATGTCATACAGCTATATTCTAATCTGGCTATATAGAGGTTTCGTGTACATGAGAGGAAAATGAATTCTTCAAAAGACTGAGCTAGTGCTGATAAATGACGCATTAAGCGAATTCCTACCTAGTTTAAAGTCAATAAGTCATTCGGTTCAGGAGAAGAAGTGAAAAATAGATTTTCAAGATGGTCGCCATGGCGGCCATCTTGGATTTCTAGTCAGAAGGATTTTAGCCATTTTTGATCTATAAAGCACCCCGATGCTTCCTACCAAGTTTAAAAAGTCAATTGGCTTTTGGGTTTTGGAGAAGCGAAAAATAGATTTTCAAGATGGACACCATGTCGACCATCTTGAATTTCCGATCAGCACTATTTTAGCTATTTTTGATCTAAAAGTCACCCTGATGCTTTCTAACAAGTTTGGAGTCAATTGGCTTTTAGTTCAGGAGAAGAAGTGAAAAATATATTTTCAAGATAGCAGCCATGTCGGCCATCTTGTACATCTTGTACTCATCATGGCGGCCATCTTAGCCATGAGTACTCGTCTTTGTTTATTACAGTGATTAATTTGATTTTTATGTTTTCGCTTTGATGCATTGACTGAGTTGGGAGCCTTTATGTGAACCGAATTTTTATGTATTTCTGTATTAAGAGTAGCATCGGGACCCAGGGTGAAGTTAGTTAGCTGTAAAAGTGCTTTAACCCCCCCGGTGGTTTGCTCTACCGACCGTTCTAAGGCGGTGGTCCCGGTGTTAGTCTTACTCTTTGTTGCTTTGTGGTTTATTCTACGAGGCGATTTGTTGTATGTCATTCTTGTGTTATATGCTTGGCGCTTTAAGGGGGTGTGCGGTAAAAATGCCAGAGGAAAAATGCCATAGGTAAAAATGCCAGAGGCTACCTAGTAAAAGGGCCATAGGAAATAATGCCACAGGGTAAAACTACCAGAGATAAAAACTTATTATGCAAGTTTAATTCTTTATTTGCCTCCCATGTAACACAATTTGACAGCATTATGAGAAAAGGTGAAAAGATGCAACAAGAGTACAATGTATGACCAAATAAAATCCTCCACACTAAGTATTAGAAGAGTCTAATTCAATTTTAGGCATGTTAGGCTATGTGATTTTAGATACTCCTAGAGAAAAATGGCTAAACTTTGCAAACAATGGCTGCCCTTATCAAATGCTGCATTCCGCAGTGACTGATCTGGATCTGCACTGTTTTCCAATAACCCTTTTGGGGTCTCCAGACAAAAGTGAGTTAATCTGTTTCGCATCGCTTCAAACAAACAATGAATCGGTGGAAAATCAAGTAAGTTATAGACAATGGAATATTTTAGCATTGGTAGAATGGGCGCCACCATTTTGAATATTCAATGAGGTTTCATAAAAAATAAATTCCTTTCATAAAGGTAGTTATTCTTCTAAAGTTGGTTTATTTTGGAGAAAATGATTGCTTGTCACTAGAATTAAAAGATTATAAAAAAAGCTGTAGCAAAATTATTCTTTAAAACCCTTTATAATTTGGTTTTGCATGTTTAATTTGGGCTGTATGACGTCACAAAGCCTACAATATGGTGGCATCTATCACAGCCATTGTAAAGATATTCAAACCAGCAAAACCTCTTTATTTCTAGGCCGATTTTGAAAACTCTTGCATCAAAACAAATGGTTTGTTTAGCACTTTACTCCAAGATATACTTACAACTTATATTGCGTTCCCCTTTAAATGTTAACCTTTACCACTCTCTGGGCTTATTCAGCAGACAAAAAAGTGATGAGATTTGTTTCTTTTTTTTTTCTTCCAGAAAACAGGATTTGACATTTCATACCGATTGTCTCTTTTGGAGACAATGTGAAATGTTAAAACTTTTTTTTTTTTTTTTTTTTTTTTTTTTCTTGGGGGGGGGGGGGGGGGGTGGGGGAGAATAAGAAATAAAATTCATCAGTTTGTCATCTGCTGAATTAGCCCAGACAATGATCAAGGTTTTAAAATGTTAATAAATGATCCATACCATAAAATGGAATGAATGGCATGTGAGAAAATTAACCTTCTTACACATGTTCAGTGGAAACTAGGATCAAGGTGTCCTTTCACACTCTGAACAGTCGTCTGTGGGCACTCTGTTGACATACAACGACCTCGGGTTCAAGTGAAGACTGACCAGATTGTGCATATTTTCTGTCTGATCTTTGTCTTTGTTGAGCACGTCATAAAGTATATTGGCTGCGTGATGCAAAAACATGTCTTCCAGCATATGTAGTCAGCAAAGTCCTAGGTCAGCCTGCACAACCATGCAGTCTGATCAGGACCTTATATGTCTGCTAACAGAAGATTGGATACTACAGAATGTATGAGTGAAGAGCAAATGCCCAGTTGATTCTTTGCTCGTGCACAGGATGATTTGAATCTGTGTACATGTATTTTGTACATGTTTGAAGAGACTTTTTCCCTTCCAAAAAATATTCAGATTCCATATTAAACTTTAATTTTTGCCTTATGAAACTATATATCTATGGCATTTTTTCAGGTAGCCTCCGACATTTTTACCTCTGGCATTTTTTCCTATGGCATTTTTTCCTCTGGCATTTTTCCCTTCAATCCTTTAAGGGTTAAGTAAACTATTATTACCTTATTGTGGCACAATTCATTCTGAGAAAGATCAAAATAAAAATATAATTCAGACCCTGTATAATATCTCGTTATTTCCACCACTGGCTGAAGTAATTATTATTCATTACCATGATGTTTTGCGGCTGCATGTTTTCTCAACCCTTATCCTATATATGAGGGCATCCCTGGGGAAACAGTTTAGATCCAGATTGAAGCTGGAGCAGTTTGATCAGAGTGTGCTGTACACTGTTGGGAATTCACCCATTCTGTGGCTTTAGTTTTGAGTAATAACAGCAGTCTTCTTGCTTTCTGACCATCAGAAAGCCAAAGGCCAAAGTGCAAAAAAGATTTGACATTTCATGCATACTCAGGAGATAATTTGCATGAAATGAAAATTTTTTTTTCTGAGAAAATTATGAAAAATGTCTTCTGTTTTTTTTTTTTTTTTTTGTTTTTTTTTTCAGGATTTGACATTTCATTTAAACTGTCTCCTATGGAGACAATTTGCTAGAAATGTCAAGACCTGTTTTCTTAGAAAATTAAGAAAAATATTTCAAAATGTCGTCTGCTGATTTTTTTTCCCAGCAGGCAAAGAGTTACAATCAGGGTTTTGTGGCTATTCAAAGGTAAAGGCATTGGTTTTCTTAACCTTAACCAACCTCGGAGCAAATTCAGCAGACGACAAATTGATATTTTTTCTCATATTTCCCAGAGCGTTCATGCAAACGTCTCCATATGAGATAGTTTGCATGATATTGCCAATTTCTTATTTCTGGGAAAAATAAGAAATATGTTTCATTATGTTGTCTGGTGAAAAGTTTATCCAGAGTGATAAGCGTTGAGGAGATATATTGATGATCACATTTATCTAATATCGCATAAAAAATTTGACACTTTGAAATGTTTTTTTTTTTTTTCAAACAATAGATTTCGAGGTGTCATGTAAATTCTCTCCTATGGAAACTTACTATACCAAAAGATGGGCTGTTCAATGTTGTGATTGTATTGTTTGCATGCTGTCATTTTGTGTGGGTTTGCGGTGTGTGTGTGGGGGGGGGGGGGGGGGGGGGAGGGGGGGGGGCGGGGGCAATATATATGTTATGTAGGAACCATCTGTGAACAGGAGTAAACTAAGGTCAGAGTCAGGGATAATTACACCTCATGCTGAGAGGGTTATTTTATGTACGGTTACAGGTTCCCTGATATTTTTGGAGAAACCTGGCATATTGGAATAGACTGTATACATTTTTTGAAGAAAACAAATCTTGATATTTCGTTGGAATTGTCTGTGACGATTCACATGAAATATCAAGACTCGTTTTTTTTTTTTTGTTTTTTTTTTTTTGTTTTGTTTGTTTGTTTGTTTTAAAAGGCTGTTCAATTAGTTCGGACAATTGACCTGATAATTTACCTGATAATATATAATTGTCGTCTCCCGAGATTTCCAACAATGTGTCATGCTGAACAGTGTAAACTCAGATCAGCTAATGCAGCCTCTCTTTAAGCTTAGCGACTCAGGTTCTTAATCTATGGGTAGCCGAAGATCTATAGAAGGTTCATGCGAACAGGTAAGGCTCTGATCAGACTGCGTGTATGCACAGGCTGATATGAGCCTTCGCTAGTCGCACATGCCACATACTTTGTCGGAACTCTCATGAGGTGGCTGTATTATTTGCGAAACAAAATGGCATTTCTTTTGTTAAGCACATCACATATTATCAGCTGACATGATCTAACTCTAAGCCCTCCAGGTAAAAAATTCAGCAGACGTGAATTAGAACTATTTTTCTTTTTTTTTCTCATGAAATAAGATTAAAAAAATGTCAAACCCCCCCCCCCTTTTTTTTGGGGGGGGGGGGGGATGGGGGTGGGGCGAGGGGGGGGGGGAGAAGAAATATATCACTAATTTGTCGTCTGCTGAATTAGCCCAGATCTTGGTAAAAGTTAAACAATTTCATGATATTGAATGAGTGCGATAACTTTTAATAGATCGTTAAACATTGTTAAATGAAGGCAAGTAGTCTTATGTCCCACTTGATGAAGGGTGTTCTTTCTGTTAGAATATTATATCCACATCTCATATCCAGTGGTAATAATTCAGTTAAGTGGACTCTTCTACCTCATATCTGGTCCATTACGGGTTTAAAGGGTGGCAGATTGTGTTTTAAGGGAGAAACTAGGAGTTTTATATTTTATCATTTACAACTTGATGTCGCTTATGTTTTCAGCAAGACATTTTTTCCCGATAAGCTTCAATAATTCAATAATTAATATACTACTTACGTTCGGAATCTTTGTCTTTCTGTTTTGTAATGCTGTCACTACACCAAGAGTTCCTGGATCGTAAACAGATTCGTGTTCTTTGTCTTTTAACACCAGGGAATTTGAATCTGATCCTTCATCTTCATTTTGTAGTATGGATAATTTCTTCGCGAATCAAAGTAGCAGAATACTCAGGGTTCATTAAAGAAGCTGTACTTGTGTTTTCATGGAATTCCTTTTCGCATTTCTGATCGGTGAAAGGCTGCCTGTTTCTTCACAAAATGAATGATTTGATTTATTTTTGGCATCCTCGTGGTGTATGAAACATAAACAGTCTGTAAAATCATATCCATTTTGACCGTTTGAATCGTACGATTCATTCATTAAACTTTCTCCTAAATTAGGACAACTGTGATCCCTACAAATGAAGTTTGAACTTCATATATACCATAAACTTGTAAGTAGTCAACCTGAAAGGAGAAGTAACACAACAATCAACTTTCAGCATTAGTGCACGACCCGCCCAGAAACATACATTGACAAGTGCCCAAATGCCCTTAGTGTCTAGCAATGCCAATACGATGTGGTTTAAGTGTCATGACCATTTCATATTTTTTATACGTTTGCCTCGGCGAGACTGTTCTAAAAGATAATTGCATTAAGTACGTACATTAGTAAGATATTGTCGGGATCTGTCAGTACAACAAACTTATCAAAATACTCACAAAGGTTTGAGTATTATGGCCATTTTCAATTTTGCACTTTTTTTTTGCCTCGGCAAGGGCTAACATTTTCCAAGTTCATTAGTTATGAACCAGTCATTTGTAGTCCCGGCCCTTACAGGGCCGGGGAATAGCAGGGCTTTTAACTTTCAGTGATAAAACCCTGGTAAATGCCCTGCACTGCGGAAAATAATTTATGGTAAACTCCCCCTTCCCCTACTCTCGGAGGTTGATAAAATTAATGAAGAACAACAATGACTTGGACCATTGAAAAAAAAAAAAAAAACTTTCTTCGACCATCCCATGGAGGTTCCACGTGAAATGTGGCTTCAGTTGGCCAAGTGGTTTCACACACACACACACACACACACACACACACACACACACACACACACACACACACACACACACACACGAACCTTTAACCGGGAGCCTTTAAATAAACTGTACATGTATTAAAACTCTGGCACATCGGCACAGCCGGGACTCATCGGAGGTTAAATCCCGGCAGCTAAGCCCCGCTATATCCCCGCTATCCGAGGCCCCGTAGGGACCGTGGTTTCAAATGACTGGTACATTACACCTTGTCGGTGTTTTTGAGTACGCCAAAATTATTCTGAATAGTTTAGGCGCCATGGCCATTTGTGCTATAGATACTCGTAGATAGACGCCCTGATGGATGGACAGACAAATGGACATACCTCGTACATGGCCATAACAGGGTACTCTCCGAAAGCTTACGGACCTCAGTCTGTTAACTTTTCTACAGGTTGTGCGGGTCGTGCGATCATATGCTAACGGTCCATGTCGCCCATGCATTTTCTGTTGCACAACTGTCAATTTTAAAGGCGATAGAGTCTGAATTAACATGGTCATATGGAAAACAGAATCTTATACTCGTGGTCATTTCATATGAAATTAATGAATCTCGCTGTAGGCTTTCATAAATTTCATTTGAAATGACCACTCGTGTAAGATCCTCTATTCCTTGATGTCGCGCACAGAGCGGCGTGGTAACGTAACGCCAGATGTCCATTTTGACATTTAACTACAATCTCAACAATGAAAATTAATGTCATTTATTGGATGGTAAAATACCTGAAACATAGATTGTGCGTACTCTTTAGAACCGCCTCTTACGAGTACGATATGTTCTTTCTAATTTTCAGCAGAAACTAGAATAATGTCGCGTTCTTTCGTCTGAAGCACATGAGATAATGATACTTATCGCATGTATGCGAACAGCGATGGCTCGGGCGCGACTGCGCATCCGCGCAATTCAGCCTGTACCTTTGCTGTTCGCACTTATGTTGTATTGAACTAGATGAAGGTTTAGAACAAGAATCAGACATATAACCCCACTAGATGGCTACGCATGCGCCTTTGACGAATGTATTTAGTATCATTATCAAATTGTAAAATATTAAACTTATGGGAAATTGACAAATATTCAATTTTGTATATGAGAGTTTTGCAAAATGGAATAGTAATAATAATAATAATAATAATAATAAAACAAGAAAAAAAATGTCTGTGAAACTTGGATCTTAATTCGTGATATAAGATAGTACCCATCCCCCAAAATACAAGCCTTTTTAATAATACCAATATGCCACTTGTAATACTTATTATCTAGGTCTACACTGTTTGCCAATACCTTTTGTAATGAATGCAAGACATGTATACGTATACACTGCTGTTTACAATTGTTGCATTTTTTTTTTGGTGAATACACGAGCAACATTTTATGGGTTTGTATCATGGTTTATGGTATTAGTAAAATAAAAGTCAAAATTAAGCACTTACCGATTTACTCATTAAGCACTTACCGATTTACTCTTTTTGCAGGAGACTTATCCATATTCAACGTCTGAATATTTATTTACACCTTTGTCGTTGTATCAATTCGTATTTACGCGTATTTTCACTTTGTCGACATTTGAAAATATCCAAAATACTCTAAATCAAGCTGCTTCTATCCGCTCAAAGTGCAAAAGCAATACGATGAAAGATTCTTTCATTTGGAGGTCATGACCTTTTTATTTAGCCCAAGAAGTGTAGTAATGTTTATCTGGCGGATTGGATAAGCATATCTGGCTTATTCGTACATTACATTAGAACCATTTATAAATCAGAAAAAAAGACATATGGACCAGTCATTAACACCAGCTAACCGTGTGTTTATTTGTTTCACCGCAGAACGAAACGCGCACTTTTCTGGCATTCTGTCTAGTAAACGGTTCAAACCATATGACTGAATTTTATCGAGTTCGTTTGTGAGACTTTTTTTTGTAAAAATATGGATAAAAGGTGGCTTATTTGTGCAAAAGAAGACGTGTTTGTCTTTGTCGAAGAAGAAAAAAGAACTGGCGAAGATCAAAGCAATTATACCGGGGAGTGCGAGAAGACAGTTGAAGGTAAGATTAAATTAATTCTGTCCACAATGCCAAGTTGTCATGCATCACGATTTGTATGCGAGACGACTTGTTTTTTTTTTTTTTTGTTGTTGTTTTTTTGTTGTTTTTTGTTGTTTTTTTTTTTTAATTTCATTATTATTGATTGTGACAAGACTTTATATATACCCCCAGGGCGGGAACTCCATATATTTGCTTATAACATAGACTGAGACTTTTTTAAAGGGGGCTGGGATGGGGTGGGGTCGTGGGGGGTGGAGATTAAAATTTCACTTTTTTGTGGGGACAAAAGTTTTTGTTTTTTTCTTCTTCTTCTTTTTTTCTTTTTTTGGCTGTGTATGTGTGTGTGTGGGGGGTGGGGGGGGGGGGGGGAGCATTTAGCAGATTTTTCTTGGGGCTCACTTCAAAAACTGACTATTTGGGACTACCAGAATCTTCTGTATATTTTTATACACAGGGTATAAATGAGTATATTAAATAAACGTCGCTGTAATACATTAGAAAATATTCGCCTGCCACTTTCAATACGTCAGCATCACTACGATTATCAGTTTTCTTGTCTCAATAAACATGTTCCTTTTATAGAAAATGTACATCAATTTGTTGTTGTCTATCTCGTATATACATTAGCTATATATGTCTTTAACATACATTAGCGTTGCAATGCACATGTATGTCCTAAATTATACGTTATGCCTTACGGCACACTGAGGCAATCCGGATGCTCAAAGATGTAAAAAGTTGCATTATCTGTAAATGAAGACGGATACGTTCTTTCGAAAATGTGAAAGGGCAAAGTAATAAAACAAATCAGTTTTTTTTTTCAGTTTGCATGTCTGTGTTTGATGGAAGAATCTGGCGCCAAAATTTATTTATTTCTTTTACAACGCAACAGGTGGGTTAATTATCGCTAACACGTATTTGATGGCACTACGAAGGCGTTATTTATTGCCCTATAATGTTCCCATTAGCCGGCACGATAACTTCATTAACCCTAATCTCATGGTTGATTCAAACTTACTGCTTAGGCAAATCGAAGCAAAATGTCTTAACAGGTACCTCACAGAACAGGAAATATCTGTGTTATAATACAAACCCGGACAAGAAAACGTTCTTATTTTGAAAAATGAAACCTTTCTGCATTATTTTTTACCTGTGGTCTATACCCATGTTTCTCTCAGAGAGGCCCTGTCTTATCATAAGTTATGGCCGAACTCCGCAAGTAATACAATTAACAGGTGTTGATACAATTATTAACACTTACCATGCAATGGGCAATTTTAGCAAACGACAAAGTGATAATATTTTACTTATTTTTTTTCCAGAAAAAAGATTTTGACATTACATGCAAATTTGTCTCCGCTGGAGACAATTTGCTTGAAATATCAAAATCTGTTTTCTGGGAAAATAAGTAAAATATTTCTTATTGTCGTCTGCTGATTTTCCCAGCATGCTAAGCAATGAATAATCAATTCCAAAATGAAATGTCAAAATCTATTTTCTGGGAAAATATATTCCTAAGTGTTATCTGCTGAAAATTTTTCCCAGCATCCTAAGCGATGAATGAACAATTTCAACATCTTAATTTTCCAGAAAATAGGATTTGACTTTTCATGCAAAACTTTCTCCTTTGGAGACAATTTGCACGTCAGAAACAAGCTACATGAAATGTCACATTCTATTTTCTGTGAAAAGTAAGAAAAACATCATCAATATTTCGTAAGCTGAATTTCCCCTAGATTGGTAAAGGTTAAGTAACCTGGTTATTTTATAGTGTGAACTGCTAAATTGAAATTTAGAATTCTGTTACAGAAAAAATAGGCAAAACGGAAGAAATAATAAAAAACCAGATAAAGAGATAAATCGGTTTCTTTTAAATAATAACAAAGTAACCAAATGCACAGTCATTATATATATATATATATATATATATATATATATAGAAACTGGCCATGATATGAGGTGCTGGAATTTAAACCTAGTTATGTGGCGGAAAAATTTAACCGAGATATGAGGCATATATATTATATATATATAAAACCTCACAATTGTATTATATATGTCGCCCCACAAACATAATGTTCATGAAAATACAAATTCTTTGTTTTTATGTGCTTTTTCTAGTTCAATACGCATGCAAACTTCGTAAACTTCGATGTCTCTACACTTATTAAGTGGCGAATAAGTAACTCGGAGTATGTGTAGAATTGTGAGCCACAACTAATGCAGGTTAATACTAATTCTTCGTTTTGTGTGTGTGTGTGTGTGTGTGTGTGTGTGTGTGTGTTTTTTCAGTAATGTGTGATTTGAATCATATACTTTTCTTTTATTTGTTTCTCATTTGTTCGTTCCAAACATCTTAGAAACGCTTATTAGGGCTAATTATACTTTGCGGAACGGAATGGAACGGAACAACTTCAGGGGCACACAATGGGGAATACATATAAAATTATAATATTTGTTCTTGACCACTGTTTTGGAGAATATTTTGGCTTATTATCGATTACAAGTTTATCGTCTTGAACATCAAACTATTTTGAATTGTTTTTAAATAATAATAGTTCGTGATTTGCCATTTATGGACTTTGTTCCGTTCCGTTCCGCAAAGTATAATAATTATATTTAACGGAACGGAACAAGAATAACCAGAACTGCTTTCAGCTTCCAGTAAGTTAGAAAAACAAATTTTGTGGGGGATTTGGTGGGTTAGACGAATCCCCTTTTGACCCAATATTTCATTTTCATGGGAAATTTTGGATACATTTTAAATTTTTGATAAGTTTGGGATGTCATATTGACCCTAAATTTTCACACACCTTATTCTTTATATTATATTCCTTTCACAAGTCCATTTTACTACCTGCGAAATGTGTGCAAAATTGTTGGGTGAGTGGCAACAGTGTTGACCCTGATCAGACGCCGCATTCTGTGGCGTCTTATCTGGGTCTACATTGCCCAGGCCTGTCCGAATACGTAGAGTAAGGACGGATATTTGATCAAATCGAACCTCTTCGAAGTCATACAGGATCCGCCCCTGATTCATAAAAATGCAGTTCCACATCCCATTTCGCAGGGGTCCGAGTCGTAAAATTGAATTATCAGGGCATATGCAGTTAGCTCCCTTTAAAGAGTACACATACAGAGTGAGGGCCTTACCCCGCATTTACCAGGGTGCATATTAATATTAGTTCTGTTATTCTTTTCCATTATATATAATTAATGAAAACATTATAATTATTGACTTACAGAGTAAGAACTTATGTTGTTGTTTTTTTTATGTAAAGTATTTTGTCTTTAGCATTCAATATGCAAAAACCAAAACCATAATTGATTCAACGAGTTAAAAAAAAAAAACAAAAAAAAAAACGCATATATATCAGGATATCGGAATCGGTTTTGTTTAATGTCCTCGCGGATATTCTAGGAAGGGTCTTCCCGGATAGAAACCAATACTAAGTTATGTGGATAAAGTGTCTCAAGGACATGACACTTGGTGCTAGCGGGTATCGAATCCGCTACTTCTCGATTTCGAGTCCGATACCTTACTACTACACCACAAACCTACAAGCATCAAAGTATTTACAGCCAGCGGAAACCTAGACAAACACGTTATACCGTACATTGTATGTGAGCAATGATCTTCAGTGTTCAGTGAAATCTTTTAAAATGCTAACCTGGCCTTAAGCAACCTTTTCTTTATTGTCATTTTTTTCAGAAAAGAGGGGGTCACATACACAGATACTTGGGGTCAGTAGGGCAGTGCAGGCCCAAAAACATATCTTGTAAATATTTTTTCTCTAGTTATTTTAGTACAACAGAAACACTGCTGATAAAATATAATCATATTCTGTGACTTCTGAAAAGGTTCTAAAAAAACATCATATTTCTCGCAAATGGTAATATATTACCATTTGCGAGAAATATGATGTTTTTTAGAACCTTTTCAGATGTCACAGAATATGATTATTAGTACAACAGAAACACTGCTGATAAAATATAATCATATTCTGTGACTTCTGAAAAGGTTCTAAAAAAACATCATATTTCTCGCAAATGGTAATATATTACCATTTGCGAGAAATATGATGTTTTTCAGAACCTTTTCAGATGTCACAGAATATGATTATATTTTATCAGCAGTGTTTCTGTTGTACTAAAATACAAAAATAACTAGAGAAAAAATATTTACAAGATATTTTTTGGGGGCTTGCACTGCCCTACTGACCCCAAGTATCTGTGGTCACATATGGTAGATTAGCCATAGCGCCTTTAACTAAATGTACTTACCCTCTTCATATTAATAAATAAATAAAAATACAAGAAAGCAGTCTGCCCATCAAAACGGCTACTCATGTTTCTAAATACTGTGAAACGTATTTAGTCATCCCTCTGTAGATGCTCATGGGTCTGCCCAGACACGCCACCGGGCGACGACACGCAATTCCGGGACGTTCGCATTTCCAGTACATTATAAGTGAAGATACCCAGAAAATGTAAGTCACAAAGTAACATTTCCCTTGCCCCGCATGAAGAAACCACGTGCTCGTAACGGCGGGAAATCGCCTAGAGAAAAAAAAAGAAAAACAAACTTATGTTCGTTAAATTATAGCGCCTTTTCTCGTCAGAAATGCATACGAAACTGACACGTTACAAAAAATAGAACCTAACTATTGGGACAGATAGGCCTATGCAAACAGTGTAGACCCAGATCAGACGCCGCTACGAACAAGGGAATGAAACTTGGGAGAACAGCGAACAACTTGGGGGAAATTTGGAAAATACTTTTAGAACAAAAGTACCTGTGCGACCGGTGAAGACTCAAGATTAGTCTCGCTGTTTGCTTGGGCTTTTAGGCCCTATGGGCTTTTCAAGATCGTCCTCCAAGTGTATACGTTTACTCGGATTAACTGGGAGAGTTTTTTTGGAGAGTCTGCGAAACGCCGAGATTCGGAGTAAAAAGGTTTGTTTTTTTTTTTGTTCTTTTACCTGAGCCGTACAGTATCTACCCAAATTAGGACGGTACAAAAATGTTGTTCATAAAGTATAACCTGGGAGAACATACGCGTTTGGTCCATATGCAGACAAATGAACATGTAGTTACAATATACCTTCACCTGTACCGTGGATATCATGGAGACCAGCCAGTAGTTCTGGATATTCATGTTCCGTTCCGTTCCGTTGAATATAATTATCTGTGTGGATAATTATATTTTGCGGAACGGAACGGAACAAAGTTAATAAATGCCAAGACATATCCATTTTTTACTTAAAAAAAAAAAACAACAAAAAAAAAAAACAAACTAAATGACATGTACCTGTTCAAGAGGATAAACATACATACATACATACATACATACATATGTGTAGTCACAAAGGAAGACAGATAGACACACACAGAGATAAACATACATTCGAAGCGGAGCCATACATACATACATACATACATCAGGGGACGTTTAACTCCCTTACACTTTGTTTTTTAACTTGCTTCTGGAAGCTGAAAGCAGTTCTAGATATTCTTGTTCCATTCCATTCCGTTAAATATAATTATTAGTGTGGATAATTATACTTTGTGGAACGGAACGGAACAAAGTTTAGTAATGACAAAACTAGCCCCCGCCATTGGCATGTTTCATTTAGTGCTCGGGTCGTACATAAGTACGTACTTCCGTCCCTCCGTCTGTCTGTCCGTACGCGATTCTATTACACTCAGTTTCACATTTTTGTAACAAGGGTTCTGCATATTTTTCCTTCCATACATTCTTATAGTGCAATGAAATCTTTAAATTTTGATCTTTTGAGTACCGTTGTCTCGTCTTATTTTACTTTGTTTGGTTGCTTAGGATGGCTGTGGTCTTTTTTTTTTTTTTTTTTTTTTTTTTTTTTTGGTTTGGATATTTCCTGAGCAACTCTTTCTTTCATGTACAGTCTTAAGTATATCTGCATGCTGCAAGATTTTTTTTTTTCTTCCTGACTTGCTGGAAGCTGAAAGCAGGTCTGGATATTCTTGTTCCGTTCCGTTCCGTTAAATATAATTACCGGTGTGGATAATTATACTTTGCGGAACGGAACGGAACAAAGTTTAGTAATGGCAAAACAAACCCCCACCATTTGCATGATACCTTTTTCATATAGTGCTCGGGTCGTACGTAAGTATGTACTTCCGTCTCTTCGTCCGTCCCTCCGTCTGTCTGTCCTTACGCGATTCTATTACTCAGTCGAACTAGACAGTGTCGAATTCGACAAGAATTGACCATGCTGATAATGTGACATTCAAGTCACGAGTCAACACGTAGCAAACTATCGAAGCAATGTTTTTCATCTATCCAGTTTGGATAAAATGTCCTAGAACCTGTCCATACGATCAATCCTGTCCCATTGGAAACGTAAAGGAAAAAATACACCCCGAATCCCGCAAAAAAAAAAAAAACAAAAAAAAAAAAAAAAACGATTTTTACAAGATTGTGAGTTTGCCGATATGACCTGAATATGCCTATATATGATTCTAATGTGAAATGGAAAAAAAAAAAAAAAAAAAAAAAAACATCCACGGAAAAGTATAATTTAAAACTGGATGAAGAAACACTGGAAAAAAATCTCGTCTTTTTTTATTATATTTTAGCAACCGGATCCATCTTGGAATTTGCATACTAACCATCAAAAATGTCCAAATGAATAAAACACGTTCCTATAAAAAAAAAAAAAAAAAAAAAAAAAAAATGAAAATAAAACAAAAGAGGAATGCGTCTTTGTATATCTCGCCATTGTATATATACACTGGCCAAGTTACGAGGAGCTGATATAAAACCTGGTAAATTTTAACCGAAATATGAGGCATATATATTATATATATAAAGCCTCACAATATCATTTATATTCGGCGCCCAACGACATTACAATAACACACCCACCCTTTCCAATCTCCAAAATGGTTATATTTCTCATAAAAATGTGTGATACTTTTCTTATTCATACTCCAAACATGTTGTGGATTCTCGCTTGAACCGTCTCAATGAGGCTGTTCTAAAGAGTATCCACAACCTATGTCTTGGAGCAGAAATAAGAATAATATACCTGTAAACCCAAGTTTTCTATATATAATGTGGTGTTTAGAGGGGTGCTCATCACACGGACTTGTTAATATGATAATCGAGCTTTACTTTCTGACACAAATTTCAAGAATAACGATAATAGAATCGCCGCCGAGAGGTAGAACTAAAATTCGTCTGTCCTTGCATACAGGCTAACTAAATTGACATTTTGTGGTGAAAAACATTGGCCTTTCTTTCGTCTGTCTCAAACATAGTTTGCTTGTTTTTCTTTTGTTCGTTCAAAACATAGATTACTGGCATCTTAGAAATGCTTCTTAGGCAAAATTAATGAAAACCCGTAAACAACACTTTTGTGCAGAAATAGTAAGGAAAGATAATAGTATAATGGAAGGTATTTTATCTGTCACTTAATTCCGAGTAGTATACGGTCAATAGAAGTAGCATAGGGCGAACAAAAATAATAAATGCTCAGGTGAGCTTATTACCAATGCAATATTCAGCTTTCATGTATAGCTTTGTACTGGCCCAGTCGCAAAACAAGGTGTGTCAGGTATATTCTTTTCATGGTAAATTTTAAAGGAATTCCTGTACTTAAACCAAACTGGTAGACGTTGATCAGACGCTAAACTCGGAGTCTTCGCTATTTGCAAATGACTGTTTGGGACCCTACGCATTCAGAGAATCTTGGATGCCTCGAACACCGATGGCTCGTTTGCAATGACTAATTCGAACTATTATTAGAGAATTCTTCCAACAGCTCAAGATATTAAACAGTGAAGTATAATTGGGGAGATATTACTAACATGGCTAAAATGACTTAAACTAACAATTAGTTTCATTCACCAATGAAACACTGATTTTTTTTATTCTTTATTTCTGCTGCAGAAAAAGATTGCGGGTGCTAATTAGAACTGCTTTTATTAAGCCCTCTTCACAAGATCAATCTTTCCAATTCAAAACTCTTGAACAAAACAAATTTGCATGGCACACACTTGTGACATAGTGAATACTTCATACCTCGAAAAACTTGAAAGGTGTTTTTTATGAAAACGTGATATTTGCACCATTCCTGCTATTAAGGCGGTTCCCAAGAATATCCACAATCCATGTATTGAATAAAAAAAAAGGAAGTGAATGCAATGAGCTTGAATCTATACTATAACCTTACACCTACCATCCAAGACACCAAAGGGAAAGAAAACTAACACTACATTTTTCTCTGTATAAAGTGGTGTTAACAAAGGCGTTCGTTGCACGGACATGTTATCGTACTTAATTGTTCAAATGAGATTGTTTCGAGCAATATCGTACTTTTCTATCTGTTCAATTTCGGCAAAATTTGTCTTCCTGTATCTCAGGCTTTTATTAATCTCTCGGATTATGGGGCAATTCTCGGATCCTTGGACCACTATTTACACTTGTCGAACAAACACGTCCTCAAGATCAATCTTCTTGATCTAGACAGTGTCGAATTCGGCAAGAACTGACCATGCCTAAACTGTGAAATTCAACACATATCAAACTATCGAATCCAAGTTTTTCATCTATCGAATATGGACAAAACGTCCGAGAACCTGTCCATACGATCAGTCCTGTCCAACTGGAAATATAAAGAAAAAAATAATCTCCGAAAAAAAATAATAAATAAATAATAATAATGAAAAAAAAAAAAAAAAAAACACACGACTTTTTCCAAGATTGTGAGTTTGCATTTATGACCTGAGCATCATGAAAACATGCCTGTATAATTCTGACCCCCTTAAACGCCATTTTTATATAGTAAAATTGGCGCTTACAGGGGTATACATTTTTTTTATTTCTGCCCAAAACATAGATTATAGGTACTCATTAGAATCGCCTAACTATATAGTACCCACAATCTACGTTTTTAGCAGAAATATGAAAATTTTCATTTTTTTTTTATCTGAAAATTTTCGTTTTTTGGTGATAAAATTTTCAGTATATTTGAATAGGCATGTCTTCGTAATGATATGCCTATATATGATTCTAATATTTATTTTAAAAAAATCCACGGAAAAGTATACATAAAAGTAAATGAAGACACAATGGAATACAATTCGTATTTTTTGTATTAAGCAGCGGGTTCCATCTTGGAATTTGCAAGCTCACCGTCAAAAATGCCAAAATGAATCAAACCCGTCCCTATAAACTGATAACAGGGGAATGCGTCATTGTTTATATATATAACCTGGGCAAGTTATGAGGTGCTGATATAAAACCTAGTTAAGTGGTGGTAAATTTTAACCGAGATATGATGCATATATATATTATATATATAAAGCCCCGCAATATCATTTATACATTTGTATACGGCGCCCAACGTCATTACGACAACACATCCGTTTGATATAGTACATTATTTCCAATCTCCAAAGTGGTTATATTTCTCATGAAAATTTGTGGTAGTTTTATTATTCATACTCCAAACATATGTTGTGGGTGCTCATTTGAACCGCCTCAATGAGAATTCCTCCAACAGCTCCAGGTATTAAACAGTGAAGTATAATTAGGGAGATACTACAAAAATGACTGAAATGCCTTAGCTTACAAATATTTTCATTCACCAATGAAATACTGACTTTTATTCCTTATCTCTGCTGCTGTTGCTGCTTCAAAAATAGAAAAAAAAATTGTGGGTGCTCATTAGAACTGCCTTTATTAAGCCCTGTTCACAAGATCAGTCTTTCCAATTCAAAATTCTTGAACAAAACACATATAAATGGCACACTCGTGTGACATAGTGAATACTTTCATATATACAAAATTGAAAGGTGTGTTTATGAAAACGTGATATTTGCACCATTATTGCGATTAAGGCAGTTCTCAAGAATATCCACTATCCATGCTTTGAATTAAAAAAAAAAAAAAAAAAGAAAAAAAAAAGGAAGTGAAGGCAATGAGCAGGAATCTATACTATTACCTTATACCTCCCATCCAAGACACCAAAGGGAAATAACACTAACACTATATTTTTTTTCTCTCTATAAAGTGGAATTTAACAAAGGCATTCGTTGCACGGGCATGGTATCGTGCTGAATTGTTCAAAATGAGATTGTTTCGAGCTATTGAACTTTTCAATCTGTTCAATTTCGGCTAATTTGTTTTCCAGCATCACAGGCTTTTAATAATCTCTGGGATTATGGGGCATATCTCGGATACTTGGACCATTATTTACACTTGTCGAACAAACATGTCCTCTTGTCGAACTAGACAGTGTCGAATTCGATAAGAATTGACCATGCCGAAACTGTGAAATTCAAGTCACGTGTCAACACGTATCAAACTATCAAATCCGAGAGCCTGTTTTTCATCTATCACGTCCGAGAGCCTGTTTATACGATCAGTCCTGTCCAATTAGAAACATAAAGAAAAAATTACACTCCTAAGAAAAAAATAAATAAATAAAAACAACACGATTTTTTTTCAAGATTGTGAGTTTGCATTTATGACCTGAATATGCCTATATATGATTCTAATATTTATTGAAAAATAAAAAAAATCCACAAAAAAAGTATACTTTAAAGTGAATGAAGACTCACTGGAATAAAATTCGCCTTTTTATTATTTTGGAACGGGTTCCATACTGGAATTTGCAAGCTTACCGTCAAAAATGCCAAAGTGAACTAAACCCATCCCTATAAAATAAATTAAAAGAAAAGAAAAATGATAAAAGAGGAATGTATGAAACGCCATTGCTGTCTTATGCGTCATTGTTTATATATAAATATATATATATATACTGGCCAAGTTACGAGGTGCTGATATAAAACCTAGTTATTAACCAAGATATGATGCATATATATATATAATATGAATTTAATAGGTGCTACCTATATCCGTGCGTCCAAATTATTATCACTTCCTTCTGAGGTGAGGTAGCCAAGCTCAATCACAAACAAAAGTTCCTTTTTTTCAATAGCCAAAAATCTACATTATTCTCGTATGCATCCCCTCCAATCTCCAAATGAATGCTGTCCTCTCAAACTTTTCAAACTTTGTGTCAAAATGATAATTAACTTACAATGATTAGAGAAACTATAGACATTCTAAAAAACCTGCTGTTTGATACACAAACATGACATTATGACATTGCCTTTTACTAATACCGCATTCTAAAAAAAAAAAACCAGAAATTATTTTTAGAAAACAAAAACAAAAGTCCCCCGAATCCCACCAGAATTGTTATTCTTGTACACAACACATCATCTCGTCCTGTTCTACATTTGTACGAAGCAACATCAAAATATTCCACAGGGTATTCGTGTTACAGAGCAGAGACAAGAAATCAAATTCAAAGACAAGAAGAGGTGATAACTCCTAAAGTAAAAAAAGCCGAAGTTGTCATTCTTGTATGTGACATGTCATCTGGTCCTGTTCTTCAGTACAACCAAGTATCATCAAAATATTCCAACGAGTGTTCGACTTACATAGCAGACACTAAATCAATGCATAATCAGTGTCAAATATAACAAAGGGAGAAAACAGTAAAATAAGGAAGGCAGAGTTGTCATTCTTGTAACAGACACGTTGTCTTGTTCTATTCTACAGTTCTACCAGGTACCATCGAAATATCCTGAAGGGTATTCCAGTTACAGAGCAGACGAGAAATCTATTTCAAACAAAACAAAGGGAGATAACTCCAAAAGTAAGAAAGGCAGAGTTGCCATTCTTGGAATGCGACATGTCATCTGATCCTGTTCTACATTTCTACCAAGTATCATAAAAATATTCCAAAGGGTCTTTGACTTATGAATCAGTGGATAACCACTGTCAGACATAACAAAGTAAGATAACGCCAAAAGTAAGAAAGGCAGAGTTGTCATTCTTGTACGCGACACATCCTCTGGTCCTGTTCTACATTTCTACCAAGAATCATATAAATATTCCAAAGGGTCTTTGACTTACAGAGTGGACATGAAATCAATGGCTAATCACTGTCAGACATAATATAATTGCAAGCCAATGCACCATGTCCTGCCACACAGGGACATATTCCCTATGCACTTCTGTAGTAAAAGGGCTGAAAACAAACTAAGTTGAACATAAAGAGAAGCAATAAACAGTTATTTCATAACTCAAAAAAAAAAAAAAAAAAAAAAAAAAAAACATAAAAAAACACACCAAAAAGTCTAAGTTAAAAATGCAATAAAAAGTGATAAAAAATAATTTCAGGATTCTGAAAAAAACAATATGCATATCTTCAGACCATCCTAAAAGCATGTGTGAAGTTTCAAAAGGATCGGCCTGAAAATGTAGGAGGAGTTGCGCGTACAAGGTACATACTCCCTATACATTTTTGTAGTATTAGGGCACGAAAAAAGTCTAAGTTAAAAAAGCAAAAAATGTAATAAAAAATAGTTTCAGGATTCTGAAAAAACAATATGCATATTTTCAGACCATCCTAAAAGAGCCTGAAAAGTTTCGAAAGGATTAGCCTAAAACAGTAGGAGGAGTTGCAGGCAGAATGTACATACTCCCTATACATTTCTGTAGTATTAGGGCTCGAAAAAAGTCTTAGTTAAAAATAAAAAAAATGTGATAAAAAATAATTTCATATTCTGAAAAAACAATATGCATATCTTCAGACCATCTTAAAAATGCCTGTAAAGTTTGAAAAGGATTGGCCTAAACCTGCAGGATGAGTTGGGGGCAGAAGGTACATACTCCCTATACATTTCTGTAGTATTAGGGCTCAAAAAAAGTCTAAGTTAAAAATGGAAAAAAGTAATAAAAAATAATTTCAGGATTCTGAAAAAACAATGTGTATATCTACAGACCATCCTAAAAGTGCCTGTAAAGTTTCAAAAGGATTGGCCTAAAACTGTAGGAGGAGTTGCGGGCAGAAGGTACATACTCCCTATACATTTCTGTAGTATTAGGGCTTGAAAAAAGTCTAAGTTAAAAATGAAAAAAAAAAAAAAAAAAAAAAAAAGAAATGTGATAAAAAATAATTTCAGGATTCTGAAAAAACAATATGCATATCTTCAGACCATCCTAAAAGCGCCTGTAAAGTTTGAAAAGGATTGGCCTAAATTGTAGGAGGAGTTGCGGGCAGACGGATGGTGGGGGCGCTGACGGACGGACAGACGGATGGACGAACACTAAAAATTTCAGAGGGTATAACATAATACCCCGCCACTTTTTTGGTGGCGGGGCATAACAAAGGGAGATAACGCCAAAAGTAAGAAAGGCAGAGTTGTCATTCTTGTACTCGACACTTTGTCTGGTTCTGTTCTACATTTCTACCAAGTATCATGAAAATATTCCAAAGGGACTTGGACTTACAGAGCGGACACAAAATCAATTGATTATCACTTTCAAATATAAAAATACGAGGGTCGTGCAAAAAGTTATAGGCTTCCTTGGTTTTATCCCAGGTATATTCTAAAATGCTTCACTGCACTTGACTGGTGTGTTGAATAGCTTACGATACCCATTTATTTCGTGCAAATTGCTTTCCAACTGACCGAGTTATTTCAAATTGAAATAGATGCAGTCATATACCCTGACCAATTTACTTGTTACATTGGAACATGGACCAGAAGACTGAAATTCGTAGCTATATTAAATGCCGCATTAGGCTTAATATAGATTCAAAGCAGATATTTAATCAGAAGGCAGTGTGCAAACAATTCTGAAAAAGCATTTGGACCTGAGAAACGTTTGCACTAGGTGGGTACCTCATTTGCTCACTGAGGAGCAAAAGACACAACCCCTTAAATGTGCCCAGGAACTTTTGAAAACATACAAAGGCTGTAATAGTCGGGTTAACAGCTAACAGGTGATGAAACCTGGGTGCACATGTTTGAGCCACAAAGAAAGGCTGATAATAAGCAATGGAAGCGAAAAGATCAAAAACGCCCATGTATTGCCAAGAAAACCATATGTTCGAAAAAGATGTTGTACGCAATTTTCTTTAATTCAAGTGGGCCAGTCGTTCAAGTGCCTTGTCCATCTTGTCATACAGTCACTGGCCGATTCTACAAGAATTCTGTACTGAAGAAAGTGAAAGTTTTACAATAAGAAACGACCAAGCAAATGATGGTCAGGAGTCCACCTTTTACAGGACAACGCCTCCTCTCATAAGTGTGAGGTTTTAAGTCTTTTTTGGCTTCTGAAAAGGTGAAAGTTTTAAACCATCCACCTTATTCACCTGACCTGAGTCCCTGTGACTTCTTTTTATTTCCAAGGCTTAAGGAAATGCTTTCTGAAAATAAGTATACGTCTAGAAGTTCTCTTGGCAGCGCTATTTATCAGTGTCTCCAACAGATACCAAAAGAAGGCTATTTATCTGCTTTTCGCGACTGGGTAAAAAGGTTACAAAAATATGTTTCAGTAAAGGGGGAATACTTTGAATGTTTGTAATAAAGATATGTTTGATAAAATGTAGCACTGAAGTAATCCGAACCCAGTGACAAAACTTTTTGCAGGACCCTCATAGCCATCAGAAGAGATGACAAATCCCCCGACCAAACCGCCATTTCTAAATTAAGTGTATTTCAGTCGATATTATGTATATATTGAACATGAGCAAAGTAAAAAAGATGCAAAGATAGTATGAAATGTGACCAAAATAATAAGTGAAAACAAAACTAGGCGTACTGTGAATGATTTAATTTTTGAGTGTTCTTTTATTTTTTTATTTTTTTTTATTTTTGTCAAAATCATCTAATAACTACTTCTGATGTGATAACAGAATACACAGTATTTGTAAATACTTTGAATTTGTGAGTGTACATATTCAGAAATAATAGTAAAAAAATAATATGCCTTGTAAAGGTAAAGGAACTTGCTGTATGTTTATTTGGATAAAAACTCAACAGAGTAAAAGTTGTCCTTCTTGCATGCTACACACCTTCTTGACCTGGTATATGCCCCTACCAAAAATTATCAAGTTAACTCAAATAGTGTGGGAGCCTGCACAAGATTTTTGCAACAGAGGAGATAATAATGGAGAAAGTGAGAGTACTCTTGAACACGACATGCCTACTAATCCTTATCTATGCCTCTACCAAATATTATCAAAATATTTCAAACCACATACTCAAGGATTTAGCTTAGAAATTCATTCAGGGGAGATAACTAGAAAACAACCACAGCAGAGGTTGTCTCTCTTGCATGTAACACACCTACTATTCAATACCAATGCTTCTACCAAATATTATCAAAATATGTCTAAGGGTATCAAAGTTATGGAATGCAAGATTTTGGCTTCAAGGGAGATACCTACATAATGGAGAAGAAAGTGAGGGTTGTCTCTCTTGCATGCGGCATACCTCTTCATCTCTACCAAATATTATCATATTATCTCAAATAGTATGGGAGTTATGGCCTGCACAAGATTTCGGCTTCAGGGGAGATAACTACATCAGGAAGAAAGTGAGAGTTGTTTCTCTTGCATGGTACATGCTTCTTCATTTCTACCAAACATTATCAAAATATGTCTAAGAGTATCAAAGTTATGGAGCACACAAGATTTTGGTTTCAGGGGAGGTAACTACATAATAAAGAAAGTGAGAGTTGTCTCTCTTGTATGTTACATGCCTACTGGTCCTCCTCTTCATTTCTACAAAACATTATCAAAATATGTCTTAGGATATCAAAGTTATGGAGTGCACAAGATTCTGGCTTCAGGGGAGATAACTACATAATGAAGAAGAAAGTGAGTTGTCTCTCTGGCATGTGACATGCCTACTGGTCCTCCTCTTAATCTCTACCAAATAGTATCATATTATCTCAAACAGTACCGGGGTTATGGCCAGTACAAGATTTCTGCTTCAGAGGAGACAACTACATAATGAAGAAAGTGAGAGTTGTATCTCTTGCACGTGACACGCCTATTGGTCCTCCTCTTTATCAAATATTATCAAATTATCTCAAACAGTATGGGAGTTTTGGCCTGCACAAGATTTCGGATTCAGGGGAGATAACTATATAACAAAGAATGTGAGAGTTGTCACTCTTGATCGCAACATACCTCTTCATTTCTACATACATTATCAAAATATGTCTAAGGGTATCAAAGTTTCGGAAAGCACAAGATTTCCGCTTCAGGGGAGATAACTATACAACGAATAAAGTAAGAGTTGTCTCTCTTACACACAACACCCCTATTGGTCCTCCTCTTCATCCCTACCGAATATTATCAAATTATCTCAAACATTATGGGAGTTATGGCCTGCACAAGATTTCGGCTTTAGGGGAGATAACTATATAAGGAAGACAGTGAGAGTTGTCTCTCTTGCACGCTACACATCTTCTGGTCCTCCTCTTCATTCCTACCAAACATTACCAAAATATGTCTAAGGGTATCAAAGTTATGGAGCACACAAGGATGAGTACAATTTCTGCTCCATGGGAAATAACAAATAAAGGGAGAGTTGTCCCTCTTGCATGAGCCAGGTCTACTGGTCCTTCTCTTCATGCCTATCAGATATGATTAAATTATCTCGAACAGTATGGGAGTTATGGCCTGCAGAAGATTTTGGCTTCAGGGGAGATAACTATATAACAAAGACAAAGTTGTTTCTCTTGCATGCGCACGCCTACTGGTCCTCCTCTACATTCCTACCAAATATTATCAACGTATGTCTAAGGGTATCAAAGTTAAGGAGCACACAAGGATGAGGCTACAATATTTCTGCTTCAAGGGAATAAACAAATAAAGTGAGAGTTGTCTCTCTTGCACAGGACATGCCTACTAGTCCTCCTCTTCATCCCTACCAAATATTATCAAATTATCTCAAATAGTATGGGAGTTACAGCCTGCACAAGATTTTGGCTTCAGGGGAGATAAATACATAACAAAGACAGTGAAAGTTGTCTCTTGTGCATGTGATGCGCCTACTGGTCCTCCTCTACATACCTACCAAATATTATCAAAATATGTCCAAGGGTATCGAAGTTATGGAGCGCACAAGGATGCCTCTTCTGACAGAGGGATGGACGCCATACTGATCGCTATATCCCCCAAACCTTTCGGTCTGGGGATAACAAAGGGATATCGCCAAATGTAAGAAAGGTAGAGTTGTCATTCTTGTAAGCCACACCTCGTCTGGTCCTGTTCTACATTTTTGCCAAGTACCATCGAAATATTCCAAAGGTTATAACAGTTACAGAGCAGACGAGAAATCTATTTCAAACAAAACAAAGGAAGATCTCCAAAAGTAAAAAAGCCAGAGCTGTCTGCCACACGTTGTCTGGTCTTGTTCTACATTTCTACCAAGTATCAAAAAAAATATTCCAAAAGGTCTTTGATTTACAGAGCTGACACATTATCAATGGATAATCACTGTCCAATATAACAAAGGGAGATAACGCCAAAAGTAAGAAAGGCAGAGTTGTCATTCTTGAACGTGACATGTCATCTGGTCCTGTTCTACATTTCTACCAAGTATCATAAAAATTTTCCAAAGGGTCTTTGACTTACAGAGCGGACATGAAATCAATGGGTAATCACTGTCAGACATAACAAAGGGAGATAAAGTCAAAAGCAAGAAAGGCAGAGTTGTCATTCTTGTATGCGACATGTTGTGTGGTCCCATCGAAATATTCCAAAGGGTATTTGAGTTACAGAGCGGACACAAAATCTTTTTCAAATAAAACAAAGGGTGATAGCTCCAAAAGTAAGAAAGCCAGATCTGTCAGTCTTGTATGTCCTTATCTACATTTCTACCAAGTATCATCAAAATATTCCAAAGGGTTTTCAAGTTACAGAGCGGACAAGAAGTTTTATAGAGCTGGTGGTTAAAATTTTAAATTTTGACCCAGGTAGGTCAGAATGTTAATAAAAGGCACAACTGTTAGTATTGATCAGTGACCCCTACCCATCAACTTCAGGGTCTGTGCCACCTAATATGACCTTCCGTTGTGTCTGTACAAGGTCAAAGGTCACAAAGTGCATTTTCCCTCAAAATGACAAAGGGTAGCCCAGTCTGAAGCTATTTAAAATCTCTTTTAACTCAACGAAAACACCTACATCATATAGTACAGTCATAAAATTTAGTGTCAGCCCAATAAGATTTTCAAAACTTCAAGATGGCTGCCAAGATGGAGGCTAAAATTGTCAAAATAGCCATAATTAAAAATAATGCTATAAAGTATCATGCATGTTTAGTGATCCCCTACATAAATCTTGCCAATCAAGCCCCTGGGGTTCAAACTGGTCACACCCCAGGCATCAAATGTTTATATAGAACTATATAGTTGAAGAACCTTCAAAAAGCTTCTTCAATGAAACCATAAGGCCCAGAGCTAACAGTATGTAGGAATGTTAAGTGGTTTCTTACATAAATCCTGCCAGCCATGCCCCTGTGGTCCAAATTGGCCATGCCCCAGTGGTCATTAGCAGGCTGTCCAGCACTTTTTGAAAGAAAATTAGGGCTAATTTTAGAGACAAAAATAAGAATTTTTAGGGCTAATTTAGGGCTAAAATTAGGAATTTTGTAACTAAAATAGGGCATGTGATGACATTCAAATTGTCTTACCTTTGCATACACTCAGCAAAGATCAGATACAATTATCTGTTTCCTCAGAGGTCATAAAGCTCATATTTCCCATTTTATGTATGTATTCGTATAGTCTAGATCTATATCATGTTGCATTAGAAATCAAGTAGATTGTGGTCTGCCATAAAATTATGATATGAGCTTTTAGGTTCAAAGATGCATTTCAGAGAATAAAATAAAAATTTGTCTTTCAAATTGGCAACCTTTTATGATTTCAAGCACCTCAAACATGTTAAAATGTCTTTATTTGTTAAAGGGCATATCACAGCCAAACTTTTGGTACCAGAAAATGAGTATTTTTGTAAATTTTATGGCTAAAATATGATAGAATTCCTTGTGATTTAAAGGAAGGACCTCCTGTCACTTGCGATTAGTCTGTTTTGAGGAAAACACATTGTTAAAAAAGGTACCTTGTGACAAACGGTGAACAAGAGGACCATGATGGTCCTATATCGCTCACCTGACCAAACAGATTTGCATATTTACTGTTGAAGTTTCAGCCAAGTTCACTGCTCTAGGATTTTTGTATAAACTTTATAGCACTAACCACCCCCACCCCCCTCCACCACTATCCCGGCCATGTTTTTTTTTTACAAATCTTGACAACTTGAACTGAATCTTAAAAGAGGGTCACCAAAGGAACATTTCTGCCAAGTTATATTGAAATTGGTCCAGTGGTTTAAAAAGTTTTATATAGCTATAAAGCCCTTCGCCCTGATGGCCATGTTTTTTGACAAATCATAACAGCTTGAACAAACTTGGTAGAGGGTCACCAAAGGAACATTCCTGCCAAGTTATATTGAAATCTGTTCAAGGGTTTCTGACAAGAAGATTTTTAAAGTTTTCTATTTAGATATATAGGGAAAACAAGAAGATTTTTTTTCAAGTTTTCTATATAGATATATAGGGAAAATAAGCCCCACCTCCTTGCAGCCATATTTTTTGACGAATCATAATGGCTTGAACAACCTTGGAAGAGGGTGACCAAAGACACATTACTTCCAAGTTATATTGAAATCGGTCCATTGGTTTCTGCCAAGAAGATTTTTAAAGTGTTCTATATAGATACATATATAAGGAAAATAAACCCTGCCGCCTGGCGGCCATGTTTTTTGACAAATCCAAACGGCTTGAACAATCTTGGTAGAGGATCACCAAAAGAACATTTCTGCAAAATTATATGGAAATCGGTCCAGTGGTTTGGGACAAGATGATTTTTACATTTTTCTATATATAGGGAAAATAAGCCCTGCCCCCTGGCGGCCATGTTTTTTGACAAATCCAAATGACTCGAACAATCTTGGTAGAGGATCACTAAAGGAACATTTCTACAAAATTATATGGAATCGGATCAGTAGTTCTGACAAGAAGATTTTTAAAATTTTCTATATAGATATATAGGGAAAATAAGCCCCACCCCCTGGCAGCCATATTTTTTGACGAATCCAAATGGCTTGAACAATCTTGGTAGAGGATCACCAAAGAAACATTTTTGCAAAATTATATTGAAGTCGGTCCAGTGGTTTCGGACAAGAAGATTTTTAAAGTTTTCTATATAGATATACAGGGAAAATAAGCCCTGCCCTCTGGTGGCCATGTTTTTTGACAAATCCAAATGGCTTGAACAATCTTAGTAGTGGATCACCAAAGGAACATTTCTGCAAAATTATATGGAAATCGGTCCTGTGGTTTCGGACAAGAAGATTTTTACATTTTTCAATATAGATATATAGGGAAAATAAGCCCCTCCCCCTGGCGGTCATGTTTTTTGACTAATCGAAATGGCTCGAACAATCTTGGTAGAGGATCACCAAAGAAACATTTCTGCAAAATTATATGGAAATCAGTCCAGTGGTTTCTGACAAGAAGATTTTTAAAGTTTTCTATATAGATAT
Organism: Anodontia alba; assembly: GCA_964016985.1. Classification (NCBI taxonomy): domain Eukaryota; kingdom Metazoa; phylum Mollusca; class Bivalvia; order Lucinida; family Lucinidae; genus Anodontia; species Anodontia alba. The sequence goes on from OZ024829.1 coordinate 78,536,593, forward strand.
ATAGGGAAATTAAGCCCCGCCCCCTGGCGGCCATGTTTTTTGACGAATCCAAAAGGCTTGAACAATCTTGGTAGAGGATCACTAAAGGAACATTTTTGCAAAATTATATTGAAATTGGTCCAGTGGTTTCGGACAAGAAGATTTTTAAAATTTTCTATATAGATATATAGGGAAAATAAGCCCCGCCCCCTGGCGGCCATGTTTTTTGACAAATCCTAATGGCCTGAACAGTCTTGGTAGAGGATCACCAAAGGAACATTTCTGCAAAATTATATGGAAATCAGTCCTGCGGTTTCTGACAAGAAGATTTTTAAAGTTTTCTATATAGATATATAGGGAAAATAAGCCCCGCCCCCTAGCGGCCATGTTTTTTGACGAATCCAAATGGCTTGAACAATCTTGGTAGAGGATCACCAAAGAAACATTTCTGCAAAATTACATTGAAATCGGTCCAGTGGTTTCTGACAAGAATATTTTTAGTTTTCTATATAGATACATAGGGAAAATAAGCCCCGCCCCCTGGCGGCCATGTTTTTTTGACAAATCCAAATGGCTTGAACAATCTTGGTAGAGGATCACCAAAGGAACATTTCTGCAAAATTACATTGAAATCGGTCCAGTGGTTTCTGACAAGAGGATTTTTTAAGTTTTTAGTTAAAAAATCTATATTTATATCCTGTGACCTAGATATGCAATGGACTGGAACCATTTGAACAACTTTGAAAGAGGACCAACCAATGATCATTCCTGTGAAGTTTGGTCAAAATCCAATCAGTGATTTAGGAGGAGATGTTGTTTAAAGATTGTGGACGGACGGATGGACATACGGACGACGACGACGACGACGGACGGTGAGTGATCACAAAAGCTCACCTTGAGCTTTCAGCTCAGGTGAGCTAAAAACACAAATGCTTCAAACACTTAACTCTTAACTAAGAAAAATTTAAACTTGTAAATGATGGTAAAGGGGCTTGTTTATGGGCTAGGCAATATCCCTTATTAATTATCCCTCATTTTCTAAAACTAAAAAGACTACAATGACTAAGTAACAGAACTTCAATCCTCTCCAAATACTGGCATGTATGGTGAGAACATCTTCTTACAACTGTATTATCTAAATAATTTATCCTCTATTTAAAACAAAAATGCCTCCTAAGACAGCTGGAAAATGCCTTAACAAAACCTCCTGTTGACTACTGCTTTTCAGCCTGCACTGACCAAATACTGAGCTGCATAATGACACAACCTGCTAAATAGCGTGCTCACAGGGAAGATTCAGAACAGTATCTACATTTGCCCAGTAACTTTTTAATCAGTGTTCAATGTGAGCTAGCATGTGAATGATCTTTGGGTTCTTAACTACAATCCAAAAAACTGATTAGACTAAGCAAGCATTACAGTAATGTTGATCTGAGTCCTAGCTGGAAACATGTCACCTTGTCATTGCTTGTCTTACTGTTGACCAATTTTATTATTCCACTGAATTTAAGTTTCGTAATATCTTTAATATAGCCGGCCTCGGTGGCTCAGTTGGATGCGCCGTCCGACTGGAGACCAGAAGGTCGCGGGTTCAACCCCCGCTGAGGTCGGCAACATTCTTTCGTGGAGGTTGATCATGAAGTGGCAACACCCTGGGGCTCATTATCTCCCACAGACTTACAATGGGAAAAACTTAAAAAATCTTCTCTGAAACCATAAGGCCCAGAGCTTAGATATTAAGTATGTAGCAACATTAAGAGGTCACCTACATAAATCCTGCCAACCATGTCCCTATTGTCCAAATTGGCCATGCCCTGGGGCTCATTAGCTTCCATAGACTTATAATGGAAAAAAAACTTAAAAAATCTTCTTTTCTGCATATGTGAAAATCACATTTAGGTGTCTGAGACACACTTTGTGTATAGTAAGCCAAATTCAAACTGTATTAGTTTTGTTGTCATGTTCTCTTCGTGTTTTTTTTTTTTTTTTTTTTTTGTGCTTTGTTTTCATGTATTTAATGTTGTTTGAAAATGTAAACCTGGCAACCCATGACCCCATCCCCTATTCTGCCCAGTATAGAATAACTGACCCAGCAATACATTTATTCAATGTCTGAACTGAAAGTATTGTCTAAGTATTAAAGCAGGAAAAATACTGAAGCTAAAAATGTGGAAAAAAAATCAAAAAACATTATTTTAAGATTACAAGAGCCCTCAGACCAGAAGCAAAATGCCTGTAAAGTTTCATAGGCATTTGCTTAAAGCTGTGGGAGGAGTTGTGCTCACAGGGTACCTACTACTCTATGCACTTTCATAGTATTAAAGCATGAATAAAATCTATGTTAAAAGTTAAAAATGTGAAAAAAGTAAAAAAAAAAAAAAAAAAGTAACTTCAAGATTCTGTAAAAGGCATACGTACGCATATCTTCAGACTATGGTTAAAACATCTGTATAGTTTCAGTGGGAATGGTTGCACTCACAAGGTACCTTCTACGCAATGTATACACTTTCATAGTATTGAAGCATGAAAAAAAGTCTAAGTTAAAAATGTGAAAAATTTGAAAAAAATTATATCAAGATTCTGTTAAAAGCACATGCATATCTTCAGACCATGATTAAGATAAATATGAAGTTTCAGAAGGCTCTGCATTAAACTGTAGTTGTGCTCACAAGGTCCCCAAACAAACTCGGTGAGGTCCCAAAACAAACTCGGAACCATGCAAAAAAAAAGTCTAAGTTAAAAATGTAAAAAAAGTAAAAAAAAATAATTTAAGGATTCTGTAAAAAGCACATGCACATCTTCAGAGACACCTGTAAAATTTCAGAAGGATTGGTTAAAAACTGTATGAGGAGTTGCGCTCACAATGTACCTACTATAAACTCGGAACCACGCACCACGATGCAAAAAAGTCTAAGTTAAAAATGTGAAAAAAGTAAAAAAAAAAATATTTTAAGGATTCTGTAAAAAGCACATGCACATCTTCAGACCACGATAAAGACACCTGTAAAATTTCCAAAAGATTGGTTAAAACCTGTAGGAGGAGTTGCGCTCACAAGGTATCTACTTATTATAAACTCGGAACCACGCACCACGAACCACAGAAAGCCGAATACTATGTCCCCTCGCTTTTCTTCGAAAAGGCCGGGGACAAAAAAAATACTGGGAGCTGCCTACTAAGCTACCCATAGGCAGCTCAATACTGCCTATAGGCAGCCTACAGGAAATTTGCCATGCAAATTTTGAGTGGCCTACCCCTTATATGGAGTAGGCAGCTAATAGACAATGACTAAAAAGAGAGTTGCCTATAGGCAGCCCATGGGCAGCCCACGGGCACAGTAGGCAGCAAACATATTTGGAGCTGCCTACTGTGCTATTCTGCTTTCCCCCTCTGTCATTGGCTACTGAGCTGCCTACCCTACCTATTCAAAGGGAAATGAGCTGCCCATTCTGCCTACTGAGCTGCCTACTCAGTTGGAATTGAGCTGCCTATTCTGCCTACTGAATGTTCACTTGCTACTGAGCTGCCTACTCTGCCTATTCAGTGAGCAGCCTATTCTGCATACTTCATGTTCACTGGCTACTGAGCTGCCTACTCAGTTGAAACTAAGCTGCCTATTCTGCCTACTGCATGTTCACTGGCTACTGAGCTGCCTACTCTGCCTATTCAGTTGAAACTGAGCAGCCTAGTCTGCCTACTACATGTTCACTGGCTACTGAGCTGCCTACTCTGCCTATTCAGTTGAATCTGAGCAGCCTATTCTGCCTATACTGCTTGCTCATTAGCTACTGAGCTGCCTACTCTGCCTATTCAGTTGGAACTGAGCTGCCTATTCTGCCTACTACTTGTTCACTGGCTACTGAGCTGCCTACACTGCCTACTCAGTTGGAACTGAGCTGCCTATTCTGCCTACTGCTTGTTCACTGGCTACTGAGCTGCCTACTCTGCCTACTCAGTTGGAACTGAGCTGCCTATTCTGCCTACTGCTTGTTCCCTGGAACTGCTTAGTCTGTCTACTGGTTGTTGATTGGCTATGGGGCTGCCTTCTCTGCCTATTCAGTAAGAACTGAGCTGCCTATTCTGCCTATTGCTTGTTTATTGGCTACTGAGTTGCCTACTCTGCCTATTCAGTGAGAACTGCTTGTGAGCTGCCCATTCTGTCTACTACATGTTCACTGGCTGGCATCGAACTCAGTACCTCTAACAGTAGATTTGTTTGTGTTGAGGTTTTATGGCCCACTCAAAGCATTAGGATCATGTAGAGCATGGTCAGTTTACCTTACACACTTTTACTGGACAGGCTTAGTCCTCTAAGCGGTTAACCAGTGTTGTGCACATTCTTTCACGAGAAACTGACAACTGCCCTTCTTGAATCAGCGGAAGGGAGAGAATGACCGTAGAAAATATTCATGATCAATAGCCATAAAAGAATGTTGGCGACCTCAGCGGGGGTTGAACCAGCAACCTCCTGGTCTCCAGTCAGACACGCATCCAACTGAGCCATCAAGGCTGGCTCTAGCAGTAGAGGCAAGTGCACTAACCACTGAGCTAATCACAATCTACATGGGCTACATTTAAAGAAAAGAATTTGTTCACAGAGGGAGCAAATTCTTTCCTAGAAGAGTTACTCCTGTTTGGAAAGGGACTGAAAGCCAGGGAAGCAAAGTCGTGTTTCCAACAGAATGCACTTGACCATGGACAATTAAATTCAAATTTGCTCATTTGAGCAAACAATGCTGGGTTTATACCTCTATGATACATTATGGTTATGTATTGATAGCATTGGTATCAGTATCAACCCTCTGTATTATTGGACCTTCAGCTTAGCTAATTGATCTCAGGCTTATAAGTGGGTCTCAGGTCGATAATTCAAGCAATAATCATACCCCATCATGTGAAAATCTCAATATACATGTATAAGGCAAGCAGATCTATGTCTCTTAATGTCAGTATTACGCCAGAATTACATATTGACTTAAATTAAGTGAATTAAACATTTTTTTCTACCTATAACAAGCATATTAGTTGGTCCACTAATAAACAAACAAGTACGTAGTCTTACTTACATTCACTGAAATAAATTTCTGTTTTATCTAAAACATCCTAAATACACTTTTTTAAAGCTTTATCACAACAAAGACTTTGCAATCAAAATGGCTGCTATATTTCCTGCCAATTTCACCTGACAAAGGATTTAGGTAAAAATAGAGCTGTCTGCTGTGCCTATTGCATAAAGTAACGCAGCTGGAGCTGCCTACTCTGCATACTGCAGAAAATAAAATTGAGTTGCCTACTCTGCCTACAAAAAAAATAAATTAAGTTTGAGCTGCCTACTGAGCCTACTGAAAGTAGTAAACATAGAGCTGCCTACTCTGCCTCCTACAGAAATTAAATAAGCTTGAGTTGCCTATACTCTGCCTGTAGTAAAAATAAATTAAGTTGGAGTTGCCTACTTAAAAACTTAAAAAATCTTCTTCTCTGAAACCATGAGGACCACGGCTTATATATTTAGTATGCAGCAATGTTTAGTGGTCCACCACATAAATCCTGCCGATCAAGACCATGGGGTCCAAATCGGTCACAGGGGGTCATTTGTTTACATAGCACTCTATAGCTAAAGAACCTTCAAAAACCTTCTTCCCTGAAAAGATGAGGCCCAGAAGTAAGATATTTAGTATGTAGCTGTGTTTAGTGGTTTCCTACACAAATCCTGTCAACCATGCCCCTAGAGTCCAAATTGGCCATGTCCCCGGGCTCATTAGCTCACATAGACTTATGAAGGGAAAAACTTCAAAAATCTTCTTCTCAGAAACCATGAGGCCCATGGCTTACATATTTACTATGTAGCAATGTTTAGTGGTCTCCTACATAATTCTTGCCAATCAAGCCCCTGGGGTCCAAACTAATCACACCCCAGCTAATGAACCTTCAAAAATCTTCTTCTCTGTAACCATGAGGCCCAGAGCTAACATATTTAGTATGTAGTAATGTTTATTGGTCCCCTACATAAATTCTGCTAATCAAGCCACTAGAGTCCAAACTGACCACACCCCAGGGTGTCTTTGTTTTTTTTTTTTTAGCTACATAGCTAAATTAAAGGCCTTTCACAAATGCTCTTCTCTGAAACCATGAGGCCCATAGGTAACATACTTAGTACGTAGCGATGTTTAGTGGTCTCCTACATAAATCCTGTCAGTCATGTCCCGGGGTCCAAATTGGCCATGCCCAGGGTAGGGGGTGGGGGAGGGGGGCCCTGGGTCCAAATTGGCCATGCCCAGGGTGGGGGGTGGGGGAGGGGGGAGGGAGCCATATATAATGTTTTCCCTTATGATAAGACGCATTCAGTTACAAAGACTTTATGCTCACTGGAGATATGCCCCACCCCCTCCACTTCATAAAAGACTTTATATTTCAGAAACCGTTCAGATCCCCAGCCCTAAACCATATATATTTTTATTCTTTATGGTCAGGCGCATCCAGTTGAAAAAGGGAGATATTAGTAAGTTGAATTACCTTGGTGGGTAGCATAAATTAACAGGTGCAATTCCATTAACACGTTTAGTAGTCATGTATGTGAGTTTTCTCAGGTGAGAGGTTTAGGCTAATTGAGCCTATTGTTAATTTGAGTAACCAGTATGTTAAAGTTAAAGTCGTTTAATCTGCTGCGGAGACACCACACATTCAATATACTTTGCGTAGTCCCGATAGTTGGGGTACAGAAATCATACTGGCCAAGGTTTCACTGATTGTGCAAGGATTGAACGTCCTGCCTTTGTTTCAAACCTGGGGTTCGGCATGGGGAGACGAAAACTATAGAACATTTATAGTGTATTAAGCAGTGTGCCATGCAACAGATAAGACTGAAATAAAACTTACTGCAAGCAATTAGCAATTGCAGCTTTTGATGTATATGTTTTCTTCTTCTTCTTCTGCTTCTTCTTTACCTATTTTTTTCTGCTTCTTCTTCACCTTCTTTTTTGGTGATACAAAGGGCATTTCTCGAGTATTGTTTTGTTTTAAACATTACATTTGCGTAAGTTACAAAAGCGTTGTCGAGCAAAGCTGGACTTTGATTGACATCAGCTACCCCCATCCGTATTTGCTGGGTACCACTTTAATTCCTAAACAACATGTTACATTCCGCAAAAATACATGCAAATGTCTTATACAACACTACAGTATATTTGTTTCATCATTTCATCTCAAAGTTTTAGCTTTTAACTTGAACTTACACATAAACAGAAAAAAATAAACGTGCTAAACTATTTTTAATATACCCCACCCACTTTTTGTTGTGTTCTGTCCCCTTTCAGAACCCATTTAAGGATATTTTTACAATTTTATTTTTTTCTGGTTTTCAACTTCATTTGATATAAGAAAAATGGAAAAAAAAATAAATTAAAACACCATAGTAAATGCCATTTTGTGTTCAGTGTCAGATATTATCGAGTTTATGCACTTTTTCCCATATATGCACCAAAAAGCCCCTAAAATAAATAAAAAATTTTAGGTGGCACCACCCTAAGTTCATCAAAATGAAGAAAAGAACCTTTTCAGCATCAGTGCCTTTCATTAACAAGAATGTCTACCTAAAGTGATTTCTGGTCCTGGTTTTTGATCACCAATTGCCTCTTTGGGGGGGGGGGGGGGGGGGGTGGGGGAGACATAATCATGAAAAACAAGCAATCAACCTTGTTTTTCTGAATCCCTTTTAACTGCATAATTGTGGCTCTCACAGCTCCTGAGTAACACATATATGATTGATCTAGTACTAATGTTATTTATTCCAGGCTTTGTATTTTAATCTACATGTATCTGCCACCTAAATAACAAGATTTATTCCTATTTTGGAAATAGTTAATCCTTTTAAACAATGCCCATCCAAGTCTTATCAAGGACTCCTTAACTTCACTGCAGTGAGTCCTTGGAGCCCTTATTTTCAAACTCTGACAGAAAATCCTGATTATTTATTATCAGTTGGTAAAAGGTAGACAACCAAAATGTCTTGTGATTTTCTTCAACCTGTCATAACTAATAAACAATTGAAACATAAGAATCTTTATTGTTTTATCACTTATCTGGTATGCGAAAAAGTGTTTTATCTCTCAAATCAGGAGCCCTTAGAACCTCTATTGTTTTTTTCTGTCTTATCTGGAGCCTAAAAACTTGTTTTAGCTGTCTTATTTGGAGCCATCAGAACCTGTGTAGCTTTATTCCTCTTTTCTGGAGTCCTAAGAAACTCTATTGTTTTATCTCTTATCTGGAGCTAAAAGCGCCTTTACTGCTTGTTCTCTATTGGAGCCCCATGAACCTCTTATCTCTTATTTGGAGCCCAAAAGAAAATTGTTTATCTCTCTTATCTGGAGCCCAAGAAATGCTAAAATCTGTTTTATTTCTCTCTGGAACACTTAGAACCTCTGTGTGAACTTACATTGGTTAAGTTTTCTTATGAGGAGCTTTAAGAAGCTATTTTGTTTAATCTCTTTTCTTGAACCCTAAGAATCTTTACTGTCTTATCACTCTTATCTGGAGCTTTAAGAATCTTTGTTGTTTTAACCCTTTAATTTGGAGCCCCAAGTACTACCATTTGGTATTTCTCTTCTTGGAGCCCTCACAACCTTTCTTGTTAATTCCCTCTTATCTGGAGCCCAAATAACTTCTACTGGCTTTAGCTCTTATCTGGGGTCAAAAGAAATTTTTTTTTATCTCTTATAAACTGGAGCTCAAACATATTTTTGCCACTTCTGGAACCCTAAGAAAATTATTCTCTTAACTGGAGCCAGCACTTAAAACCTTTGTTTTTTCATCTCTCTTATCTGAAGCCCTAAGAACCTTTATTGTTTAATGTCTCTTATCTATCTCTTATTCTATCTTATCAGGACCCCTAAGAACCTTTACTGTCTTATCTCTTTTACCAGGAACCCACCCCCCTAGAAACTTTATTGTTAAATACCCTATTGTGGAAAACCTCTATTTTTGTAGCTGTCTTATCTGGAGCTCTAAAGACCTGTATTTTATCTCTTATCAGGAGCCCTTTGATCTTTATTTTCATCTTAGCTTGAGCCCTAAAGAAACTATTGTTTAATGTCTCTTATCTGGGGCCTTACAAACCTTTACTGTTTACTCTCTTATCTGGAGCCCAGAGAAGCCCTAATGTATGGCTCTTATCTGGAACATTGATTGTGATGGGGTTTAGCCAAACATCAACCCTTGTGGGTCATTTTGTACTGTCTCCCAGAGCAAGGGAGAAAAGGGATAGAAGAGATAGCAGAGGCAGTGAAAGAGAGGGACAGGGAAGGAACAGGAATGAAACTGAAGAAACAGAAGAAACCAGAAATGTGTCATTACGAAAACACCCCTATTCAAATATATAGAAAATTTCACCTCAAAAAAAACTGAAAATTTTCAGATAAAAAACTCTGATATTTTTCACAGTTTTGCTCAAAAACATAGATTGTGGGTACTCGTTAGAACCGCGTCAGCGAGGCAGTTCTAACGAGTACACACAATCTATGTTTTTTGAGCAGAAATAAGAAAAATAATGTATACCCCTGTAAACCCCAGTTTTACTTAATAAAAGTGGGGTTTTAGGGGGTCAAAATTATATAGGCAGGTTTTCGTGACGCAATATGACACAGATGCCCAAGGGCCATCATAACCCACACACAGGCATTTTGCAAAAAATGAAGTTGAAAACATTTAGCCATAACTCTCATACTAATTGATGGTTTTTACCCTAAATTGAATTCGACCTATATTTTATGATTATATACCTGTGTATAAAATATGAATCCACACTAATCTTTTAAAAAAAATATCGAACGAGAAACATTTTTCAAAAATGAAAAAGGGCCATAACTCCGATAATAAGGGGCGGATTTTACCCTAAATGGAACATGACCTCTATTTTAAAATTATATACCTGTGTATTAAATATGAATCCAGTACACTAATGTTTTCAAAAGATATCAAACGGAAACTATTTTTCAACATTGAAAAAGGGTCATTACTCCCAAAACAATTGATGGATTTTGCCCTAAATTTAGGGATCAGTGTATTCCTTGGTATTTACAAGAAAACTGATGCAAAGCATCAGTACGCTGGGAAACTAATCTGTCATGCATTACTTAGCTCCCTATAGATCATAGTATAGTGAAAAAATATTATAATTTATGAAAGGTTGTAATTATATAAATTATCACAATACTCAACGATAAAAACATTATAGACATTATCAGAGCTATGTAAAAAAAAAAATCAACTATGATCGTCTGTTTTCTAGCCCGCATACTTAATTACATGTCGCCATCCATAGCCTAGGCTGAACATACTATATCCAAAATCATCTATGTAGCAGTGTTTCTTTCTTTTCTCCACTCATAACGTTTGCTTTCAGCCCAAATCTTTCCATGCTTGAATATCAAATTAAACTGTATTATTAAACCAGCTTATAATCTGTTTGATTTGAGAATGCATATTTCCAATCGTAAACAAAGAAAAATAGCTTTTGTTTCTTCTTCGTAGTAAGACGGAAAAAGACAAAATGAAAAATTCAAACGTGTACAAATATTGACAGCAACAAGGTCATTTCAGGTCGAATGGTCAAATTGGGGCTCCTATGGAAAAATTGCTTATTTCTCTTTTAAATGAGCAAATCCTGTATTATTACATTCATTCTACACAGTAGAATGATAAGTAGATGATAAGAGCGGCCGGTGACATGGGCGCCTCCATGATCCTTGACCTCGCAGTTGCAATCATTCGTGATGGCAAGATACCCTCTGGCTGGGAGCAGAGTTTCATTATCTGCCTCTACAAGGGAAAAGGGGACGCACTGGAAAGGGGCAACTACCGCGGTCTCAAGCTGACAGAGCAGGTTATGAAAATCCTGGAGAGGATTGTGGACGGCCTCATCAGACAGTTGGTGTCAATCGACGATTCCCAGTTTGGCTTCGTCCCAGGCAGAGGCACTATAGACGCAATCTTTGTTTTCAGGCAGCTGCAAGAGAAGTATCTAGCTGCCAATAAGAGACTCTACATGGCTTTTGTAGACCTGGAGAAGGCGTTTGATCGAGTGCCTAGGAAGGTCATCTGGTGGGTGCTGAGAAAACTTGGTGTGGAGGAGTGGATTGTGCGACTGGTGCAGGGGATGTATGCAAATGCACGGAGCCGTGTCCATGTTGGTGAGGGGTACAGTGAAGAGTTTGAAGTGAAGGTTGGTGTTCACCAAGGATCAGTACTCAGCCCACTGCTCTTCATCATTGTGCTTGAAGCCTTATCACGAGAGTTCCGCTCTGGGGTCCCCTGGGAGGACCGCTATGCCGATGACCTTGTTATCATCGCTGAATCACTTGAAGAATGTGTCAGGAGGCTGGTGACTTGGAAAGAAGCAATGGAGAAGAAAGGACCGAGAGTAAATGCAGGAAAGACAAAGATCATGATCTGCGGTACGGGACTGGATCTCCTGCAGCCTTCAGGCGAGTTTCCATGCGCTGTCTGTCGCACTGGAGTGGGCAGCAACAGCATCTTCTGCAATGGCTGCAAGCACTGGGTGCACAAAAAATGCAGTGGGCTCAAGCGCTTGAAAAAGGACCCCGACTATAGATGTACACAGTGCCAGGGAACTGCACGCCCCTTGGATGGCAGACCACAGAAGGAAGTCCAGGTCGGACATGACAAGCTTGAGGTGGTAGCTTCCTTTTGCTACCTAGGAGACATGCTCTCAGCAGCAGATGGCTGTGAACTGTCAACCACAACACGTGTGAAAACCGCCTGGAAGAAGTTCAAGGATCTGCTACCAGTCCTCTTTTCACGCCACCTCTCTTTCAAAACACGTGGCCATGTGTACAGCTCTTGTGTGGGGAGCGCAATGCTCCATGCCAGCGAGACTTGGCCATTGACAAAGGTGAACCTCCAGCGTCTGCAGCGAAATGACAGGGCAATGATCAGACAGATCTGCAATGTCAGGCCGCAAGACATTGTCACCACCAGGTCCAATGATCTACTTGTGCGGCTTGGCATTGAGGATCTGGACCTCATTCTGAAGGAGAGAAGACTTCGATGGTATGGACATGTGGAACGCTCCAGTGGTGCAATCAAGACAGTCTTTGACATACAGGTTGATGGAAAGTGTGGGCCTGGGAGGCCCAAAATGACATGGAAGCAGCTGACAGAGAGGGATTGCAGAGAGTGGAAGCTCTCGGCTATCAACCCTCATGATAGACGTACCTGGAGATCTGGTGTGAGATCTGCCATGCGTGCAGCAAGCCAGCTATCTGGAAGGGGGCCCACTGATGTGGATGTTGCCCCTGTACCTGCATGTTAATCAATAATCCGATTATGATGATATGACAGTACTCCCATTTTTAATGACAGATTTCTATCTGTCATTCCTTGCTGGCAGAAGCGTTCTCAAGTTGCTTCCGGCTCTCAAGTTGCTTCCGGCTTTCACTACCACTGAAATATGTGTCCGCTCAAAATGTAGTCCGATGCTATTAATATCTTTATAGCGCCGTGCAATTTTTAAAGCAGGCGACATTCAGAATTCTCCCTTATTTGCAGAGAAAACCAGACTAAGCATTTCATATGAATTGTTTGCCAACGGATGAATCGCATGAAATTCTCTGATATAATAAGACAAAAAATAAAATTGACATCTGCTACAGTCGTTGTATGCAGTCTAAGGGTTAACATATCAAAATACTTGTGTATCAATACGCCTGCGCTGGACTAAAGACGTGGCGCGAGAAACTAGAGCGTAAGCCACTGTTACCAGCAATATAAACACTGTCTAATCAGCTATTACTCTCCAAATTATATATAGATTCTGAAGATTTTTTATGCATGATAATAAAAAGAAAAAAAGGCTGTGCTCATAATCATGCTGTAAAGTGTTTTCTTCGATATTATCTGAGTGCGTTAGATAGGTTGTAAGGTTGATCTGCGCAATTTGTTGTTAGCTATTAATAGAACAGGCGCTGCCTCATGACCCGCGTGTCAAAAAATAGCAGATATTTTACCGTAAAACATAATTTGACATTTCATGCAAATTGTCTCAAATGAGGAATCAGTTAGCATGAAATGTCAAATACTGTCTCCTTGGGAAAATAACTATTTCAAAATATGGTATGATAAAACTTTTACACAGAGCACTTGTACATTTGTCTGACGTGTGTAAAAAATTCAATACTGTCGGATTAAAGGGACAGGGCTTTAGTCAAACATTACAAGATGTAATCTCGCTGTTGTTGATTTGCTTAACATTAAAATATTTTATCTGCGGCATTTTAATAAAAAGGATGCTTGGGTTTAAAGTGTAACTATTTATCAGAAAAAAAGGAAAGTGTTGAAAATCTCTATTGCTACTTTGGTTATTTCCTCTTATTGAACGCTCGATTGTGAAAGTGAAAGTAGACAACAAGTTGGCTTCTTTAAAAAGAACCCAACGAAAGGTTCGCATCTTGTTTTAAATTTGCAGGTTTGCACAGCAAATTTAATGCCGTCATTTGCAACCATTTTTTAAGTACAGGTATTAAGTTATTGAAGAGAATTTATCACAATTTTAGCTCTTTATTGCATGTGATAACTGGCTTTTTGCAACATTTTGAGACAAAATATTTCTTTTGAAACTTCAAAACATCAAGTGGAACTTCATGGCACTATATATATATACCTCTGCAAGCATTTGATATCTGAATTTGTAGTACTACATTTTTAAACAAATGTGAAACCTTTTTATTGGACGGGTTTTCAAAAATCTGTCCTTTAAAATAGCGAACCCCGGCAGGTTTACCTTTTGGTTAACCTTTCTGATAAACCCGTCCATAATGCCGTTAGACGTTCTTCTTGTAAATGTTTTATACAAATTAAGACTTTTTATGATGAATTTCTGATAGAATCTGTCATTTCAGTGCCTTTGGCGCTTTGATTTAAATGACAGATTCATCTGTCATTCCTTGCTGGCATACGCGTTTTCAAGTTGCATCCGGCTTTCACTACCACTGAAATATTTGTCCGCTCAAAATGTAGTCCGATTTATATTAATATAAAGCTATAAATATCTTTATAGCGCAGTGCAATTTTTAAAGCAGGCGACATTCAGCCCATTTGTTTGAGGTGTGTAAAAAAATCAATACTGTCGGATTAAAGGGACAGGGCTTTAAGTCAAACATTACAATGTTGTTGCTTTGCTCTACATTAAATATTTTCGCTGTGGCATTTTAATACATAGGATGCTTGGATTTAAAGTGTAACTATTTGTCAGAAAAAACGGAAAGTGTTGAAAATCTATATTGCTATCTGCAGCGCAATGTTAACTACTCAAGATATTAGGTTATTTCCATTTATTGAATGTTCGATTGTGAAAGTGAAAGTAGACAACAAGTTGGCTTCTTTAAAAAGAACCCAAATGAATCTAGGTCCGCATCTTGTTTTAAATTTGCAGATTTGCACAGCAAATTTAATGACTTCATTTGCAACCAATTTTTAAGTACAGGTATTAAGTTATTGAAGAAAATTTACCACAATTTCAGCTCTATATTGCATGTGAGAACTGGCTTTTTGCAACATTTTGAGATAAATTTTTTCTTTTGAAACTTCAAAACATCAAATGGAACTTCATAGCACTATATAGCACTATATAACAAAATTGGACGGGTTTTCAAAAATCTGTGCTTTAATAAAGCGAAGTCCGGGCAGACGTCGTCTGGCAGATTTATCTTTTGGTTAATTTTTCTGATAAACCCATCCATAATGCCGTTAGGTGTTCTTCCTGTATAGGTTTTATACAAATTAAGATTTTTTTTTTTTTGATGAATTTCTGATAGAATCTGTCATTTCAGTGCCTTTGGCGTTTTGATTTATTTCACTATGTTACCAATAGCACAGTTCTCTGCTGCAAAATAAAAAAAAAATGTGGGGGTGAATAGTTATATATAGCCCCACTAAGAACCCCATAAAACTGGAAGAAAACCGAGGTTTTTCAAATGCATACACATTTTACAAAAACAACCTTAAACAGATACGCCGGGCTGGAGCCCGGAGTAAATGACTTGGTCCAACTGGAATTGGTCCAAGGAATACACCCCATTTGGTCCAACAGATAATCACTTGGACCAGTCCAAGGTCCAATGGTCGAAGTGTTTGGTCCAAGGAATACTCTGGCCCCTAAATTGAACTCAACCTGTATTTTATATCTATATACCGGTGTATAAAATATGAAACCAATACACTAATCTTTTCAAAAGATATCAAACGGTACCATTTTTCAAAGTTGAAAAAGGACCATAACTCCCATAATTGATGGATTTTACCCTAAACTGAACTTGACCTACATTTTATGATTATATACCTTTGTATAAAATTTGAATCCAATACACTTATCTTTTCAGAAAATATTGAAACAGGACAGATGGGACAGGACAGACAGACCTGACATATATACGTACAGACAGCAGTGATACTATATGCCACCAAAAATATTGAAACAGGACAGACGGGACAGGACAGACAGACCTGACATATATACATACAGACAGCGGTGATACTATATGCCCCCCTCCCTCCACCTCCCCCCACCCAATCGAATATGGTGGGGCATAATAAAACATTCCCCCAACCCAATGTACCCTTACCTGCTGCAAGGATAGCAGGCCTTGCCTAACTGTAAGCCAGTATTAGTTGGATGCTTAGGTAACATAAGATACATGACACCTTCCCCACACCCGACTAAATGGCCTAAGTTATCTGGAGCACAAAGGAAATTGTTTTATCTCTCTTAATTTGAGCCCTAAGATTCTTTATTGTGTTATGGCTTACCACTCCTACCTTCCATAATCTGCCTTAGCAGATCACCAATACCTTGTGGATATATATTCCTTACAACTGCTTCAGGGAGTTGATTCTTTGGCTCAGAGGTTAGAGCATTGGATTTTTATATGGGCAGTCTAGGTTCGAATCCCACGAAGGCGGGGAAATTTATTTAGCTATGCTTCATTCCTTTGTTACGACTTTCATGTCCTAAGATGGGGGCTTGTCCGTGATTGGACTTTACTTTGCTGAAAATGGCTTTGTGTCATCATAAATGATGACTTTCTTGAAGAGGGGGGTGATTGGGGGCTGTGGGGTGGTAGGGGTATTACAGCCTATCACTACTACCTTTGAAATAATCTGCCTTGGCAGATTATGCACAGCTTGTAGATATATATTCAATCTCTGACAACTGCGTCAGGGAGTTGACTCTTTGGCTCAGTAGTTAGAACATTGGATTTTAATTCGGGGAGAGTGGGTTCAAATCCCTCGGTAGGCGGGAAGTTTATTCAGCTATGCTTCATTCCTTTGTTACGATTTTCATATCATAAGAATTGTTTTATCTCTCTCACCTGGTGCCATGAGAACCTTTACTGTTTTATTCCAACTGAATGTATCTGCCTGCCATTAATTATCATAATATTCCAAGCGGTTTAAAAGGTTATAGCAATTTTCACAAATTGATTACAGACGGACATGCCTTGGTATGGCTGTTTATAAAGAAATCTGGCATTTGACAATTTCATTCGTTAGAATTTGTCAATGTATCTGCATGCCAAAAATTATCAGACTATTCCAAGTGGTTAAAACCTAAGAATCTTTAATATTAATCTCTTATCTGGAGCCCTCAAACCTTTGTCGTTTTATGTGGAGTGCACATTTATTATATCAGCTTGCACTTGACAATTTTATTGGGTTTGGGCTTGTCAATATGTATCTGCAGGCCATAAATTATTAATATATTCCAAGCGGTTTAGAAGTTATAGCAATTTGCAAAACTGATTATGGCCAGACGGACATGCCTTGGGTTAAGGCTATTACCATTTTCATCCTTATTACTGCAATGTGCTCTTAAGTTTTGTTTTTCAAAATCGCTACAAAAACTTCTAGTAAAATATCCTCCTAATTCAGGTATACTTTCAAGTAAGATCAGCAGAGACTTCATGAGGGCATTTTAATGATACTTGCAAAATATTGTTCTTTCTTTATAAAAGCATACATTGTTGGTACCCATTTGAAATACCTCGACATGTCAAGGCAATTCAAATGAGCACCAACAACACAAACTGACTATTCTGCGGGCTGCGGGTTGCGGTCCATATACAACTGTTGTCTTGTAATGAGGTTATTGCACAAGAAAACTGAAATGATTAAATTTATACTTTTTTTGTTTTGTGTATACATCAACAGAAAATGATCATTGAATATATGCATATGTATGTCTATATGAAACTGATAGATAGCAAGATAGCAATGCCATAATTCTTTAGAAAAGGTTATTATCAGGACATGTGGCTTAATTTTATTGGCCGCTTCATGAGAAAGTGTCCCCTTGGAAACATGTGACATGCACATGCACTTAAGGAAATACTGATCAGTCTTACATGTATGCTCTGTGGATAGTCCAGGCCAAGTACCTACTGTATGCTATCATCAAAGACTCTGCTCTGATCAGCCTTCACAGATGAACAGTCTGATATGACTTGACTTATTGCTAATCATCTTAAAGGTGTATTTTGTCAAAATGCTGCCCAGAAAAAGCTGAATGAATAATGCAAGCACTGATTTTACAACATTTATCATTCTATGAAAAACCTTTCAGACAAATTAAACCCATGAGTTTACTAACAAGAGCTGTCAGCAGACAGCATAGCTCACCTGGATGTAAGGACTAAATGCCTCTTTGGCCTATCGGGGGAGGAAGGGGGCATTAAATAATCATAATTGTCATAGGGGAGAGTGTGCTGCTGAATAAAACTTTGGACCCATATCTATCATCAAACTGAACATGAACCAAATCCATCATATGGTTTTGAAATTTGAGCTTTTAAGAAGTTTAACGTAAAACTTTAGTGTAAAATTTGTCCGTGACCTTGACCTTTCAGCCATAGTCATAGGTGGGAGTATAGCTGAATAAAACTCTAGACCTATATCCATGATCATACCGAATATAAACCAAATCAATCATATAGTTTTGAAATTATGAGCTCTGAAAAATCTTTAACATGAAATTTCAGTCTGTGACCTTTACCTTAAATGCATGGGCATAGGCAGGGTATTGCTCAATAAAACTTTGGACCTCTATCTGTCATCATGCAAAATCTTAATCACATCCATCTTTTGGTTTGGAAAATATGAGCTCTTTAAAAACTTTAACGTAATACTTTAATTGTAAAATTTCAAAGTCTGTAACCTTGACCTTAAGATCATGGGCATGGGCTGGGGTATTGCTGAAAGAAATTTTGGACCTACATCTAACATCACATCAAATATGAACCAAATCCATCGTACAGTTTGGAAAATACAAGGTCTTAAAAAACTTTAATAACGTAAATGTGGACGCCGATGCCATTGCCAATGCCAACGCCGGGAGTAGTGCAATAGCTCTCCCTGGACTTCGTCCAGGCGAGCTAAAAAACTTGTTAGGCCAAACAAAAAAAAAAATGTTTTGATTCTCAGGCTTTCTGTTTTTTACTTTTAAAAAAAGAGCATGAAGGTAGCTTTTTACTTTCATTTAGGCTTCAAATATATTTATTTATCTATATATTTATTTATTATACTTTCTTGTTAATTGGTGCCTAATGCAATCATGCTGAATATGTTTGTAATTTAAATGTGCTCAAAAGCAATGTCTAATTGAGCGCTATTAAGGTCAATCATTTTTCTAATAGCCTAATTAATGGTCACAGTTAACTCAATTATCTTTGTAATCTTTCCGTACTTAAATGGTTGTCAATGCTGTTAGACACAAACAATTATTTAGAGAACAATGTTTGTTTGTTTGCTTGATTAAAATGTTGATAAATACTTTCCATTATAATTGTAAAAATTGAGCCCATGCATAACATTTCCTACTATTTCACATGTATGCCAAGCAAAGACTCAGATTTGACTGCACATCTAAAAGTTTGATGAAAAGCATCACTGTTTACTGTTTAAGGTCCCAAGAATTTCGGCTGTGCAGTTTTATCGGAAAATGCTAAAATAGTAGCCAAGTGTCCAGGTAAGACTCTGATCAGCTTGGAGAGATGTAGGGGATTTCAGCCGGGAGGGGTTTTGTCCTAGTTGGAAATTTCACAGAAGGGATTTTGTCCACCTTGTAAAAAAGAGCAGCCCTGGGGATTATATCCACATTGCAAAAAACACGGAAGGAATTATGTCCACCTATACAAAAATGAGCAGAAATATTATGTCCGGGAGGGATTTTGTCCTACACTCCCGAAGTACATTAAATGATTTTAATCTCTTCTCTGGAGCCCTTAAACCTCTGTTGTTTAATGATGAGTACTCTTTATTAGAGCTCGATGAATGTTTACTGTCGTGTCAAAGATTGGATGAGTTCATGAATCCAAAGTCCGTTTTTAGGTAAGCAAAACTAAAAATAGCATATCAGGTATTTTCGTGAACTGTTTGGAGATAGTGCCACGAGAATAGCAAACATATTCGCAATACTCTGTAACAGTGGACGAAGTGGTGTAGCAGATACATCGATCACTGGGATCTGATTGTCTTGAGAAGAGTAAATTGTTGTATTGTCACCATGCAATCTCTCTGTTTTTTTTTTTTTTTGTTTTGTTTTTTTGTTTCTTTTTTTTCAGTATTTTACTTTGGATCTTTTATATCAATTGTGGCTTAAAAATTATTCATTTTTTTTAAGTTTTTATTCATACCCCACTGAAAAAAAAACAAACAAACAAAAAAAAAACAAAAAAACATCTGCTGTTCATACACCATTAGACAGGAACCCGGCTATTTGGCACTTACTGTATTTACCCTTAGTCTGAACAAACCATGTGGACCCAGAGCAGAACGCAGAGTGCATGATTAGAGTTGTTACTGAATATCTCTCATTTGGCAGTTTTTAGATAAATAAACAGGTAGTTGAATGGCCTTGTCAAAGTCTTGAGGCAAGTATGGTAAGGTGTCAGAATGTTTATGATAAACATGGTATTTTTCTCTCTTCTTTCTTTGTTTTTTTAGCAATAAACAACGTCATTATCTCAACACTTTATCATCATTCAGTCTGATCAGGACCTTTGTCTGCTTACAAAATTAATGGATACTATAGAATATATGAATGGACAGAATTAATCCAGAAAAGATCCAGATGACACTGCGCAGATGCACAGGTTGATCTTGACCTTTGCTATTCAAATGCAATAAGAGTTCATCATTACACACCTTAAAGACTTTTTTTGACATTTAGCATGTTTGGTAAATATTTCAGCAGAAAACATTTTGAAATATTTTCCTCATTTTTTCCCCCCAAAAACAGAATTTGACATTTCATGCAAACTGTCTGTTTGATTGAATCCTAATTTCTGTCGGAAAGGAGCACATCAATTTGTTGACTGGTGAATCTGCCTATAGCGTGGTTAGTGTTAAAACAGCATAAGAATTTTCACATCGCGGAGATTTAGATGAAAATAGAAAGGATAAAAAAAAAACGCATAGAGATAAGATATTATGAGTAAAAAAAAGACTGTTAAAGGGATCAAATCTCCGACCATCGATTTAGTTTTTTGCTTTATGGACAACAAACTTACTGTTTGAGCTATGATCCAATACACATGCAAGAAACCCTATGCAGTCAGTAAACCAGAAAAAACCTAGTGGCATTATTTAAACCCCTAACAACCCTGGATTATTCCAGTCTTAAAAGTACAAAGACACAACAGTAAACATTCATCCAGTAATATACGAGGTTGCATTTGTCAATATCATTGGTTAGGTCTTGTCAATACCAATCTGCATGGCATAAATAATAAATATGGTTCAAGCCATTTAAAAGGTATAGTAATTTTCACAATTGATTGTGTTGGGGTTTAACGACACGTCAACCCTTGTGGGTCATTTTGTGTCGTCTCCCAGAGAAAGGGAGAAAAGGGATAGAAGAGAGAGTAGAAGAGATGAAAGAGAGGAACAGGGAAGAAAGAGGAACAGGAATGAAAGGGAAGAAACAGAAGAAATAAAAACATTCCCCCCTCTACTTTTACCTACTTCAACGATAGCAGGCCTTGCCTAACTGTAAGCCAATATCAGTTGGACGCCCCGGCGACACAAGATACATGACACCTTCAACTGAATTGGGAGGGACAGATATGCCTCGGCAGTCAACTCTTTATAAAGAAATCTCTTTTTACAATATCATTGATTAGATCTTGTAAATATGTATACAAAAACATTATCAAAATATTTCAAGCAGTTTAAAACTTAAGAACCTTTAATGTTTTTTCTCTCTTAACTGAGCCCTTAAACCTCTATTATTTTATAAGGTGTACACATTAACTATATATAGAGAGCTAACTATATATAGAGAGCTGGTGCTTGTAAAACACTATGCATCCAAATGCCTGATTCTATCACTGCTCGACTCCAACACTGCTTGCCCATGATTGGTAACAATAGTACAAATATACGAGATTTCAATGTTATTTTCTTAAAAGGGAAATGACTCTAAAATGGGAGATAATTTGGATAAGAAAAAAATATGGGTTACCTATTTGGACACCTATTTTTCCATGAGGAATCCATATATGAAATTTCAAAACCCTAGCATGCACAGTTCAAAACTTATGCTATGCATCAAAAAGTGTGCAATGTAAAAATGCCCAATATGACAAAGGGCCATAAATCAAGAAGTACTTTTCAGAATTTATTCAAAGATTGATCAGGTCATCTACTCATCAATACCAATCTATTCACCAGGTTTCAAGGCTCTAGCTTCAATAGCTTTTGAGATATTTTGCTGACAAGATTTCATCCATATTTTTTTCAAAGGGCCATAACTCTGGAAAGGGGCATAATCCTGATGGAGAAAAAAAATATGTGTCAGCTATTTTCTCATGAAGAATCTATATATGAAATTTCAAAACCCTAGCATGCATATGATTCAGAAATTATGCTTTGTATCAAAAAGCGTAATGGACTGCCGCATGCACTGACGGACGCACACATGCACAAACATCCCAGAAGCAATATGCCCCTCCAACTTCTTTGAAGTTGGGGGCATAATTACACTAGGTGGCATTTGACATTTTCAATAAGATTATCACAAACTATTATGGATGGACAAGCCTCTCAAGGCTAATAAATGCTGATGACAACGCCAATGCCTGGAGTAGTGCAAAAGCTCTTACTGTACTTTTGTACAGACCTGTAAGCTAAAAATGACCCAGGGTTTTCAGAGAAGGTCCTTCAAAGTTGTGGATTGATGGATCATAATATCTCCTCCTTTCACTCAGGTGAGCAAAAAAATAGTGGACCAAGTTATAATGCTCCAGACTTCAAAGAAGGTGGAGGGGCATAAAACTTGGTGGTTGTTTGACTGTTCCTTTGTCCAGTCTTAGCATATAGTCAAAAAAAGTAACAGATAGGATCTTGAAATTTTTAAATAATATTCCAGGATTAAGGGGACTGGTATCTTTTTCTTTTTCAGTTTAACTGGTATAGTAATGTAGTCATACTACAAAGAAAATAGTAATTTGGGCTTATACACAACCAACTATTCTATTTGTTAAATACCCTCATAGAAAATGAATGTTATTGTATGTTATTGTTACAGGAGAAACAACTCTATCGCCAGTGCCGCTGCCAGGGATCAAACGCAAGCAACTGGCATGAAAGGCCACCATTTTACCACGTCACTATTATGCTGACGGTTTGGTGTTTTAAAACCCTTTCAACATTATTTAAGTCATATCGAGACAGTGGAAAGATGATAATGAAAAGTTCTGTGCAATAAAGCGCCCTAGGGCCTACAGTCAAGAGCTGAATTCTGGGTTTTAAAATGGGACCTTGTGATAGTGAGCTATCCAGCTGTCCAATCTCTAAAAGAGCTGGCTTGTATTGCAAGGCAGTACAATTTTGTCATATACATGGACATTTCACTACTACAATAAGTGAAATAAAATATGTGTATTTTGGGTAACCCTATCCTATCTAATTTTCTTGGTGAAATCTATCATTTTTTCATGTTTTCTCAAAAAAAAAAAAGGTAGGTGGTACTGTGATAAAATACTTATACTAAATTACTCTTACATTTAGGGTACAGTCTTGGTCCAGATCTGGACTCTGAGGCCTAATCAAGTTTATTTAGCCATGTAATAGTTTCAATTACCAGCCACCCTGTCCCCCCAGCATGGTGCCACCAATAACACCTACTGACCTTGTCTTAAAAAGTAATTAGTGGAAGCCAGATTCTGAGGTAGGAAATGTGATAAGTTTGCAGGGTTATCTATCTATATGGCCTCAGTATCCCCGAAATCGGTCATTCAGAGATTTGCTGAGCTATTACATAAATTACAAATTTTGTATATATGGAATCAGCTGGAAAACATGAAGCAATTCTTCCAAATTTCTTGCAAAGCAATTGTTTGCAAAAGAACCTTTCAAGTGAAATTGAGTATGATTTGGGATATGCAGGCGGAATAATACAAATTTTCAACAATTTCTTAGACTCATTAAATTATCTATTAAACTTAGAAAGAGAAAAAAAAAACCCTGCTATATAGGTGCCTGTATGTTCGTGCGTATGTTTGCGTATTGCATATGCGTATGTAAACCTAAATTTCTGGCCTACGCGATTCTTATGGTACTGCACATTTTACATTGGCTATTCCGATCCTGCACTGTTTTCTTATTTTGTATAAACTAAATCACACCTTGCGACTGCTGCCTCAAAACGACTGGTCAGTCCGTACATGCCAGCGCGGCCTGCTCAGTGTCCCCGATAGCAGTTACAATTCTCGCTCCCTGATTTCCGACAAGACTGCATAACCTAGCGCAGCCTGCTCAGCATTCCTGAAATAAGCCAGGTAACATATGCAGTATCGGACTAGCGCGCGCTGCAATATATAGTTTATAGGTTTACTATTCAGATACGGACATTTTCCTTCTTTTGATATTTGAACAGAAAAAGACTACAAACATAATATTAATATAAATTAACGACGCGCCGAACTGTCTAATCATAATTTAAACGGATCTTTTGCGTTGTCTAGTTGTCCTTCGAATTGGACTGTATCGGTGAGTTTATATATAGTAAGGTTATACTCTTGCCACGCATCAAATGCAAACATTATGCGATTTTCTCGCTTTTTGCGTTTCGCAACCAGTTTAGCATTATTAAATATGCGTAACTTATATATCACGTTACTATTAATAACTATAACAAATGGTCCGACTGTGGAAAATGGACCCTACCTCTAATAGGTATTAAACTTAGTCAGCTGGCACTGCAGTCTGCTCTGGGTCGTAACAATGTGACTTTCCCATACAAATATCCCGTAGGCCTGAGGGCGATACTTTTTACTATTTCACTGCCAGTGTGATAGTAACAAAATGTCATCCTCCGGTTAAAAGTGAAAAAGATAGCACATGCACGGAATACCAGGGTGATAGTAAAAAGTATGACTTAGGAGGTACTACTTCAGCGTACGGGTCAGTAGTCTTGTTAGGTATCACATTCCTGAGAGAGTGATACTGAAAAAATGCCCGCCCGAGGAATATGAATATCATCAACCGAGGTGACATATAACCACCCCGTATTTTATATAAATTGTAGAGCCACCGTTGCAGAGTGAAAAAAAAAATCTAATCAAAACTAGCAAAAGTAGTTGACTGTTTTCCACCTGATCCACTAGATCAGTTTTAAAACAACCAGAAAATCTATAAAAAAAATAATGTTTTTGTTAAATGCTTTGTGCTTTTTTACATTATAAAATAGTAAAATATTAAAGTACCACATAAAAAATTCTATACCATCGAACATTGTTGAGTTGTTTTGTTTCCCTATTGAAAGATTTGTCTAACAATTAAATAAAATGTATTCTCAAGAATCACTAACATTGTAACCCCTGAATATACAAAAATGCAATACAAATGTTGATTTATTAGCAAAGGTTGCCGTCGACCGTTTTAGTTACTTTTTCACGTCTTTATTTAGAAGTTGTTCGTACTGAAAAGCTGATTTTGGATATAAAAACTTTCAGGTTACCGAAAATTTCATATAAAACAAGTCAACCATGTTTTCGCTTTTCGATGTTTACCAAACACATTTTGCCAGTATTTTTTTTTTTTTTTTTTTTTTTTTTTTTTTTTTTGCCAAATTAGAGTCTTCTGATCATATGGGCCTTTTAGCCTTTAACAACATAATCTTTTTATAAAAAAGGAACAAAATTATCATTTACCTATGCATTCAGTATAGTAAGTGGTGTTACGCTTTTTGTTTCATTACATGAATTAAACAACTTGTTTTTCAAAAAATTATAACATTGTGTGAAAAAAATAAAGTGTTTTGATACATCTGACATTTAAAATGTTTGTTCTGAAATGTCTTTTCAATCTTAATAATGTACATTTTCAGAGACATTATAATATAGCGTTGATTACTGACATAAATTGTGACGATATCTACTACATTTCTTTTTTGTAGCAGCCTACAAATATAAAAATGGGAATCCATTATATATATATAAACATGCGAATCTATTTTGTTTGTTTAGCTGCACCAGTATTTAATGTATGCATAGCTTGTCCCCGTCATAGGTATTATGGAATCATATGCAGAGGTATTCATGTTTTCTTCTTTTGTTGACTTGAGCATCCTACCATTTTTCAGCAATTCACTTTTGTTGATTTAACTGATTCTGCTGAGACATTATCATATAGCGTTGATTACTGACATAAATTGTGACGATGACTACTACATTTCTTTTATATAGTAGCCTACAAATATAAACATGGGAATCCATTATATATATATAAACATGGGAATCCGTTTTGTTTGTTTAGCTGCATCAGCATTTAATGTATTCATAGCTTGTCACCGTCATAGGTATTATGGAATCACATGCCGAGGTATTCATTTTTTCTTCTTTTGTTGATTTGGGCATTCTACCATTTTCCAGCAATTCACTTTGTTGATGTAACTGATTCTGCTGCTGCAATTCCTTTTATGCTTTATCTGGGATTGATTACTTATTTTCCGCTCTCCCGCCTCCCCCCCCCCCACCCCCCCGCCCCCCCCCCCCCCTACCCCATTAAATTATAAATTATTCATGAGAAATAACTGTATTTACATGTTCAGCAGAAAGTTGTCTATCGGTTGTCATAGTTGTAAGATAGTTAAAATAACCTGACAATGACAGATTGTGTACATTTCAGAAGTTCTTAGGAAAATTTTGAACAGGGGTTTTCGTTTACAATAGCGATCTTTGTGTTGTGTTAAGTAATTTTAGGTCTACCAAGGGATGCTTCATGTGTACTAAACAAATGCCAAACTTTAAAACCTAACTCATGTTTGCATAGAAATGGACTGACACTCACATATTTGCCCCCACCCCTCGGGGCTGGGAGAAATAGACTGGGCTGCATGGTGCTTCCACGCAGAGCTAAAACCGACCGCACACGAGTACTAGTAAACCGCTTAGAAGGTATAAGCCTGCGCAGGCAAAGTGATGCGAGTCCCTGCATATAAACCCCGTTGGTTTGTTTGGACGGTAGGGCTTCAGATGTCATTTCATCTCAATGTCGGGTAAATGTCCCGCATAATTGGAAGCAGCGTCTCTAAAACGACCTAAATAATGTTGAATGGGGACGTAAAACCCCAATTCCAACAAAAACAAAAGACACCCATATATATCCTATACTGCATCCATATATACTAGCGAAAAGTTTTAACCCGCCACATGTCTAGGAAAGTTGGTGGATTATTTTAAATAAAATCCGGGATGTCTATATAACGAAAACCCCAATTCAAATAAAAACAAAAGACACCCATATATATCCTATACTGCATCCATATATACTAGCCAAAAGTTTTAACCCGCCACATGTCTAGGAAAGTTGGTGGATAATTTAAATAAAATCCGGGATGTCTATATAACGTCCCACAGTATGTCTTCTTAAATATGATGAGTATACAGTGAAACTTCAATGGTTCGAACACCGATGGCTCATCTACCATAACTTATTCAAAATCGTCATACACTTTAGATAGGATATTCTATATATTTAATTAAAAAATCATTTCCTTTATGTGGTATTCATGTGGGGTTATGTTCTGTTGCGCGAATGTACGTTTCTGTGAATAATATATCGTGTTCTATTTTATTCATCCTCCGAGATCGAAAT
Source organism: Anodontia alba (assembly GCA_964016985.1). Lineage (NCBI taxonomy): Eukaryota > Metazoa > Mollusca > Bivalvia > Lucinida > Lucinidae > Anodontia > Anodontia alba. The sequence continues at coordinate 78,563,732 of OZ024829.1, forward strand.
CATACAACCATCCTTCGAGGCAAGGAATTTGCTCCTTCAAGAAAATGAATTTGCTCGGTCATTAAATGGATATGAAATTTAGATCGTTAATAATATAATTAACATCGACCGAGAAAGTCTGGTTTAATAGGGTACCGGATACTTTTTTCCTTATTTTTACTAAAAAATATATGCAGTGGACACCTACCATCAATATGACATTTTAAAAGCATTGTCGGATCAAAGTCGATACCATGTCATT